>VZTI01001123.1:220494-240452 GCA_013397865.1 Struthidea cinerea | reverse complement strand
GGCGGGAGGGGAGGGGGTTCTTCAGACCTGCAGCACCTTTTTTTCTTACCTGGTAGCACTTCTTCAAAGATGGGTTATGATTTTAGCTTATGCTTCTGCTAGACAGCCCTCAATAGTCCAATTTATAAAGTAGGCCTGGAGAGGCCTTAAAGTCAAATCCCATTATGATTAACTGGAGCAATTCTTGCCTTTCATCTAAATAGCCATTTCTTTTGACATGTGTTCCAAACAGCTTCCCAAAATCGCTACATCCAGTATACTTCAGCCTCTTTAGAACGTTACTGCACACAGGTTCATGTTATTGTTCTTGGTTTAGCATGCATTTCACACCTTTTCGCAGCTGGTTGAACTATTTTTCTTGGAAATTAGTTATCTAGGAAAGATTTCTGTGGATGGTTCATTCTCAAAGTGAACATATATTTTTGTAAACATAACACTTGGCATATTTTTCCTGGATGACTTAATAAAATGTTAGCCTTCAAGTTACTGATACATTGTTTATATCAACTATTATGTCTGGTTTCTACTCATAGTTCTCAAAACACCTTGTTTTTATGTTTTTTGCATAAAGCTTATTTTTTCAAGCTTGAAAACAACTGAAACAGATCATGGCAGTGTACTCATAGTTACTAGCATTTCTTGGAGGCTAACACAGCTCCAGATCCTGCTCCTCAAATAGGATTTTCTTCACTTGCAAATAGCAAGTTGTACTAGGGAATGAAATGGCACAATTACCCAACCCATTTATTCTTTCACACTCCTTTGGTTAAAAGACAATGAGACTGCAACCAAACAACAAAGTTTAGACCCTGTCTACAGTAATTTTAGAAATGGTATCTATTTGAGCAGTTGAGTTTTTTGGATCTGCTTCTACAACAAAGAAGGATTTTTTTAAAAATGGATTTTATGAGGAATTGCTCCCTTCATCCAGTGTCTTGCACCTGGGTGGGGTAAATGAACTCTTGAATACTGAGTTTGTCTACCACAGGTACCCCTTTTCCCACCTTTGGTGTGCATTATGCTACCACCACACTTTCCCTGTCACTGTGTCAGTGATGTCAGCAGCAGCTGTGCCAGATGACTGGGACTATAGGGCACACTTCTACTACATGAAGCAGATGCTCTTCTTTATTTAACATTGATTAAAAATCAATCTGTCTTCTAAGTCTTCCCATCTGCAAAACACATAGGCTCAGGAAGTGTGGCTGGGATTTTGATTAAGTACATGTTTTCCTTTCCTCTTCTTTTAAAGGTATGAATGAAACATGAGGAAAATGACACCTAAACTTCTGTGGCGTGTGAGGATTTTAAAATACTCAGCCAACTTTTTTCTTTCTTTTATTTCTTCTTCAGACACAGTAGTTTATTTCTTACATCTGGGTTTCAGTAGAAACAGGAAGCTGATGAGTCAAATGTCCATAGGGATTGCTCTTATGGATGTTTCAAAGCTGTTGGCAAGAATGAGGTAAATCACCTCAAACCTCAGCTTTTGAGGTTTGGTGAAGAATGCACTGCTGAAAAGGCTTCAGAGAACTATGGAGGAAGCCCCCTGGCAGGGAGATGGTCATTGAAATAATCGAGTGATCTATAGTCACAGTTTCTTGAAGTCCACTCTAACTGCAATTATCAGTCTTTAACCATGTCCATTTTACAGAAAATATCCACCTCCCTAAGTGACTTCATTAATGACTTGGAAAAATGTTGTGGAGAACAAAAGCTATCTTCCAAGGTCATTACAATTTTGAGACAATTATTCTTATCTTCCTGAAAGGGAGGTGGCCATTGTAAGAGGGAGTGCCATTTCTGCTGTGCTGCATGTGCTGATTAGCTATTGACAGTATTTGAAGGAATTTTGCTGTATTTTCCTGGGTGGGTGCTAGCCCAGCTGAAGGATGGAAAACTGCATGAACTAAACTGGAATTTTGTTACAGGTCCAGGGAAGGTAAAACCTTAAAAACCCAGTTGCAAATGCATTTCCCGTGGACAGTTCTCCTACTCCATTGCAACCAGTCCTATGCACGTATTACACTATAATTACAAGTCAATTAAAACCAGCTTTCCCAGCTTGACACTTGCACTGTAAAAACAGGAAACTGAATTCAATAGTGAAGAATACTCAGTACAAAAGTTAACATGAACTAACTAATTTATGAAAAGACTGTCATGAACAGAATTTTGGTATTTTATAGTAAAAATAATCTATTAATAACTCAGATTTAAATTCAGTGTCTAAATAATAGGTAAAATAGTAAGATTGTGCTTAGTTTGAGTAGTTTTATCTTTGGAGAGCCTAATGAAGGATGAGCTATATGACCTATTGCAACAAAACCAAGATTCAGTAGAGGAAAAAGAAGAGTAGGATAATCCAGTTGTGCCACTAGAGATGATCAAAGTTTGGAGATTCATGGTTTCATCCATAGACTTGGTAAAATAAACCATGAACACATCAAATCCCCAGTCTGATACATGCAGATCTAGGATCAGCACATGAAAATAATGGAGTGTATGGCTTCATCTCTCTTTCTCTTTCTCCAACAAATGTAGAGAAGCTGGAAGTCTGGGTAAATAAGAGTCAGACATATCAATTAATTTAGGAGGAAGCTGTTTGCAATTAAAATATGAAAAATCCCAAATGGTGGATGTTTTTTTGTTTAGTTAAGAACAGGACAAAGGTGGAAACCCAGCTTGATTTGTCTTTCATTATTTTAAAATTAAAATTGTCTAACCTTTTTTTAAGGCATTTGAGTCATGTCTTATTCTTTACAATTATTAGGGCTTTTTGGTTTTTTTCTCTCTTGTACAATGGCATTATAAATTATTTTTTTTAAACTGAAATATGTTGTAAAATTATGAAAATATAGTATACGGTTAAAATAAAAGAACCAAGCATGAAATCAGTGAAGAACCTGTCCACAGACATGTTTTCCCATATGAATGCAACTGATAAAAAATGTAATAAATTCATTCATCTACACCCACTTTAAATATCTGAGATGATCAGCAGTTTCACTGATGTGCGGCCAGACTTTGAAGTCTATCTTAGCTCTCTGGAATTCGACCAGCCACTTTCCAGACCATGTAATGCATTGCAGATCTCTCTACATTATGTATTCCAGATGGCCATATTCTTTGTGCATTTTGCCTTCCTTATTTAGGTTACTGGGGTAATTTGGGAATAAAACTTGCATGCTACAAAGTGACAACTGACATATCGTTATGCTATCATGCTGCTTAGATACTGATGATGGACTTTAATGAACATTTATGAAGTTTGGGGTTGTTGTTTTTTCTCCCCTCCTTCAATCACTTTTATGCCCCTGGATAATGAGAAACTGAATGTGGCAGATTCTTCATGCATCACATGTAAGGCTTGAGTTTCAGAGGTGCAAGCACCCACAACTTTACATGAAATTAATCATAGCTGGAATAACTTAGCACCTTTTGTAGATCAAGCCTCTGGTGAATGTAAGTTTCTCGTAGGCTTTCCACAATAAGAAAAGCAACCCATAAATTGAATTATCTGAGGCCACCAAGCTTCCTTTAGGGACCAGATTATGTATATCATTGCAATCTTCTGCCTAAGGTTGAATTCAATCATTCTCACAGGCATCAGCAAGATCTTATCCACTGCCACCCAGAAAACAGCATATAGGCAGGCAAGTAATATAAGGCTCTTGTTCACCTGAAAGGCTCTGAGAACATTGTACACCTTGAGAGATACATCATTTGTCAGTCAGACCTCTAGATGGATCTTTCATCTTCCACTTCATATTTTCTGTCTTACTACATAGACCAGGAACAAAGCCTCAGGTTTCCTAAGGCTACGTTATTCTCATCTCCCTGCCCTCACTTTGCACTAATCTCTCATTCCTTCCTTGAAACTGGTAAGTCAGGAGAAGCTGGAATGCATTTGAAAAAATATAACTCCAGAAACCACTACTTGTTCCATGCTTTACTACAGTAAATGAAAAAAAAAAAAGGCACAGACAACTGTGAAAAGCCTTAAACAAACATAGATCTGAAATCTACAAACACTTATGTATGAGCGCAGACAAAACTGCCAAATGTTGGCAAAATTGGGGCCTATTAGAGAAAAACATTGTGGAATACCTAAAACATAATGCCACAAGTCTTATTCAGTAAACAGATGAAAATTTAATCACTGTAGACAAATAACTTCTGTGCTTTCCAAGCAATGCCTCACATAATATCTATCTTCAAAAAAAGATATTTCTGCTGTAAGAGCTAGCTAATTGAAATAGCTTGTTTCATATTGGTACTCAGCTAATGCCATTTGGAAACACAGATGTGGCTGGAAAAAAAATCGGGGTTATTTTCAAAATGATATTTATTCTTTGTGCCACCTACTCTGTCCCCTAAAGCTTGTATCAGCACTGAAGAAGCACAGTGTGCAAACTTGAAATGGGGCATGGGTCAAGAGCAGATTTGTCAGGGATACCAGAACCCATGGTGTTTTCAGTTTTCCATAATTTCAACTGTTTATTTGCAATACGCTTTCTTCCTTCAAAACTTTCCTTACGGTCCCCCACCCTACAAAAAACTATGGCCCTTTAAACTTCAAACCTGAGCTTCCAAGTTATTAGGTTCCTGGCACAGCAAATGTCACTAAGGTTGCAAAGACAAAAGTAATGGGAAACAAACTCCCCCGTATACGACAACACAGTGAAATCTCTCCTTTTCCCTGGCCTGTGGCTATGGTCCAGCCCCAAAAATGGCACTGCCTGATATAGGTTATTTGTGACTATAGCCTGATGCTCTTTACTGAGATGGGAGTAGCACATTGCCTCCAAACGTGATTTTCTGTCTCCTGCTGGAGACAGTTCCCAGCACTACCTCAGACGCCTTGTGGCTGCTCTCTTGGCCTCCTGGTGTTCCTGTAAGAACCAAGTGCCCACGAGGACTCCAGTTTCCAGGAAAATTATGTGGTAAGGTGTTGGCGTCACAAAGGTTATTGGATGTCCCCCAGAAGTAATGACTGCTTGACTATTTATCCTGTGGCTTTCCTGAGTGTCCAGGCACTCTCCCATACCCTCTAAACAAGCATTTTCTTCATCTCTCCATGTGTTCATGGAGACAGAGCAACAGAGATGCTACAACTGTATTTGTGAAGGGATAGCATGGCTAGAAAGTGAAACTACAATCAAATTTCACCCCAGACAGTGTCTTTTGTGCACAGATATTGCACAATTGTTTCCTTAGCTGTTATATTTGCAAATAAGTTCTGTGTTTAGTCAGGTTCCTTCTGGAGCTCTTTTTATTTTCACTGTATTCACAAGGAGCACTTCAAACCAGAGCGAATTAGGAACTCTCTGAATGTGGTGATAAAATAACAAAGCCTTTCCCAGTACATTTCAGTGGTTGGTGGGGTTTTTGCCGGCACCTGTGACTGACCAGCTGCTAGCGAGGAAGAAAGCCATGAAGCTAGAGTGCTTATTCCATGTTCTTTGGCAATCTTTGCACTCAGAATATACAGTTCAGGCCCCAGAGACTGTGTTTTGTTTTCTGCATTTGCTTACCAAATAAGAAATAAAGCTGTTTTCCTATTTGCTGCAAGGTACACCATCAAATGAAAGTACAGCCTCCTACTTTAAAAGAGGAAGTTGCACTTGTTGCATAAATCTCCAAAAATCTTCTTGCTCCCTTGTTTGGGTTAATGATAATTTTTTTATTTTAATTCTCAAGAGATGTGGCTCTTCAGCATTGCTCTGTTCTATGATACTGTTTCTCAGTTTAGTGTTTTGGGAATGAAAAAATTCTCCAGTAAATTTTTGTATTCTTACAAACTGCCTCTTATCCCTGCTATTGTGAGAAAAGGTATTAGGAGGTAGCTACTTAGCTTAGGTCCTGCAGTTCTTATGCTGCTCATGCTCTTATTTTTAAAATCATTATGTTCCCAAGGTGTTTTGACACACAGTTGCAATTGGAGTGGAGATCCTTACATCTGCCCTGAGTTTGTTTTTCCAGCTTAATGCAGCTGCCACAGTCCAATACACAGCTCCCAGCTAATGCAGGGAAGTGGGCAGGAAGTGGTTCACACAGACACAACATGTGAGAAAAAAAAAAAACAAAAACAACAAAAAAAACCAGTACAGATTACTTTTGTTTGATTTGCTTATACGTATGTTTGCATTACTACCATCAGAATAGGCAAGCTGAGGATATATTCAGAGCTCTGAGTGATGAGGCACAATGGTTGATGGGGTTACATCTCTCTCATTGTACAGCTGATTAAGCCAAAATCAGTTGGCTGATCAAACCCGGCAAACCCGGCGAACCCTCACTTGGCCTGTGAGTGCCGTCTTCGATCCAGGCAAGCCAGCAGCCAGTCTGCAGCCCCACATGGCTGTCAAGGCTTGGACAGGATCAGCGCTTGGACAAGGCTTGGCCACCCCTGCAGGGACCAAAGGACAGGAACTGCCCCACCTCTCTCAATCAATGTCATTCCTATTAGGGACTCAAACTCTTATCTTTGCAATGTCCCTGGGAAGGCAATGAAGTGTTACTCTGAAACACAACATGAAGAAAAATTTCTCTAGGTCATGTAAGAAGTTTCTGTTGCAAGCAAAACAAATGCAAATTTCTCACATACATCTTGTCACACTGTCTCTTTAAATAATGCATTTTGTTAGTAGCTGGAGCTGCCTTCAGTGCTGAAACATCAGCTGCTTCTGGAAAAGGGTTTTATATATAATGCTCTGAGTCAGAAAGGTTTGAATTCCACTTCATTGTGGACGTCACTTCTATGTCATTCCACTTACTCCAAGAAAGTGTAAACTGTGATGGGAAAAGCTACTCTGTTTAAATTACGTTGACCTTACTTTGTCTTAAAAGAATTATCCTTCAGCTGCACTTTACCTACACTTGTTCAGACACCTGATGCTTGGAAATCAAGGCTGGCACAATATTAAGGATCATTCCCCAGTTACCAGGGTCTGATTTCAATCCTAGTTAAATATCTTCCAAACTTTCCATGTCATTCCAGTGAAAACAGGGTAAGTTACCTGGCAACTAAATGTGATTTTTATATAGTTGGTATTTAATTTGCTGCCTATCCTGAAAAGCATCAAGGAGAAACCATGGTAAAACTGAGAGTTTATACATTTTCTTTAAAATCTGTGACAAAGTCTTTGATTTACTCTTGACAAAATTTCCAGGATCCCAATAAGTAAGTAGAAGTAGGACCAATGACAGGTACCCATCGCACAGAGTTAATGAAGGACAACCCTTGCTTGGTTGCCTTGAAAGCTCTGCTCCTCTGTATGGTTTTCATACAGAAAATCTCAAATGTGTCCATCATTTTGAAAAATGGATTTCACAAAGCATCTCCACTAGAAACAAAATAACACCAAGATTTTGCCATCCTTCTTCTCAAACCATAAACTCAAAGACAAGACGAATTTTATGACGGGCTTGTACATGTGTGAGTCCCTTCTCCCATGCACCTATGTCCGTCTCACAGACTTTCAGCTCTCTAAACCCTTAGCCCTGTGTTTGACACTGGCAACTGTATAATAGTTCAACACCTTCTGTCTCTCTCTGGTGTATTTGTACAGCCCTGGTTTCCACCTAGAGAACAGGGCAGCTGCATGGGCGGTCAGTGGATGCGGGGCTAGGGATGAGATAGAGATAACCTCAGATGTGCATCCAGAGCAGTTCTATGAACCTCAGAATCTCCTCCAGTACTGGCTGCAAACTAGTAGGTATGTAAGAGTTTTCTGAAGTCAAGTGTCCTTGCTTGAACACTTCCATTATTACTGGCAGGCTTGCTGCTGCTTATGAAAGTATAAGCCCATGTGGTTACACTGAGATGCATGCCCTCAGTGAGCCCAAAGCCCTACTGACTGGACTTCCAGGGGTATCCTAATGCACAGGAGAGGGCCTGTTGCTCCAGAATTACTGTCTCTAGAAACTGCGCTTTGAGATTGGAACACAGGCCTGGTCTAAGGGTAGTGCTGTGCTTTGCTGTTTACAAGCAGAGGCAATGCCATAAACACAAAGAAGGGAGGAAGGCCTAGTGCTAAACATAAACCATACCAGTTATTGCAGACTATGCTGCAGTAATCCAATCTGTTAGGAAGGCAAAAAAATGGGTTAAATGGGGCTGACAAATGTTTCCATACCAGGACTGGAATATAGGAGATCTAAAATGCATATGGAGATAATTGATCTGAGATCTGGTGTTCCATCTATGTCAGTCAGTTCAAGAGTCAGGGATGCAGTGTAAGAGGGAAATTACTAATCAGTTCTCTACAGTCAAAGACTGTTTTCCAGTTATAAACAACTTATTGCTAACATAAGGATGTCAATCACAACTGGGCATAGTCAAAACCGTGTGAACAGCAGATTTTGAACACCACCAAACCTTTTTTCTTTCCATATCACAGTTCCAGAGATGATACTACTCAAATCTGAAATCAATGTATGTCAAAAGATGCATGTATTTTAGATAAAGCAAGATTCATACCTTACTTGTATATTTTTTTCTGAATCCTCTGTCCATGACAAGTAAGGATTGAAGATTGTCAGGCATCTGGGCATGGGAACCATTAGCAAGCTTTTTTTTTCCCCTCTTGCAGTAAGAGGCTGAAAGGTTGCAATGGCTCTTTCTAAAACCAGGGAAAAAAAGTTAAATATTTAATATCCAAGATTAAAAAAACAAATTAGCTGAATTCAATGTGGTTTACTATCAGGAGATATGTAGAGGTCCAATGACAATGATGACACTTTATTAACACCAATGGTACCTCTTGGGTATGACCAAAGGCATGTCCCCAAAGGAGCAGAACAACAGTTTGCCTTCAGAGACACTGCATAACAAGAATACTTGTCACAGTTTTGAAAAGGAAAATTATTCCAGGAAAATGAATGGTTTCCACCTATGCCCTAGAAAGCTCTAGCCTCTGGTATTGATTTCTGTGTTGCAGCCTGTGTTACAGACTAAATATTTCAAGGACTTTGTTAAGTGCTGGTAGCCTGTCCACAGCTTCAGGATAATTTTCAAGATGTTTATCTATAAGGGAAGGTGCAATTTTGGAGGAGCCTTGACTTGCTTTGGAGGAGCATGTGAGCCTTGACACTTTGGCACCATTCCTCTTCTTCTTTTCCAGCATCATTGAGACATGCTATATCCCTGCCTTGTCTTCTTAGTGTCCATGTATAGGTTGTAGATACTCCACACGAATTTCTCCTAGTCTCGTTTGAGGCCTTGCTGGTACTACCTGCCTTCTCACCCTCCTCTGGCAGCAAGATCCAGATGTTCACTGTGTGCTCTGTAAATGAATACCTTTTCATCTGATGTATGGTGATCCGTAAGTTGTAGATGCTGAAAAGCTTTGGTAGAGAAATTTTTCAGCTTTCTGCAGCATTCTGTGAGAGCTCTGTGGTTCTCATGAAAGCTATGATAAACACTGCTACGCGTCTTTGTAAACTAGTTTTTTATCTGTGCGCCTGGGATCTGTTTTTCAGAGTTGTTATTGTACACAGTGAAATAATATTTTGAAGTAGGTGTTGTGAGCTTTGGCCAATAGGACAGGGGGTGGCTGGTTGAAGAACCAATAATCTCCTGTCATCTTTGAGAACCAAGTTATATAAATCAAATTATAATTAATTAAATAACTACTTTCTTCCTGAACTTGCATTGTGTCGTTACTTGCTGTTCTTGGTATGTCACAGTGACAATAAGTGAATTTCATGGAGTGTCCTCTAGCTCTAGCAGTGTGAGATTGACTGGACGGGATCCTCACATCCAGGTTATTCACCACCTTTATGATTTTGTAAATGTGTCCGATCATACTCCAGCTCTCTACTCTCTGCGCCAGAGTCACAGTCCTTCTAGACCCTTCTGCCAAGACTACTGCTCTGCCAGCGTAGGCGTTTTGCTTTCCCTCTTATGTGTGCTTTCCAACTACATTACAACCCCCTCAGGCTTCAGAGACAGGCTCTGCATGCAGCACTACAAGGTTTTATTAGGTGACAAAACAATGTCCTCTGCCATCAGGATCCTTCCTGTTGATGCCCAGCATATTTTTGGATTTTTTTGGGTAGCTGGGAGGGTTTACTGAACTAAAGGAGAGGAGGGACCAAAGCTGTATCCAGAGACTTGAGGGCTTTGTCTGCAAAGAATTACAGGAGAGGGTGTTCAGAGAGGCAGCAAAGAGCTGATGAGAGTCATGCCTGGTGTGTCTGAGGACATTAATAAATAGTGACTTATGTCGAGTACTTGTGTATGATGAAGTAACAGCTTTGAGAGGGAGAAGAAGTCAGTACCAACATTTGTTCTGCATCCTGGTAGCCCAAAAGCTAGTAGGTAATTGCTTTGCAGTCTCTTCTGAAAAGGAACAGTCACATGGACAAAGGGTTGCTGCTCAATAGCTATGTTTTTCTGTGGATAGCATTTATTTGCCTCAGACTGAAATGTTTTGAGGTGAAAAGCAGAAAAGAAAAACAGATGCCTTCATCTTTAAACTTGGATTTGTTTTTTTTTTCTCTTCAGCAATGAGCCAACACATGTTTTTCAGCACATCACTCAGATAGGTGGCCAGCTGGCTCACTGGCTTAGGGTGTTTTCAGTGTCTGGCAATGTCCTGATGTATGACCTGTTAGTGGTCAGAGATCAGAGACCTGGTGTTCATGCTGTGAGATCGCTCACAATCAGATTTCCTGGCTCCTGGGAAGGGCCACAGTCACCACTTTTCCATGCCTCCTAGATGGTATGGCATGAAAGCAGACTATCAGAAAACCCCTGAACTCCCATTCAAACCACTGAAGTGTACTTTTTGTAAAAGCAGATTTTCATTAAAACAATATATCCCATATAACAGCAAAACACTTTTAGCAGAAAGACTGAAATGCTGATTACGATAAGTATTTCCTTCAGGAATGTCCTTTTTACTTGAGTTTCTTCATGAGTCCCAAGAAATGAGTGGGATTCAGTTACAATTTGCTATGGACCTAACAGTGTTTGTTAAATCTTGTGGTTACATGAAGTGCAACTCATATCCTCATTTATCATTTACATATTTTTTAAATCTATTTCTCATCAAAACCCCTCCATTACAGGTGCACTTCAGGAAAGGGAGCTAATAATCTGACATGATTCATATAGTGAAGACCTGACACCTCCAACCATTCTTTTCAGGTGCTGTTGGCACTAGTTAATATTTTCCACTTTTACTTTAGGTAATTTCCTAGTTTTCTATAGACAAGAAAAACATTTCAATGACACCCACAGCTCCAAACCACTACTTAGCACATAATGAACTAATTTAAACCAAGTCAATTTGATTCCAATTTTCCGCCATGTGAAACAGATGCTTTTTGCCAGGGCCAAAAGCCATACATAAAGAACAGTAGCATGTGAGCACATTCCTAACTCTAGGTGTAAATCAAGCCTACATAGTACTACATTTCAAACAACATTAAGTATAAAGTAGAAAATATATGAACTTACAGGCTTAACCACTCTGTATTTGCCATTTCATTCCAGATCACTTCCCAGTTAAAAAATTTGGTTTTTTGTAAAGTTTAGTTTGCTTGTTTGCTTTGGTGATGAAAAGAAGATTCAGTAGCTGCTTATTTTGTTTGTAGTGAAAGCATGGTTTTGTACTAAAATATTTGCAACAATCTGATGAAACTATCAATCTCCACAAGACAAAGCTGTTAAAATTTAACCTTTAACATAAACTGCTGAGTAAAAATAGCACCCTTTTTTTACCTGAGTGCATCTTCTTCTGAAGGGTCTTAAACTAAATGCATCTTAAACTGAGGCAATAATGACTGCAGCACATAAGACAGCCCACGTCTACGAAAGTTGTGAATCCTCCGAGCAATATATACATGAATGTATTTGCATTTCAAGCTTTTGTATACTTTTTATCACCATACGGCATCAAAAGCAGGGTTGAGATCTCCTAACAAAGCCAGAATACACAACAGTATCTCTCTAATACTGCCACGTGTGGCTAACAAAAGGACTGTAATAACAAGGTCCTAATTTAAAAGTCAAGCCTCCATGTCTGTAAGTCATAGATTACACAGAACGCTTTCTAACACAACTGCACGGCTTAGCAAACAGCAAGTGCTAGCTTAGGAGGACATTTGACACTTTCAAGTCATTGATGACAGACAAGGATGCTCTCTTTGCCGTGCTTGTGGGAAGGAGATACATATCCAACAAGCTCTTGTCTGCTACTAGGGAAGATAGGGCTGTATCCTAAGAAAACCTCTGCTAAAAGAAAAATATTTTGATTCCCAGGAGGTAAAAGGAGATAATTGGCTGCTGGGCACATTTTGTCTAAGCAAACACAGCAGAAAATTCTGTCAGTTTGAGGATAGTTGAGAAGTGATTGCCTGAAATAAAGAGGTGGTGGTATTTTCTATACAGTGTTTTTATATTTTTTATTAAACCATTGGCAGGTTGACTTGCTTTTATTGACCAATTGCTATCTTTAAGCTGTTATTGAATGCAGTCTGTAAGTGAATTCAGAGCCAAAAGTGTAGGTAAAACCACACAGAGCAAAAATCTGAGATGGTAGGAGATGAGCACACCTGTCATATGGCAAGGTCATTTAGACAAAGGAAACAAACAGAGAACCTTCATAGAAAAAAATAAAGCGTCTTTAAATATAGTCATAACTAGAATGATCTACAATCATCCTGTGTGGATACAGTGTGAACTCTGACACTGTGATGGGCAGAAATGCAGAAAATCACACATTCACAGGTAACAATCTGGGGTACATCAGTGAACCTGACATCTGTGTACCTAGTAAGTACACAGCTTCTAGAGCACAAAATGAGCAGAACAGATGTGTTTCAGGAGTTTTGTTTCAGAGTAGCTCTGATCTGGTTTGTGCTAAATGTCCATTAGCAATGGGAATACAGTCGACGTGCTGCTAAGTGATGTCCTCTGGTTTAGTTTAACCATAAGAGAATGTAATTTTTGTGCCCTGAGACCAGTCAGTGATCTGAAACTCATGTGCTAAGCTGAGTGACTAGGAAACTTCCTTAAAAGCACTCTCTTAACTAAAACAAAAAACTAATATTACTAATAAACTAATAGTGGAATTAGAGCAGCAGCTCCTTCTGTGGGCCAGAAGTTCATGCTGCTGCAGCTGAGAACTACTTAGAATAATGAGAGCTGATGAGCTGCACATCATTTCAGGAGACTGATGATCTCCTCACTGCTTTGGTTCCATGATAATGTGATTCTGGTGACAGATACTGACAAAACCAGAAATCATTCATCAGTATATGCTTACTATGTAATGCATATGTTAAATAAAAATAAAAGCTATTTAACATTAATTTCATGTACTCTGATGCAAATTGTTTCTCAAAACAACTTTGTACCTGTATCAGGTACAAAGAGTATCAGGTGATTCAAGGAGGGAAATCAGACACACTTGTTTATTTGTGGAACAGATGTTGAGGGCAGTCATTTCAATAGAGTTACCACTACCTGTGCTAGACTTCAAACTCTTCCAAAGGCTGAAAACCATATGGTGTGCTGGAAATGCAGGAAAGGGTGAGGTGGAGACATGGGCAGAATAATCGGCATGGTTGGGTACGTGTGGCTAGTCTGCATGTGACTGAACTGTGCATTGGAAGTGTCTCCTTTCCACCTGTGTGACCAGCAGATGACACAGGAATTGTTTAGGTGTAGCTCCAGCCAGACTAGCTAAGTAGGTATTGCACATTCCTCGTCACGCATGGAGAGCTTGGCAAAAAACAGGATGTTTTGGGCTTTTTTCAGCATTCCAAATGAAACAACGAAGGTAATTATATCTTTGCTTTTTAAAATGATAGTGAATTTGTATCTAATTACAAGAAGTACCTGGAGGGTTTCCCATGGTTGTTTGTTTTATTTTTTCCTTCCTTCAAAAGTCTTTCAGCACAGCACCGTTGTTACAATACTCCTCTTCCCTGAGGGATCAACCTTGCAATTCCAGTTCTGGCAAGGGTCCCACAGGCTCTAACAATTGCTCAACTTGAGTCTGTGTTACTGACTGGGCCCTTGGTGGATATTTAATTTGGAAAAAGGGAGTGTATCTAATGGTCTTTTTGCTGAAAAAAAAAAGTTCATGTTTCTTGAAACTATTCCATCTGCATTAAATTCACCTGAGAGACTGTGTGTCAAATATTTCACATGATGTTCTTTAAATGATTACAAATGGTAATACATGCTATTTTGATATTTTATGTTACTAAAAAGTTCAAAAACATAAGAAAATGCTTCATTTCATGAAAAGAGTTTTGTTTCTGATTCTACTGATCTCATTTTTTATTTTGCTTAGGACAAGCAAAAAGCTTTTTAAAACACTCACATAACAAGGAATCCCCTTCTTCCCTTTACATTTGTACTCCTTAGACTGACCAACATCTGTAAGAGTGTCTTTAAAAACCCTCATGTGTGAATGACTTCATTCTGAGTTCCACCTTTTTCCCAAGTATCTGACAGCTGATGATGGATTTGTCACCATTAGCAGATGATAGGGCACAAGAATTTCAGCAACTGGTCCAATAAATCACAGGATTATGGACTCATTTAAGTTGGAAAAGACCTCAGAGATCACTGAGTCCAGAAAACAAAAAAGTAGTGCATCAAACCTGATCTGATGACTCTTCACTTCTGCGGGCGATTCCTCCACAGAATATTAATTTTTTTTCAGTATTTCGTACGTTTCAGAAGAGAAAGCTTTTTACTGGGATATATTTTGTAACACTTTATCTTATCTAATGTTAATGGGTCTCAAGCCAGATAATTTAAAAATTCTTCTTTTTTTTTTTTTTTTTTAACCCGGAAGGTGCCTCCCCAGAAAAGGCGACTGAAATAATCGTTGTCAATACCTAATAACATACAGCTCTGTAACACTGTCAGACGGGAAGAGTCTTACACACAAACTAGAGTTAGTTACCTGGTCTATCAGGAGAGGCATCAGGAAAGAAGGCTGTAACTACGGAATACGTCCTTCTGTGGCTCCAGCTCACAGGGGACATTTGCCCCAGGGCAGGCTGCTCTGTCTGACACAGGCTGCTGCAGAACCAGCAAGGGTGACCGCGCTCTTAGAGTCAGAGCCCGGCCAGGGTGTGAGGAGGCAGTGAGACACTTTGGCATCTTGCAACAGGACATACAGCCTAACACAGATTTTCTTTTGTTGCTCAAACCTAGCCACTTGGCCAGGAAAGTTTTGATGCAACCTTTAGTTTCAAAGGTCAGGATTTTTGTCCTATCTCATTGAAAAATATGACCATAAAAATAGCATAGCTTTGCTTCAGCAAACACTAGGGTTCAAAATTTTTTATCTCACTAGTTTGATATATTGCTAAGGGACAGAAAAAATGTTTTGTTTACCAGTGTTTACCAGTGATTTCATATAATGAACTATACACACCCATTTTTATGTCTGGATTCCAGAAAGAAAGAACCAAAGAGAAAATGTTGACTGACAATATGGGGTTAGATGTTCTGTTTCCAAGAGAATTAAACAGTGTTTAATGTTTTATCATAGATTTGTAGGAGTCTGCAACTGCACCAAAACATGACAAAGACAGCAGACATGGAGGATAAGAAACTGTAGATATCAGAGGTCCCAAACACAGAAAAATAAAATACCAGTTAAACATCTTGAAAGGCCAAGATGAAATTCCAAGAATAGAACTCTGACATTGAACAATTTCCTTCTTGAAAATAACGGGGCATCCTTGCTTCTAACTACATACAAATGCAGGAGTGCAATCTATAAAAAATATTATATGTCAGAGCTAGCATTACATAAATCACAACCATCTCACTTCAGTCAGTTTTAAACCACAAACCACCCCCCCCAAAGTCTATTTTGAAATATAATACCTCGAACTGAGCCAAGCTTATTGCTAATGCATTTATTAATAATCCTGTCTCCCTGCATATCTGGGAACATTCAGAGCCTCAGAGTTCCAGCTGGGTTGCTTCATGTCGACTAGAAATATGTCCAATTGTATAGTCTGTGATTGGATACAAACCTTTCACATGCATGTTTTCATTTGAACCCAGATAAGGATCGCCCTTTTACAAAAACAAAATTGATGTGATTAGGTACTATATATTTCTAATTGCTCACCTTGGCTTAGTATGCACTGGAAGCAACTGAAGTGTCACATTGATTTTTGCAGCTGCCTTTGCAACCTTCTACCTATTTAGTGCATAACTTTTAGGTGCACTTTTGAATGTCCAGAAATGAAAAAAAAAATGCAGCTGGCAGCACGAACTCAAAAAGGTTTTGTACTTTCCAGGTCAGAGGAGGCACAGTTTAAATACGTCTGTGATACTGTTGTCAGAAATATCTTCTCCCTTACAGGAAAGCTACACACACAAATGTCAAGCACGTGCTGATCCTCCCATGACTCACATCAGAGTGGCTCTGCTCAGTATGCTTTAGCCTGACAGCATTTGCCAGTTCAGTTTCCTAATGAACCCCTCTATTCAGGGGAGGTGTGTGACACTTGTAGAATGCAGCATGTTATTTTAGATTGTGAACAGATGTGCACGCATCTTCCAAGAGGTCTAATCCTCCTCACTCCATTCTAGGTACGTTTGCCTTGTGTCTTTGTCTCCATTCTCCTAGCTTTATTTCTATGCTAAAAATCTGCTACACTTCTTAGCAATCACCCTCTGCTCAGCCTTACTTTTTGGGGCTCAGACTGTGACTCTGGATGCATCAGGAAAATCATCGTGATCTGTGCTCTTCATTGTCCCCTGTTGGTGTCAGCAGAATAAGCAGAAGCAAAAGAAAATTAAGGAAGATGCTAATCTTATTTTCCTTTATTTGGTGGTGTGCCTCTGGGACAAAATCATCAAAGATGGACAGGAATAAAGTACCCCACCGAGGGTGCTCAAACCCTTTCTTGGGCAGGAGCAAAGACATGAGTAGAAAGCCTAGTTCAGACGATCCTCTGGGGACGGTGATGCCGTGCACTACAGCACTTGCAGCTGTACTTGCTGCTCTGGCTGCCCAGCCCAGGCAGGGAAATCCCCTGCTGGGAGAATTGGATGTGACGATTCGCTGGCTTCGCTCAGCCTCACAGAAGTGCTGTGACCCCCGGCTGCCAGCAGAGTAGACTTAGGCACTGCTGGCTCATGTAGCTCTCCATCTGACAGACTCTTCATCATGAGTCTTGGGCAAGCAGATATTGGAAAAGAAGCACTGTAAGAGCAGCACATTTGGGGTGGGTAGAGCTGACTGAATTGCCTCTTGAGGCCTTTGTCCGTGAGAGGAAGACACTGCTGTAGTCTGTGCCAGTTAAGCTAGACCTGTGCTGAAGGCATCGTCCCTCTTCCCCCATTTTGTAACCAACATTTTGTGGGCATCAGCAGGTATGAATCAATGTGATGTGCCATGCTCAAGACAAAACACAAACTTAAAATCCAGCCTAATTCAGGAAAGAGCTTCCTGCAATGCTGTAGGATACACAGCTCTTCTATCACCTCTTCCTTGTTTTAACACTACGTAGCTCTAAAACTTTCCTTTGTCTGCACTGAGCTTATTTGCAGGTCCAGCCCTGGATTCCTTCCCAATTTTGTTTAGCAGCCAAAACTCTTACTTCTGTTGAGGGCTGTTCTGTTTCAGAGACGACAATATATTGGACCTTACTGCTTTTACTCCATTCAAGCATTGTTAAAGTTACAAAAGGCTCCCTCAGATCTTTGCTCACGCAAGTGCTCTGACACAGGGAATTTTTACTTTTAAACCTTTAGAAAAAACATTCAGCTAATCTTCTGGGCTCTGGTTCAGGAAAGAAAACTCCTAATGTTAAACATATGCCTTGGAATTGTCATTTAAACCAAGGGATCTGAAATGCATGTTTCTACTAAAGATTGCAATTAAATGTTGCCCTAGATAGGAGTGAGTTCTGGATTTGGGCATTAATGAGGATGTCCAGGGACAAACAATAGGTGCTTTTTAGATTTGCATTAGCTTTACACCACCTGCCAACAAAAGCAGTGCTTACACATGAAGGAAAGCAGTGTTGACTGCATGGTAGCCAAAGATATGGCTGCACCTTGCTGTTTTCAGAGAGATTAATAGATTTTGGGCCATAGTTCTTTAAGATGTTTAGTGTTTTCTCGGGAGACCTGAGTCCTTCCAACATTCACTGCACTTAAGGGCATTCAGTGCTTTGCAGGATTAGGTCCAGCTACACCATTTTGAAAAATCTCTTTGACACTTAGTGGTGATATGTGAAGTTTGTAGCATCATTTTTTACTATTTTTGTTCATGCATGGACCACAGCCACCTCAAGCACATTCATATGTCTAAAACTGAGACGAAAACACTTATTCTGGGGTTAAGAAAACTTTCCAATTATTTCTTTTTCTTATGTCCAACTTTGAAGACAGAGCTTTAGAGCACATTTTTGGGCTGTGTCTGCAAACAAGTAATGAGGGCAGTATTTACTGTGTAGTACCTGTAGCAGTGGGTGCATATGTTAGAGAGTTGGAGGGGTCAAGTCACTAGCTAGTATCACCTTTCTCAAAGACAGGAGAGGTTTCCCGAGTCCTTTAACGGGAGGCATTTGTCACATGATACCTCCAATGATCTTCCAAGTGTCAGCTGTAACATAACACTTTTCAACTAAGACAATAAATTGGCTTAAATTTAGCAGGAAAAAGACACCTGGCTCTGTACCAGGTCTGGTAAGCAATAAACGAAACATAACCAAAAGGAGGCGGGGAGGGGCGAGGGAAGTGGATGTCAGAAAATCTTTTACAAATTCCGTGCCCCCGCCCCCCTTCCCTATTTAGGGCTTATTTTTTTCCGGTTTCTCATCAGGTATGCTGATGGAAACGGTGGGTACGAAGCTCCGATAATTGTCCTGGATTCCTGAGCCCTCCGTCCTTCAGCGGGGCCAGTAATGAAGACAGAGGAGAGAGAGAGAGGCCGGGATGTGCCTGCCTGCGTGGAATGCAGCCGGAGCTGAAAGCTGACACCAGCTCGCTGGAAAAAGATTTGCTAGCAAGGGCTGTCTCCAAGACAACACAGTATTTTCCCTGTGATGCATTTACACAGTGGGGTTAAAATTCTGTGAAAGCAACAGCTGTTGTAAAAACATTGTATTAAATATGCTTAGAACTGTAAAACGCGTGCTGCTCATGTTGCACTTTGCTCGAGAGAAATGTGGAAACCTGTGGTATGTCTGAGGGAGAGTTTCTGCTCTCTCAGAGGCTGTTTTATAAATGCCATGCTCCATTTTCAACCTTTTCCTGCTGAGATAGCTTCTTCTTCAGACCATTTTTCTCTAAAGTTGACTTTCAAGTTAAAAGCTAACGACTAAAGCATGACTGGGTCTAGTCCTTACTTCTACCTCTTTAAACTATGCCTTCTGCTTGAAAACTTAACTTCTACTATATGTGTGCTCTTGTGTTTGGACATAAGTTACTGCAAATGAAGCTTGCTTATCCTGATGCCACCCACACATGTGGCCCAGCTATCATTTGCATTTCAGACTCACCAGCACTAATATTTTTCCATCACCAGAGAGCAATCTTCTGCAATGCTCTCCTGTTACCGACTTAGCTGACCTCTGGAGAGAAATTTTCCGCGTGTAAAGCAGATAAAATATTACCAGCTTCAAAAATCAGAGGCTGGCAAAACAACAGACTGCTTCAGAGCTATTCTCTCCTCTCCTTTTGCAATTCTTAGAGGCTCTTTAAACTGTTACAGAGTTTTCAAGTCAAGAAGCAAAGACCTAAAAGTTGCAAGAGACTCACCCAATGCACGCACTGAACTTTCTCCAAGTGAGACCACAAGGACACAATGGCACAGCTGCAGAGATGTCCAGTGAGCCTCTGCATGCACTGATATGACAGCCGTACTTTTGATCCTTTCCATGCAAACTTTGTAAAAGTTGTAAAAGTGTCCTCTCCTCTCCTCTCCTCTCCTCTCCTCTCCTCTCCTCTC
>VZTI01001123.1:201882-220358 GCA_013397865.1 Struthidea cinerea | reverse complement strand
TCAATTCAAGTTTCGTAAAAGTTGCTCACCTCTCCTCTCCTCTCCTCTCCTCTCCTCTCCAATAACTTGATACCTTTTTTTAAAAGTTTGCTTTTTTTAGTAACAGGTGGGCTATAGGATGTCAATTCCTGTCTTTAAATCCCTGATGTACTTACAGAAAGTTAGATTTAGGGGACTGATACACTATGCCCTGGGTTTGTTTATGATTTTCTGTTTCACTGCGTTGGGTCCTCCACCCTGGATTATGTCTTTTCACTAGAGATTTTTTTTCTTTTTTTCTGATCAAAAAAGGGTTGGATTTGTTCATTTCCCAGAGGTACTCAAAATAAATAATATGTGAATATTTAGTGAATTTTCAAACCTACTGGGTCTGAGCCCATTCAAGCAATGTGAACCTGCCCATCCCTAGGAATAATACTAATATGAAATTACTCTTCCACCCAAATCAAGTTTCAACATCTGCAGATAGCTTGTCCTAATGCACTTGGCTATGATGCCAAAAAAAGCTTCTCCATCCTTCACCTAGCAGCTGCCGTCATCACAACAGTCCAGCTGCAACTGAGATGGTTAAACATTTCTGCAAAGCTGTTTGAGTGTGTTTCAGGAATCCCAGGAAAGAGAGCATGAGAGGAAGGTGTTTGCACATGTGGACTCACAAGTATGCCAAAGAGGGGAGCAGGAAAATATTGCAAATCCCACTCTTCCCCACCTCTTAAAACATATTCAACCAATTAAAATAATCCATGTGAAGATTGCTTTTGACCATATGAATGTATGTGTGGGAAAAACTTGATTTTAAATATGTTGTGTTTTGGAAAAGATCATTCAAACACATGCCTGAACACATACATAGGAGACAGAGAGAGATCTCAATATCTGGGCTTGATTTACTTCCATGTGCTTGAAGGTACAAACTTCACATATATTCTCCATCTGTTGGAACCCAGCAAAACAGGAGTTGTAGGCTTTTAGCACTGCCAGAGTTCATGTGTATAGGATCACTGTCGATCTATTCCGTACTAGAGACTGGATCTTCAGATGTCCTTGAATTTCTGTCTGAAAACACAGGAGCCATTCATCTTCAGTAGGAAAAGCATGCCTAAGCTACTTCAGCAGTTTTGAGAATCTCAGCCTAAATAATTTTAACTGATCAGAAGTGAAAATGTTATCTCACTCAAGACATAGTCAAACCACTGATTTCCAATGAGGCTTTGAATGTTCAGCACTCTTTAAATGTGGCTTCTATAGGGGCAAAAAGCCTGGGCATTTAAGAAAATCCTCTCAATTACGGAAACTAAACATCCTCAGGAGGAAGGGAGGCTTTCAAAATGCGCTTTCAAGAATTTGGCTAGAGGAGTCATGTGGGTTGAATATCTGTTCAGCTGGTGTGTGGGAGCAACCTCTTTGAAGTAGCACAAATGACAGTCCCTTATCCACTTCGATTTGTGGTCATTCCAGATTTTGAAAATGTTTTCCCAATCACCTCTTCTTGATTCTTCTGTCCCCTGAAACGCATGGCCACCAGGGGAGCATCTTCAAGTTTGATAACCAGAAGGCACTGCAATGCTCTCATTACCAGAAGGTTGTAACCAGCAAGGATCATTTTATTTAGTTGAAATCCTTCCAAACATCAGGGTTTTTTCAACTTTCTTTTTCAATATTTTCTCACAACCCCAGAGGTTAAGGGCCAGATCTTCAAACAGAGCCTGTGACTGGCAGTATCTCAATTTGCAAGACGGAAGTGGAAGAGATTCAGTCTCCAGGGGGAGGCAAAAATTGGAAGCACTTAAAATTAAGGGGTTGAAATAACCCCTGTGCCTAAAACTCTCATTTCTGGGCTGAGCTGTTAGCAACATCATCGCAAAATTGTTCTTCAGATGAAGGGTGTGATTTTTCTTGGCTTTGCTTCTGGTTCCTGCAAAAGCCACCAGGGCATTCACCTCTGGCTGACAACAAATAGCAGTAAGTGTAGTTTAAAGCTTCACATCATGTGAGTCTATCAGTCAGAGGAGTAAGAGATATGGGTTTTGAAAAATACAGCTACAGGGACGATATATGCATTTAATTCAAAGGCAAGATTTTAAACAAGTGTATCTATAAAAATAAGTGGCTGATTCCCAACAAAGCTAAAGCCTTAATTCCATGATGAACCCATTATCCCAGTCTCGACCAGTACACAATTCTTGGTTTTATATCAGAAAAAGGACATTGTACTTTTCTTAAGCCCCAACCTATATGAAATCCTATTGTTACGGCATTCACCACAACAATAGCCCTTTGGAGCACTCAAAATGCCTGGTTGTCAATTAGGTTACTATAAGGAAGGAACAGGACATTGTTTACATCACAATGCAGCATCAATGAAGGTATATACATTAGCCAGATGAATGCATTCTGCCGTGTTTCAGTAAGCCCAGTGCAATCAGTGCTGACAATGAATATCAAGCAGGTCTCTTGAAGCAGTCTGTGCAGGTATCAGACTGTGCGCTGTATCTGCGTGTCCAGCACAACTCCATACGTGATGTGCTCCGCAGATTGCTAGTGTTTTGGAGCACTTTGCTTCAGGGGAAAGCTATAATGGGGAGGAAGGGTTCAAAGTTACCTAACAGCCTGGCACTGACCCATTGAAAATAAGGAAGCAGTTTCATACAGCCTCACCATTTGCCTTTGTTATTAGGAAATAAATCAGCCTTTGTTTTTTCTGGACAAAGTGAAGGAATGTCATTATGACTTATAAATTGTGCAGTTACAAAACAATCAGGAAATCTTCCCATTTAAATCTGAATAACTTTAATTGTTGGGAATTTAAACTTTAGTCTATTGAGTGCAACAAATGCTTAAATAGAGCTCTTCATTGAAATTCTGTGTTTGAGCTAAAACCTGCATTAAAAAAAAATCAACAAACCAACAACTGTGAGGCTGGTTGGTTAAAGACTGAACAACTCTTACAGTTGCATCATTTAATGCCTTTTGACTGGAGAGGAAACCAGAGTTGACAAAGTGGCAAATTAGTGTGGTTGGTAGTGCTTTATTTACTCAGAGAGTTATTTCCATCCCATGCCACTATACAGTTTCCTCAAGTCTGTCTGAAGTCTCAGTCCTGAACATAGCAGTGCATTGGTAGTTAACACAGGAAGACAAAAACGCTGAAGTCAAACATATGCAGACTTCCTTTCTTTCCCAGGGAATAGCAGCAAACGTTTTTATGTGGTGCTTGCTCCCAAGTTATCAAAGTCTGCCCACAGAAATTGTTGTGTCATTGAGGTAAACCTCTCTGACCTGATGGCAGCTAGGTCAAGCAAAGTCTAGCTGAAGAAATGGTAAAATTTTTGAGAAACAGATAGAAGTGTTGTACTGACTTTGTGTATGACTAAAAGCAAACATGCCACTTAAAAAAAAGCAAATGCTCCACTTAAAAAAATGCCCCTGTCACTCGGCAGATGAGCTGGCATCACTGGTCTGGCAGTTGGAGCTGCAGGCTTAGAAATGATCTGTGAATAACCTCAGCACTCTGATAGCTATGATTTTATTGGCATTTTCATCATGTAAGAACTTTGCCACTGCTAGAATTTCCTTTTTCCAGCCTTTATCTCTGGCTAAACTCCACCCCTCATGGATTTTCACACTGTCCCTTCTCAGAGATGACCTCTCTTCCACCTCTGACCTCTTTCAGAGTTTTCACCCTTGCTTTAACAATTGATTTATGATGTGCCTGTGAAAGGGTCAAGCCTACTTTTATGGTTTGCTTAAAATATTTCTTTTTTGGGTAGATACAGAAGTGGTGCTTAATAAGTGCTAAGTAAATAACCTAAGGATTGGAGACAGCTTCCCTTTTCTGCTAACTACTAGATGTCTCTCAAACTCTTTGTAACAAGTGTTTACCAAGTCTTCAAACAAATTAACTGATAACTGTAATAATTTTGTGCCTAATGAAATGTGTCAAGGGTTTAGGATTTCCAAAAAGAGTAATTTCAAATTAAGATGTCTCACAGTTCAGTGAAAAGGCAACTGCTAAAGATAATTCAAGGACTTGTATATGTAATGGACAGGAAGTCTATTTTTCTTTTAGTTTGACAGATTGATCTTCCACAGAAAAAAAGGCAAGAAGGCTACTAGGAACAAACTTTCATTGCCTCCAGCCTCCCTGTGCCAAAATTCCTTTTAACCTCACTTCAGGTGGCGTCAGAACTGCAGGATCAATCAATCACCTCAGAGGCAGATTTTATTCTTCACTTATCCATTATTCTTCACATGCACCATAATTTATCCTGCAAATTCAGTTGTGGTTTTTTATGTGGTCCTCATCATTCAATGTATCTAAAAATCAAAACTGAATATATTTAGATTTTTTAAAAAATCAATTGGATAGTTGTGCTGGCATTTATGAAGCTCTAAGTAAGTACTGACCAGATGACAATGCTTATCCTTCTTTCCACAGATCGCATCACACATGAAGCCATTTGAAAATATGAATATGAGGCTCTCTGTTTCAAGCTGAACTGCACACCAACATTTTCTCTATGAACTTTGTCACATGTGTGTCTCTCCAAGCTAACTGGTACCAGATAATATTTTTAGAGATGCCACAAAAGATAGTGTCTTGGTTTCTTAAATGTACTGATTTTTTTCCTAGCCATTAAAAACTTGATTTACTATCCTGACAATTTTAATAGGGAAAGAGACAGTGGTTTATTGCTAAACATTTTTCATTTTCACATTTCCATGAAATACTACCAAAGTGGAAAAACTACCACGATAACACCTAGCATTCTATTTGGTTTGAATAGAAAAGCTCAGAGAGGCCAAATGTAGAAGATCTATCTCTCTGTGTAATTAGAAAAAACACTAAATTTTTATAGTGGTTCTGTGGTTTCAAAGCACAGACATACGCCAGGAGCTGGAAGGGGCAGACAACAGGTGAGCAGTCTCCAGGCCTCACTCAGCCTTGCTGGCAGAGGGCTCGCTGCTTACCACTGGTCCGGAAAGAAAATGCCCATTTCAGTCTGCGTCATGTTTGCCCCCTTGCTGAAGCCAGAAAAGAAGGGGATGCAGTTTTATTCCCATCCAGCCTGTATCGGAAGAGCACAGAAGGATCAGACAGAGCAGAACAGAGGGTTTGAAAGAATCGTCTCCCAAACACAAAGGCTGCTGTTAGGACTGGACACTGACTGCCTTGTCACCATCTACCTGTGTAACCACCAGGCACAACGAAGTCTATTCATTAAAGGCCCCACTCTGGGCTCCTTTGGCATGCTTAACACTTCCGCAGACTTCCAAGGATCTTCGGAGTGTTCAGAGGATAAAAGACTAGACACTATTTATAGTTTTGCTGATGTTGGGAGGGTGGCTGTAATCCTAAATTCCTTTCTCAGCCCATGCTCAGCCTTGAGCTGAATGAATAGCAAAAATAAATAAATAATAACCATGAAAAAGATGACCCAATGAAAGCACTGCCTTTGTTTCTGTCCTGGACGTGGAGTGGTGCCACTTGTTACATGCTGGTGTTCAGAAAACGGCTTTTGATCTTGAAAGCCTTCTGCTTGTTTTAGTCCTTTTACATTAATCACCCCTTAATTTCATTTATAGGATGCAAATTACCCTTACTCCTCTTGCTCAGACCATTTAAGCTAGCAGATCAGTGAGCTGATAGGCCAACAAGTAAAAGAGTTGGGGAAAAAAGGAGGAAAAAAAAAGCTGAAAATACTTACAAATCTTGACTACAGTTGACAAAAACCAGAAGTGGCCTGTGAACTATCCATTAGCTGAAAGGCTGGTATAGATCAGTGTCACTGCATTGAAGACAATGGTGGTTTGTCATCTGAGAAGCTGGCCAAATGGACAGAAAGAAAATGGTCTTTTCCTGGCAAAGAGTTAAACCAGCTCACTTACTCCTTTCTGAAAACTTCTTCCCATTGCCTTCCATGGGATGCTTTGACTTGGGAATATTTTGAGTGGTGGTGAATAAACAC
Source organism: Struthidea cinerea (assembly GCA_013397865.1). Taxonomy (NCBI): domain Eukaryota; kingdom Metazoa; phylum Chordata; class Aves; order Passeriformes; family Corcoracidae; genus Struthidea; species Struthidea cinerea. The sequence goes on along the minus strand of VZTI01001123.1, from coordinate 214,389 downwards.
AGTAGATACCTTGCTCTGTAATTATGTCAATAACATACTGACAGTATTGCAGGCTAACTGCACAGGTTTAATTTTGTCATTGGCCCTCTTTCTATCCTATGGCTGCTTTTCAACAGCACTTTTAAACAGAGAAATTAAAAACCCATATTCTGAATTCCTGGGGTAAAGGCTTGTTGAAAGGTTCTCCCCTCCATGCCTAGCAGGAGCAGTGGCTGTTTTGTCATCCTTCTAAACTGGGGTTTCAAACTTCCCTCTTTTGAACTCAACTAAAATCTCTCCCTGACATTAATTGTGTGGAACCTGGTGCCTAACATGAGGAGCAGTGTGTGCACATACCAGGGACACCATCAGCAGCCACCTATTCTCTACATCCAATGAATTTGTGATTGTCTAAAAGCTGACTTGATCAAATCTGTTAGATATCCTGAACTGGAGAATAAAGAACAAATGAAAGCAGAGAATTAGAACCAAAACAAAGTGGCAGTCATAGATATCAATGCTGTAATATATGTGTATTAATTGCAGCAATAATGATATATATAGTAAGCTTCTGTTTTGCTCATTTGTAGCCTTCTGAAATACTCCTAATGGATTTTGAGACTTTCCATGCAAAGGAGCTGTTTATGCAACCTACAGACCCTATGGAGTTAGGGGAAGAACAAAGGCTTGGGATATGAGCAGATCTGATCTTTAAGGACCTCAGCACCAGAGTAGAGCTTTATGAGCAACTCCACACCATGTATCAGGCAGAGGTCACCAACTCTGCAGTAGTGCAGGTGGCAGGGATCACCTGCCCACTTCCACTCCTTGGGCAACCAGTCAGAGCAGCTCAAACTACTTTCACCACCAGTTTAAGGTGGCCTGTCCCATTTTGCCTGAAGGGGAGGATGGATTACTCTCTAGTTACCTTTCACAGACTGAGAAGTTCCTGTAGTGCCTGCCAGCCAAGACATGTTGTTTATTGCAAAGAGCACCCAAAATCTGTGAAGTCACACCTTTGTGTTTCGAGCAAAGGAGGCACTTTGTTTCAGCTGCTCCATCAAGTGTGGAGACACTAGTTAGTTTCTGCTCCTCCATCTCCCTTTGAGGAGATGGTCCCTGTCCTCTAAAAAGCACCTGGCCGTACTGCTGAGGGTGGAAGGATCTCATGTTTCACAGAAACACTGTAGGAAACTACAAAGGAGTTACAAACAGTATCAGGAATAGCAATTCTTCTCTCCCCAATTCCAGTCATCTCACCTCTTGTTGTGCCAACAGAGCACACAGCTTGCCTGATACACTGCTGCTGAAGCAGCTGTGGTCCCTTGTGAATCTTGTTTCCTCCTTAGACCTCACTAAGGTGACCAGAGATTTGGCACAGCCACTAGGCACAGAGACAGCATCAATTTCATGGAAAGTGAGCAGTGTCCTGAGCAGGGTCTGGAAAAGGCAAAGATGGCATGGAACTTCAGAGCAAAGTTCTACGGCGCTGCTGGCAGCACCACCCTGAATTGTCCGGACTATGGGATCATTACACCCTATACCAAAAAAATCTGCACAGAAGTATCAGTTTTTCTTCAGGGTTTTTGGTGAAAAAAATAGTCCCTCTATATTTTGGTCTTTCCCTATATAGAGTTTGATTTCAGCTAAAACAAATAGTTTTGCTTTCTAACATGTTGGTTTTGGTTTTTTCTTTTTCCAAAAACAAGACACATAGAACTCCCAATAGAAATCAGCTAGTATTTTGAAGCAAGCTGTGGATCTGGAGATAGTACTGGAGGCTGGAAGTAGAAGCTGTAGTAGGTCTCAGGAAGAAAGTGCCCCAGAATTCGGACTAATATATAGGAAAAGACTCTTAGTAAGGGAAAGCCCATAGATCCTCTTCCCCCTCTTCTGCCTCCTGCTGGCTTTTGCACACAAGAATAGAAGACCCTGAGAGCAAAAATTGTCCCACTGCTAGAACTGAAAGAAGACTGCTGTTCTGGGCCCATAATGTTATTATTATAATAAGGCTAATTCTGATACCATTATAATAGGGCTAATTCTGATACCACTGGAATTCAATGAATCCATGCTTATTTTAGTGATGAGTGTAAGTCAGGTCACGAATTGACATACAAGGTGAAGTTAAATGGTGATTTGGGCTTGAGTCATAAATCTTCCTGCCTTTTTTTTTTCCATAGCTTCACTATCATGATAAATGCCTGATCTTTGTGGAGGGAATAATTTAATTCTCAATAAGATGATGAGAATGAATTATCAGCTCAGTTATCTCTGCAGTCAGCTCCTACCTGGATACCATTTCAGTAAAACGTAAGGGTATGTTATGTCATGACTGTCCTGCTGGAATAAATTTTTAGAGTGGAAGAAAAAAAAATTGTTTTTAAGTTTGTGTGTGTGTGTGTGTGTGTGTGTGTGTAATGTGAATTTCCCCTTAAAACATTCCTATCATGCCGCTTCATATTCATTAATTAGTCTGAGGTTTCCCTCGTGTTTAGTTTACAAAGCCACTTAAACCCACGTATCCATTTAACATATTTATGACCCCAGTTTTCTTTCTTTTCTCTGAGACTGTACCGTAATTGTTCTCTGGACTCAGGGACTGCAGAGTGCCTTCACTGATGAAAGGAGACAACATAAAGAAGGAAATGAATGTGTGAGGGATGAATACCTTCCACAAAACAACTGGGTGCAATTTGGCCCATGGCCCCGGGGGTCACTTTAATAGAGTGGAGCCTCAGTCTCTATTGAGTGTATGGGAGACTATTAACTCTTAACAACTCAGTCTCAGGTTATTTATTTATTGCTTAAATGATTTGTTATTGCTACTTGAATTTAATATACCCTCTGGGAACTGAGATGGCAGCATCATGTTACAGAAAAACTACAAGTTATTTTAAAACTGTGATTGAATTTTTATGAGCACCATAAAATCTTTCTGAACAAATAACTTACCATTAGTCAGAAACTTCAGCAGGAAATCTGTAAAATTAAGGATTTATTAGAACAGTACTGTATTTGTGTGTTTCTCTGGAAAAGAGAGGGTTAAATGTTTGATGGTTCAAGTATTAACTTTATTATTTGAATATAATAATACTTAAGTAGCAGCTGACATTTTCAAAAGGCCATACAGATACAATATTAACAAAAAAAAGTCATTCCTTTAAGCCTGGGAATATCTAATGTTCAGGGATTGAGACGGGTGCACACCTGTTTTGGTATGAAAGTTTTTTCAAAAAACGTCAGGGCATCTGCAAAGAACAATGACAAATCTCCACATCCACTCTGCTAAGTGGGCTAGTGTTCAAGGTACCTTTGCACAGTCACTGTTTTTCTCCATCCCTGCCTATGTGCTACTCTGAAAGGGTGTATTGGTACACTCCTTTGAAGCATTCACTTTCCCTTTTGCTATTCTAATCCTTAAAGTCATTGGGAGAACTTCCAAGTCAAACAGCATATTTCAGAGGGGAGTTGGGATGGTGAGGAAGAGGAAAAAGAAGGGAAGGAGGACTAAAGGCATCATAAAAAGCAGGTGCAAAAAGAAATGCTCAGAAAATTAAGGGGGAAATAATAGTCCTGCAAAAATAAAGTTAAAAAGTAGGTTTGAAACCAGAAAGAAAAAAGGTCATCTTAAGTCTTGCTATAAGACTGGTTTCTGTACCCAGTTGTTTTTAATAGTAGAACCAAAGGTGTTCTCTAGAAACACTGAGAACTGCAGAACTAGAGAGATCTCCAATTTAAATGTCTTGTTGCTTGAAATCCTGCGATGTTCTGACGTAAAGAACTATTCTATGTTGGATGTTCTCTTCTGGAAATGGAATAATCAAATCCGAATACAATACAGATGTTCAGATTTTGTGATTGATGCACATAAACCCAAAAAATTATTTACGTCATACCCTTTTCCATCCTTAATATAAATCACATAATCGTAATTCCTGGTTGTTTTAACATACTGTTTATGTATCAGTTACCTGAAGAAAGTCTAGACATGTATATGTAACACATATAATCATTCTCTTCCACCCTTTGGATTCTACAGTTTTAGAAAAGGTATAACTTGCGTTCATGTTGTTGTTTCCAACGTGCCCAATTCTTCTTGATCTCAATGGACAATTAAGACTTTCTTGCAAGACTGTTGGCTATCTTAAGTCTTCTTTCTTAATGTTCAGTGACTAAAGTGTAGTAGTAAAAACTGCTTTGTACGCTCAATGAAATTCAGACATCAATGGAGTTATCTTTCCAACTTCCTCCCAATACTGAGAATTATCAATATTCTAATTGTAGCCTTTGGTAATTTATGCACTGACAAATAATAGCTACAACATGGTGGTGTCCACTTACTTTCTGTTATTCTGAAGTTGTTGGGCAATCTGATCTTTCAGCAGTCTTGAAGGTTCTTTGCTTCTGCTGACTCTTGCTGACACTCTGACATGCCACGATGTCTCTTGGCAGGAGATTCATTTCATCTAATATCACCAAGTCACTGCAGGAACCCTGACATTTCTTAAGGGCACTTTGTATCACTCACCTTAGGTGTGCTCCTGGAAGTCGAATGAGCCATCTTCCAGATGTGTCTGTACCTTTCTACTGACTATAAAGGCTCATGTATCACTTAGACTAAATGTGTCTGAGACATCTATATTTGGTGAGATAATTTCACCTCAGGTGTCTGGGGAGACATGCAGAGAACATGAGAACATTCAGTTAATGACACCTGTCCTAAGGCCATCCAGCCTCACATAAGATAACCAAAGATGGAGCAAGGTTCTCCTGTCTTCCCATCAGGTGGCCTGTGGGCAGTTTTTCTTCCTCCCACAGGTCCTTTTTGACAATTTTCAGCTTCTGATGCAAATGCAAACGCAAAAGCATCCTCTACGAAATGGGCTTATTCTCCTCAAACATAAGCCTATAAACTACATGGTCCCATGCTCTGAAAAGGATAAGCTTCATGTGAAAACATGGTCTGGGGTCGTTTAGCTAATTTTTATCAGAAGGCAGGATGCTCGCTGCAGGGCAGAAAACTGCAATAAGACAAAGCAAACCAGAGAGAAAATGAAATTTCTTACAAAGGAGAAAGTCTTTTTTATAATGAATGGATATTTAACCAGCACAAGTCTAAACAATCTAAAGATTTGGACCTAATGCAGTTTTACTTCCCAGTATATGAATATTTTTCTTTTTGGAGCTGCACTCTCGCTTAGCTAACCCTCCAAAGAAGTCTGGGCCCAAATATGAAAGGGTCCAATGCAGTACAAAACTTCACAGGAAATTTAGTTGCCCCAGGCTTAACATACCGACTCGAACATAATGCAGAATTTCTATCCAGAAGTGAAAGGTGAAAGGTTCGCAGACAGGAAAATCAACCTGTAATCACAAAAACAAATTTTGCCTCCTGTGAGAGTCTTCTTAGACATATGAGCCTTCACTAAAATTGCAGTCTGACTAAAGAACCAGAATTCACCAGGCATTTTCTAGGTCCAAAAATACTTCAAATTAAATGCTTGTAATTAACACTGAAAGAACACCAGGGAGTTTGTAAGACTTCTTTGGATAATCTCAGCAGCAGAAGGATGCTTAACCTCTTAAAAGTCTCCCCTACACCTTCAATCTTCTCTCTTTCACCACCATAACCTCAGAGTACACTCCAAATCAATCAAGAGAGGCCTCTTAAAAACTCATGTCAGAAACCTACTGGGAAGGATGGTGCTTTTGCCATTTATTTTTCAGGCAGCCTCCACAAATTTTTTTGGTAACCCAGGAGAATACGTAGACTGCTGCAGCTACTTTAAATGTTGTTGCATGCTGTGTCTGACTGAGGCTTGTTAATGCCAAATGTCTCTTTTTGTAACATCTAGAACATTTATTTTCACACAAACCTAAGCATCTTTAATTACTCTCTATAGAAAACATACCAACAACTATTCATTAGTAAATTATAAACTTTAAAAACATTTAGTATAATAGTTTAAATATATATTTTGGCTTAAATGTAGAGAACTTTCAGGTGAGTAGAAGCACCACTTAACTATTCAGAATTGTTCCTGTTGCATTTTCAGACTGCATAGGAACACACTGCTTAAGTTATCACACTACATTCTAACCCCAATTCCCAAATACCCATTGCTCTTTGACATAAATTGCTCGTTGTTCCAGGGGATTTAAAAAAAAAAAAGAATTATGATATACCAAATGGCTGCTCCATGGTCAGAGTGCTTCCTTGGCATATATATCCATAACATTTGCACATTTTTCAAATATGACCTTTCTTTTGTAGCAGAATTTATTAGCTGTGGTGTGAGAGTAATTTTAAAAATTTCTTAACATTTTGAAGTTAGGATTTCATTGGACTTCTTACCTGCATAAAACTTTCTAGGCTGGGCCATTTCCTTCAGAGCCAGTGCCCTGCATCAGTGCCAGCAGCGTGTGGCCTGTGATGATGACAACTAAAGTAACAGAATGGATTTCTCTACCCAGGTGATCAACTCTGAGTACTTTACATTTCTGTCCAGGATTTATACTGGCTTTCAATCCTGTAAAGAATTAGGCAGTCTGCATGCATTGCTAATGTAATGGCTTTAATGTCTTGCATCTTCAGGGGGAAAAAACCCGACTTCAGCACAAAAGTATTCAGCTCTCTTTACAACAGTTGTACTGAGGAAGAATTAATTTAAATGTTAAGCCTTTACTTTAACTACAGTCTCAGCCTACATATATTCTAATTTTGAGGCATTAAAATGGAAAAGTACATGCATGTAACTTTCCTACACACATGAAATGAAACAACTGTTCTGCTGCTTAACTTCCCACTTTACTTAGGATGCAAAGTGCTGATACCTTCCACCTTCCTCTCCGCACTGTTTGGTTGATTCTGAAAATGCCCAAAAACTGAAATAACATCTCATTGTATATGACTTCGCCAGTTTGATAAAGCATCTTTCAACCTCCTCCTTTCTTATTTCACACCCTTTCCTGTAGCACTTCATGTCCCACACCTTGCAGATACTGCACAAATCTTTTCAGATGTAGCACTGCGGTATTACTTCCACGAAGATAAGCTGCTGTTTGTCATTGCACCAAGAGGTATAAAGAACTAAACACTTCATTTCATGACTGTGTTTATGATGCATAACCAAAGGAGAACTCTACCTCATGAACTATCTAAAGTCCTATTGGATCAATGTATGCTGGTTATGCCTTTGCTCTACACTAACACAGGTTTTGCACCTGTGTTGTCCTCCTGGAGGAAAACGGAATGCTGTAAGGTGAGATGATGGGTGCAGGCTCTGTCTGCATTCTGCAGTGGAGCACACGTATCATTAACTAACCCTTTCATTTGAAGAGCCAGTGAAGTTGCTCCCTTGCCACCTCGGTGCCACTGTTTGCCAGCGGTGCAGCACCACTGAAAACTGACAGGTCAGGCCAGGGTGGAGAAATAAATAAAGGCATCACAAGACATAGACACAAGACTCTCATGCCATGTTCCAAAAATTGCTGTAATCCATTGCATAAACACATTACTAGAAACAACAACAACAAAAATCACAACAACAAAACCAAAATCACAACAAAGCTTTATCTAGATTTAATGGCTGTGAATAGCTGGTTATCTGCTTTGTTTGGCCAGTTCTTCACTCTTGCTTCGGTGAATGAGAAAGACCTGTACATCTGTGTCTTGACAGAAATACTGATCAAGTACAGTAATAGTCCAAAATTATGTTATGTCTAAATCAGATGAAAAGCCTCATGTCACTGCTGGACTGACTGCAGGACTTGACCTCATTGAAGAGATTGACAAGGGATAGTCAGAGGGTCTGTCTTCCAGTTACCAAAAATTGGAAGGCCACTAGTAGATTCTGGTTTATTTAAATGCATCCCCATACTAAGCCCGAAGAAGCCTGATGGTTTTAAAAATTACAAATACCAACAGCAACATAGGGATCAAAAAAGCAAAAAATTCAATTTGATCTTCACGGGCCTCAAACGAAGAATGTTGTGATGGTATTAAGCTCTGTGTGCATGAGATGAACAAACCAAATCAAAGAAAAAGGTCTGAAGGGATGCAAAAAAATTTGAATATTCTGCAGAAAAATAGGTATCTTTATTTTCTGTTGGTGGGAAAAAATAGATTTTTCTCAGCACTGTTAAGCTTACTTCCTCGAGACAGACTTACTCAAATGTTTTATATAAGTAAAGACACATACTTTTTTTTTTCCTGGAATTGATGTATCTGCCATTATAATGTCTCATAGTGGGATACAGTCCAGTGAGTAAGAGTGTAGACAGCTTGTAAAGAAACATGTAGATTTAGAAATGTCACTGTCAAGTGCTCTGAATGTAATGAGCTGATGAAAAATCATCCTAAAAAAATAGATCATCTACAAAATGGAAATGTGGTGCAAGTTTCTGTTCCATATCCAGTACAGCTGACTCACAGAAACTGTACCAGCAGCAGCTGACATTTTTAAAACCTGAAAAAGGACACCTGACTTAGTAGAATTGCATATCAGAGCCAGTGGGGAGCATGGCAATGTACATACATAGGGAGACAGATAACGCAAACAGACAAATCTGCCCTATATAAATTAAGAGTTCTGGAGGGTACTCTAGCCCTGAAAAATATGGGCACACACATCTGGGTATGTCTAGGTAATGTTCTTCGAAAGAACAGCTGGATATGTAAAGGAGTTTGCATGCCCTACCTCTGGCTGATACAGACTCCAGAGAAACAGGCAAAACTTCTAAGCCCTAAAAACTATAGAGTAGTTTGCTCTGAGTAGCCACTTCTGATATTTATCATATTTAACAATTTAAACGATTATTAAAAGTTAGACTTCTAGCAAAAGTAGAATGAATGGTACTTAAGAGCATTAGGGGATTCTAAGACAGGGGGTTGCTTAATTAATTCAGAAGTTCAGATTCCATTTTTAAGTTTCACTCTAATGTCAGATCTTCTTTCCATCTATTAGTTTATTTCTATCACTGCCTGTAGATTCACAAAGCTTTTGCTTAGGTTTAAGTTACTCCATAATTAGTTCACCAGAAGAACAAAAGGCATGTTGCTTTTGCTAGATATGGAAAGCTTTAAGAAAGCGAAAATCACTACTACATTGGTTTTAATCCTCATATTGTTGGGTCCCTTATCATCTCTGCATTAAAAATATGCCAGTGAAGAAATACTGCTGGCCAAGGAAAGTACGTGTTTGAAGGGAAGTCTGGACAAACAGCTGGAGTAAATCAGATATTATACTAATGTCAGACAATGGAAGGATGATGATTTACATCCTCTGTGAATCCTACACCCAGGCATTCTTCTTGTAAATCACAGCAGTTTTTCTGAGAACATAGTAAGGAAGTGTTTTATCTACACTTCCTTGTAACATGTAGGCCTTTTTTATGATTTCAGAATTGTTTAGGTTTTATTTGTATGAGTTTACAGCTCTTTGTTCCCTGGACTGTGTGAAGAATGGAAGCAGGAGACTCACTGCTATTTTACTTTTAGCTGGTGAATCAGAGAGGGTGTCTCACATTTCATTAGTGTTTGAGTCCTTAACTCCTCATACTTCTCAGGTTCTTTTCCCCTTTGCACAATGTATGCAGGGACAAGAATGTGTAAGTGCCACCGCCACCCCATTCAGACTTTCACTGAATTGGTGTAATTGGATTTTGCACCTCAATTTGCAAGATACAGTTCCCCTGAAAACCAACCCATTTTGGTAAGCATAAAAATAAAACTAAATAAAAATAATAATAAAGACAGGGCAGGCATTCATAAGGTACCAGGTCTCCACAGTCTTCAGCTGAGAGACCCCAGATTTCAATGTACCCTGAAAAGGGTGATTAATTTAAAGTGAGTGGAGTCTGTTTCTTTAAGACAAGCTCATAAATCGTGAAAGATCACCACTTCTTTTCAAAAGGCTCTCCACGGTCTGAGTTTCCCTTCTGGGTCAGTAAAGGCATTGAAGTTTTAATGGCATGCCATGGCAGATTACACGATACAGCTGTCCCGGCACCGTGAAAATTAAGTTATGCCCCGTGTCAGCAAGGTTTTTTTCCCCCTTTTCTTTCCCTACCCTCCCCCCTTCACTCTCCCTCTTTCTTTCTCTTTCCCTGTCCCCTTCTTCATTCTCCTTTTTGCTGGGAAGTGCGCATCCAGGGAGGAGGTGGGAGCCCGGCAGGAGCTGCTGCCACGGCTGCTGTTGAGCCCCAGCTATTGAGACTGAGTAAATGGAGCTGATGGGTGAAGAAGAGCCATCAAAATGGAGGGTTTTGTTCCTCCTCCTCTCCCCAGGGCCCAGAGGCAAAGGCAGCCCTCCCTGCTCACTCAGGCGCAAGCACCTACTCTGCCTTCCCAGCGCTGCCGGACGCCCGCCGCGCTGCTCCCCCTGCTCTGCACCCAGCAGACCTGTGCCGTAGCGCAGGCACCAGCAGACCCCTGTGCTGCTGCACGCTGTCACAGGAGGATTATGCTCCTTGTCGGGGATGCCTCTTTCCCACAGGGCAGGGCCTCGTGCACTGGCGCACACTGCATGCACAAGCACGCCCATGAGCAGGCGCAGCGCCTTGCTCTAAAAGCAACAGCAATCCCCGCTGTCCCCCTGGCCCTCTATCTTCACTCTGCAAAGAACGACAGAGTAAAGAGCTTATTAAAGCATGAGAAATTAATCACATTAGTGTTTAGTCTGGCAGAGCAGGGATCTATGAGGGGAAGAAAGAGATGAGGAAGCAGAAATGGAAGAATCATTTGCAAACATAACAACCAATATTCTGTGTCAGTCATTTCCAATCTCCTCTTGATTTTTATTTCCTTGAAAACTTCAGCCTCTGAAGATTAATTTAAACATATTGATATTGGGCTTGATGGTCTGATTTCCTTACAGGATGTCCTGAGGGTGCCCACAACCACTGAGTACAGATGGCCAACAGTTGAAAACTATTGTTCTATATAATATTTCTAATACCTTAAGATACTGAGTTATGACAGGACATAGTCCCTATGCCTCTTCAGAAAAGTCAGAGTTGTTTAGTAAGTCTTTGTTTGGAAAATGAGTAAATTAATAAAGGTTTCAAGTAGAAATTCCCTGTTCTGATATGAAGCCAATATGTTGACTTGTTTACCTCTTCCAGTCTTTAAAAATGGGTATTTAGATATACTTCACATATAATAATATTGTCCATCTGAAGTGCTTGTATCACACCATATGAAGTAACTTATCCAAAACTTTCTGGCTTTAGACTTGCACAATTTGCAGTTAGCCCTCTATTCTAACCCAGGACAATGATTTCAATGGGATTATTTGTGCCAGGGCTCTCTAATGCGGGGATGCTTTGATTAAGCTCTTTACTTGTTCCATTGTTTCTGTGCATATTGACAGCAGAGGATGAGGTCTGACTACCTGCATATTCAGCCACCTCTAGTTTATGTATCCTTGATTAAATATTTAGGTATTCTACATTGGAATTAAGCTCCTAATAGGACTTGGCATTTTTTGCTTGCTTTCCCCAGTTGTTCCTAGGTACAACCTGCTGTTCACAGCCAGTGGATCACTCAATATGCTACAAGGACGTTTGCCAACACAGTCCGAGCCAAACTTCACCAGACTACCAACTGTCCAGACCTGGGAAAAAATGAAATTTTTTCCATTATTACTGAGTGGTTGCTCACAATGTTTTTCACAGGTGTCACATGAGTTCACGAGAAAAGTGGACTTTTAGCCAAAGGACCCTGGACCAGGAAACATTGTTTAAGAAGCTTTAGCAGCTGTGTGCTTCCTTAAGTACTTTCTGTTTGTAATTGGCATAAATGATTTGATAAATCAATCTGTAGGATACCATTAGCTGGGGTTGGGGACAGAATAAGGGTCTTGCAGTTTATCTTCTAGGTGATGTATAAACATTAAATCAAAGCCACTTTCACAGCACTACAATAATTCTGCTTGGGTAGTAGCAGAGACAATGACATCAGGGACCAACATCCCATAGATTTACCATTCCACTTGTTTACTTGCATACCTCAGTTTCTTTACACACATCAGTGTGTGGGGGAGAGCTGGTCACTATTCCTATTTGCGTTGCTGCTATTCACAACAAGTAAATCTTTCCCATGTTTTCTGTGATAGGTTCAGGCCTTTATTGAGTGAGGAGAGCTGTGAGGTGCCCAAGAGCTGTTTTGTTGGCAGGGGGTTAAGGAGAATTGTCTGTCACATCAATTATCTGCCCTTGAGCTCTTAGAAAGAAGGTGCCTACAGACTGGCCACTTCTCTTGCTTGTACATCCACACACATGGACACCAGAACAGCTCACACTTTGATTGGAAGTTGCTCTCCCCCTCTCTCAGCAGTGCTGCAATCCATGTTAAATCAGCTCATTCCTCCTTCTCAGTAAAACTAGACAGGCCCCTGCTTTGAATACGCTGGACCACACAAGGGAGAGGGGAAAAATATCTTTCCCTCAACCCTTTCTCTCCTCCGTCATTTGGACGCTTGTGTTCTAATAACAAATGGTGATTTAAAAAAAAAAAAAAAAAAA
>VZTI01001123.1:180993-201855 GCA_013397865.1 Struthidea cinerea | reverse complement strand
AAAAAAAAAAAAAAAGACAAGCCTTCCCTTCTTCCCTTTCTGGAGCGACAGCTCTGAGCCTTGGTCAGGGGAGCCCATGAATTGGACTTGCAAAGGGCCCGGGAGGGGTCCCTATAAATCTTCCCCACACAGAGGTGGCTGTCTATCTACTTCTGGGCTGCTGCTCATTGTGACTAAAGTTTAACTGCTTTACTTTCATTTCGGGGGAGGCAGGGGGGCAAGTCGCATAAACCTGAGGTTTATGGATATTGCCTTATTTCCTTGTCATTTTCAAAAGACATTTGTTTGCTTCTTTATTGTTCCCTTAGAAAAGTAACAATCACAATTTTTTTCTACTTACTTTATTGCCTAATTTTCTTTATTTGTCTATCTTTATCTTGCTATCTATGAAATGGAAACTGCATTAAGTAATCCAACATTTGTGAGAATGTGAACAGTCACTTCCTTTGGCTGCTTATCCTAGAAAGACCAAAACAACCAGTATAAAAATAACAATAAATAAATATAAAAATGATAATGTATAAATCCTGTGTGGCTGTGTGTATAATTACATACATGCTTACACATAGATACACAGACACAGAAACAGACACACACTTGATGTCCTGAAGAAATGCCAGCTGTAATTGCCACAAACTAAACATGGCTTTATGTTTTCTCACTGGTGCTTTTACCCATCATATTCTGCCTTTCTGCTCATGACTAGTTTCTTGATCCCATTTCATGGGTCACAGAGCAATACACCAACTTATTTAATAGCAGTACATACATACTTTTTAGATATAGTTTGAGCATGATGTCACCAAAATTACAATAATATAGAGTATTAGTAAACATCATCAATGCACATGAATTCTTATCGTTGTAAGAATGCACTAGTCAGCTGAAAAATGTGATTTTTATTGCCACAAATTATCCTCCCATGTAATTTGAATTTGAGACCATAACAATTTCTGGTTCTGAAAATTATAATCAGGGTAATGGAATCATTATTTTCAGCTTTCATGCACAGCAAATTATCTACAGTCTTTCCACATTTATCTTAAGGAGAAAGTTGCCTGAAGGCTAAATCCAAGACTAAGGATTGTATTATGAAAGTGAAGCAAAGATATTTTGAAATAGAAATCTCACTCCATCCATTTGCAAATCGTGTTACAGGTAGACAGTGAATGGCATCATTTAAAGTTCCTATGAATCTTAACCAGTTTTCAAAATCATTTGATTGATAGGAAAGATTAGATTTGCAAAATAAAGACAAAGCTGACGGTGCTGGGGATGTGGATATTTCATTATCTAAGAAAGATGGGGGGAGAAAGGTGTTTCTCCTTTCTTAGATATTGGTTTGTTTGCAGTACTGTTTGTGAGCAAAGCATGTAAAGTTGGGCAGCTTGTTTGCTCCCTGCATGTGTGTTCATGGGTGGGTGAGGGGAGTTTGAGAATTCCTAATCCTGCAGCTCTCAGGACCTGGAGAGTTGTACCCCATCTGGGGTAACTGGATTAAAAATCTTTTCTCATTTCAAAGGTTTGATCTCAACAAGGGTTTGATGTGATGAAATCAAAGTGGCAGCTTGGATTTGAAAACTATTTGGATTTGAGCTTCCTGAAGTCTAGATCTGAGGGAATGGCTGCAGTGTGTATGAATGTGTGGTAACTGCACTAATGCCTGTATAAAGAAGAAAGTTATGTGTGAGGAAATAAAAAAAATCCCACTTCTAAAATAATGCCTACTCCAGTCAGAATAACCTTATAGCAAAACAGCTTTTGTCAACTAATGATAAGTGGCTCTTGTGCTCTATGATTTTAACACATCCCCTCAGTGACAATAATAGAAGATTTTGTCTTAACAGAGGTGGAGCTAAATAACAATAGCTACAAAAATTATGTATTATATGGTAATTACTGCTATTATTTTGTTGTCCTTTTCACTTCCCAAGTGTTCAACGATCCCAAAGACATGAGAGCAATTCATTGACCTGTCTGAGGGAAGGGCAGGTTCCAGTCACCATCCCTCTTTCTGAGCTTCCAATCCTCACCTGCAAACTGGGGACAGAACTAGCATGCCTATTTCACAAAGGCTTTCCAAGAGAGGTGTGCTACAACACTTCAAGACATTCACACTCTTTGCACTAAAGCTTGCTAGTAGTTCCTGTGTTTTTGAAATCAAATACAAATAAATTTCTCCATAAAAGCAAATACTAATCTTGGCTCCAGGTGAAGTTTCACATGCAGTGAGAAACACAAGCTCAGAGACAGGTTAATAAACTAAGCTACACATTTATAAGAAAGTATACACAAAGAAATTTGCATACAACCCCAAAAAAGGTAGGTACTCGGAATGAAAACATGCTAAATGTACAAAGGGCCAAAATAATTCAGCCTTGAAAGGTTATGGTAAAGACAAACAAGGTAATCAATGCTGCCTCTTTTGTAATCACCATACACTGTCTATGTGAGATATATTTTCCATGTGTCCTATTACACACTGCCTAAAATTGGCTAAGTTTTCAAATTATACGAGATCATAACACTTATACAAAAGAAATTATATTCAATTTTTGTTACACGGAAAGGTAAACCATCCTCAGATTCTTCCTTCTCATAGATACTTTCTGTTTAAATTTGACAAAAACCTCATGCAGTATAAAGAATTGATTAGAAGATATCTCTGAGGCATGAAAGAAATTTGTGTAGGTTTATAATGGAAGACTGTAAAAACTTACCAGGAAAGCTCACTGCATATGAGAATGAAATACATCATCAACAGCTCTTGCCTGATGACACTTTGGGGTCATCTACTGAAAGACTGAAACTCACCTTTCCAAGCAACAGACCTTTCTTAAAAACTGGTCCCAGCCCGTAGAACCGTGGACCACATATACAAGTTTATTAGAAAATCCAGCACCTTTCATTCTAACTGCAGATTCACTTTGACTATTTCTTGCTAAGATGATCATATAACATAAAATAAGTATATGAGTGTCTATACATGTATAAATACATACAAGAAGAGAATGGAAAAAGGATGTCTTCTGCAGAGTTCTCTGAAAGACACAGACAGAAAATTACAGACAAGGGATGTCACTCTTACTTACACTCAGCCTATATTGTTGGGAAAATCTCAAACAATTTAGACATATTTCTTGAGATGACTGAGATCCAGATTTGTGTTTTAAAAATGTATCAACTAATAAACTTGCCTTCAAAAGAAAAAAGAAGAACAGCATACAAAAAAATAGTAGTGCATTATGTGCATCTACAAACAGAATTCAGCGTAACAGAACCTGTGCAAGGTAATGTGGCAAGGGATGGAGAAATATGCTGTGGCATTAATAATGTATTTAAGTTTTACAGATATGTCCTTCAGCTGTTTCTCCTTATGTTAACACTTATTTTGGGGAAGTCTTGAGTTTTCCAGAGCGCCTCTGAATCATCTAGTCCTGTCCTCCAAGACTTCTTGTCCTGGGTTTGACTAGGATGGAGTTAATTTTCCTCATAGTATCTCATATGGTGCTGTGTTTTGGAATGGTGACCAAAACAGTTTTGGCAATACACTGCTCAGGAGAGTTCTGACAGTGTCAAGACTTTCTCTGTTTTTCAAACTGTCCCTTCATTGAAGTAGTCTGGGTGGACAAGGGGCTGGAAGGGGACATAGCTGGAACAGCTGACTCCAGCTGACCAGGGGGATATCCCATGGCATATGACATCAAGTTCAGCAATAAAATCTGAATGAAAGGAGGAGAAAGGGAGTGAATCTCATGGCTATGGTGTTTGCCTTTCCAAATATATATGATGCAAGATGAAGGCCAGCTGTTCTGGAGGTGGCTGAATGCCTGCCTGCTGATAGGAATTAGGAAATTAAGTCTTCCTTTGGCTTTACCTGACCTGTAAACTTGTCCTTATCTCAAACCCTGAGTTTTGTCAGTTTTGCCTCTGATTCTCCTCCTCATCACCTGGTGGTGACTAAGCAAGGGACTGTTGGCAGCTCAGTGCTTACGGGGTTAACCCACAACACTAGTCCAGACCAGCTACATCTTGTCAGATGTTCTTAAAAATTGTCAGTGAGTGAAAACTTACTCCTGAGTATGCACCCATTTAATTCTAAATATAGGAAATGAATTAGTCCCCTCTTCCTTGAAACAACCTTTTTATGTTGTTGAAAATTCTTTTGACTTCACCTCAGTAGTACCCTTCTCTTCCCTTTCTTTTTCCTTTTACTCTTTCCCCTGCCCTGCCTTGGCCCTTGGCCTCTTCTCTCCACCATTTTCACAATGAGTTTGTTTTGGTTTGGTTTCTAAAGTTGCATCTAGTCTTTATAACATCTTGGAAATAATGGCTAAATTTTCTCTCTGAAATGGCTTCATCCAACTTTGTTGAGTATAAACTGCATTAATCCATAGTCATATAAAAATCTAATTGATTTAACTACTGTATCAAGAAGTATTTCCCTATTTTGGCTTGTGTTCTTGCCCTTTATTTACTGATACACTAAACAAATACTGTTTGTACATGACCTTTTTAAGGAACAGTTTGTAATTAAGGAAACTAAAAATGGAAAAATGTTTTTGGGCATTCTTATCACACGTCAAAATCTCTTTAAAACAACTAAAAAAAAGAGGATTCTCCTTTTGTTTTTCTCACAGTTCTAGGGGAAGGCAAGGCAGGGTAGTGAATGATCTCAGGTAAAATTTTTATTCATAAGCCACTGAGATCTGGGGTTGAGTTTCTAACAGGCAGTTGATGTCAATCAAAACTGTGAACATCTGACTTCTTGAGAATTAAACTCAAGTTAATTACTATCTTAATATTGTTAAACACTGTTGTCTGTGCTGACAGTGTTAACTGTGCTGTCCTCATCCCCATTTTGAAAAGCTTTTCCACAATTACCTGTAAAAACAAATATCCTAATTTCATAAAACTTTATTCATCATAAATATGATATCAGTAGGCTAGATCAGGTGTTCTAGACCTGAGGAATTTGGTATAAAAGGCATTTCTGATGTGATAGGAAATGCCTCTTGAATATCGTTGATCTTATGTCATAAGGCAGTACCTCAATAAGGCTAAAAATAACAATAACTTCATGATGATTGGATGAGTTCTGGGAATGTCCTGCACAACAAAGGACTGCTTTAAACTCTCCTTATGCTGGGCAATCACAAGGAGAAGGCACAGAAAACACAACAACCTTTTGGCAGAATGCCAGGATGCTGTAACACCCAGAGCAAAAAAAAGAATACAAAATGCAAGTTTTTGTATTTAAGGGGGAGGATAAGGAGTCTAAAATGAAAGGATAGCAAGCAAATCTGGGTATCTTATGGTTAAGTGCATTGTCAGATTTCTAATTATGAGAACATGAAAAAACTCCTTAAAAAAGGAAAAGTAAGAGGTCAAAGTACAATTTGTCCTTAACAACCAGTAGGGAACAACATTTCTTTCTTTTCTAATCTGTGTCATGCTCATTGAACGGCTTATGGCAAGACTACCAAGGCAGCAGAATTCATGGTCTATAATGATTAAAAATAATGGAAATTAGTATAAACTGGAAATTGTGCAGTGCAATCTTTCCCTGGTAAATCTTCCCTGTTATTGGGCATCAAAATCATCACAAAAATCACTGAATTTAAATTTCCATGTCTGTATAGGTCACAGCATGTTATCAATCCTCTAACAAAATCAAAAGGAAAGACTAAAGGGCCTCCTCTATCATGCAACAAATTTTGACAGAAATGTAAAATCCAGTCCTCTTGTACTCATTATATTCCTGTCCTCAACTAGACTCATCCACTGCAAACTCAACTGAAACACCCAAGTCACTGCATTTAGGGCACTAGTAGCCATTTTTGGTCATTAGCTTTCAGATACCCCAAGCTAGAAACATCTGTCATGATTAATTCTCTGAAACATCACGTTCAAATCCATCTCCCTCTTGAATTTAGAAACCATCTAAAGAAGGAGAAAGAGTGTTTTCCTACGGTTCTGCTCCTCCTGTCCTCACCATATTATAATAAAACTCTATATAGTACAGAAAAGAGCAGGAAGAACAATCAAAGTGATGGAATGGGGCTCCATGGAAAAAGAAAGCTTGAAAAGGGATGTGGAAAAGTGCTTCAAAATCACTGTGGAGCAAGGGAAAGGTCAGGCGGCAAAGTCCCACCAAAGAAGAGGAAAACATCTCAAAACTGCGCAGTTAAGTAGTGGAACGCTTTGCTACAGGCTGTCAAGGATGTAAAAGGTGTAGGTGTAACATGGCTAACTGAAGGCAGAAAAATCCTGCAGTACTTCCAGAAAAATAGAACCCTTAGTACTCTAACTCCTACATTGTTTCTTCATCTGTCACATATGTGAAAGAAAAACTGTAAGCTACAAATGAGTATCATTCTACCGACATCTCAGAATAAAACTTCATTGCTGAACACAAAAGCAGATTGCTGTGAAAATGTGAGTATATGTGAGTCTTTTAAGTCCTCCTGCTCATGTGGAAAAATAGACATGCAGTGAAATTGTGACAGTCTGGTTTCAAATCACATGGGCTGATTTTATATGAGCTTTTTCCTGTCCTGGCCTGGCTGGAAAGAGCTCTTGTCATCCAAGCTTGCTAAAGGATACCCATGTGAATCTAGCAACCACTCGTTAATATGTCAAACTGAAGCATCTCCGAACATGTGCCACTCTAGTCTCAGAAGGAGAGGCTGTGTACTCAAGTCAGCATTGGAGATGCTTAGCCTGGCGGCCTTTTAGGAGGATGGGACAGGAATGGGAAAAAAAATGCCTCTACCAATGGAAAGCACACCCAAAGCACAATCTGCTTCTTAGCACCTTCCCCATCACCTGTCTCTCTGGTGCCAGCCTCAGCAGCTTGCTTTCCTAACTCTCCATGATGCCCTTCCAGCCTCAGGAGTAGCAGTGCCACAGAGGGAATGGCAGCAAATAAGTAAGTGAATTTTTTTGAACACTGGGTAGAAAAAAAGACAAGACATTCCTGTAAATTTTCAATACCACTTCAAAACAGAGAAACCATGACTGACACAGATATTCAATCTTATACTTAAAACGCAGCCAGCCTGAGCTTTTACTGGGGATTAGCAAAAATACTTGATTATCATGCCTGGTAATAAACATAAATGCTAATGTTCTGTAATGAGCAGCAATTCATGTCTCTATACCCTAGATATATCCTGACAGGAAAAATTATTTTGCAGGGGGTGGAGAGTTACGTCAAGATAAAATCATACAACACTTAGCAAAAAAGTATTAAGCCTTCAGCAGTGTTTAAAAATACACTATATCCCACACATATGTTAATTTTATTTACATATAGCATAGCCAAACATTTTAAGACAACCCGTGTATGGGCAAAGCAATATGCATATTATTAAATCAATGCACACCTCTATCTAATATTTCACTACTAAATGCATGGGTATATCTAACATTAAAATGCCTGCATCTGTATTTGAATGTTTAATTAACCCCAAGCTTGCTTTAGTCTCCACACGTAGTTGTTCAAAAGTGCAGGTTTTAATGGCAACACTTTCTTTAAAAGATCTGGGAAAATAGTTGTGGAGTCAGTTCCTACAGAGATTACAGAAAGTGGTTGTCTGAGGGATAAAATTTTGCTTAAAGTTCTCTTCAGTTCTGCCTCTTATTTAGTAGTCACAGTTATGCCAAATGTCTTACTCTTTTTTCATCAGGGAGCAGATAATAATTCAAATGCCTCAGCCAAAACAAACTCTTTGAAAAGATCTTATGAAATAATTTCTCTTTGCAAATCCATAAAAATCACCTCGGAGTCCTTATCAATAGAAAGGCTTAAAGAGGGTGCAGAAGTCGTTGAATTATGATGTGCTTGTTTTAATGAAATTCCACTCCTGCTGGGATGTTCCCTGCAGATTTTCCATATTTCAGCATGGGAAAGGTTTGATGCTTTCCTGCCAGTGCCAAGAGTTAATTGAAAACATTTCAGGATAAATTCAGCTTGGGGGCCAACGCTCCCATTCCTTCATTATTCTTAACAATAATAGAGGAGTAATACAATTATTAATAGGCATGTTGTATCCTCTTAAAATGGCAGTGTGTTTCTGAAACCGTGTCTTTCACATTCTTTTTCTTAAGCAAATCTGAAACAAATAGAAGAATAGAAATCTCAGGAGAAAAGCAAGCCTGGCTGGTATATATATAGAGTTCATCACTTTTTCTTCACAGTGAGTATTTAGCTATTGTTAGATATAGGTAGTTACTTAAAATTAAAAAAAAAAAAATCTAATAAAACAAAAATATCATTCATCTAGACCAGAATTTCTTAAAGGTCTTTATGTTTAAAGTCTTAGCCCTGTGGGATATTAAATGGTTTTCTTTGAAGATATGTATATCCTCAGAGTTATTTAAGGAAACTCAGAAAAGAGAAATGCAATTTTTAATAAAAATGCTATTGTTCTAAAGATTAAATTGGTTTTGAAGTGATATATTGTTCTTAGGGTTTATGTTTTCCATTTAATGAATCTGAAATAATGGGGGTTTTCTTTATGACAGAAGACATTAGATTGTCTTGTTGGCCTAGGGCTACTTACATGTTATCTTCCACAGTAAACAAATTATACTACAACCTTGCAGAAAATACTTCTCATTTTAATCTTTTTTTCCTTTGACCTTGACTTTTGATACATTCATAGCTATTTTGTCAGTATTTATGCACTCCTGATAACTTAAATGTTGAAACTCTTAAAAGTTATAGACAATTAGGGAAATATTTCCAAGATAATGCTTTTACTTAGCTTATTTTCATCACACATTTTTATCTCTTCTCCACGCTACTCCTCCCAATACAGACAGCATAAAGTATTAAGCGCTTCTAACTGCCTGCAGAACTATTTTGCCGTAAAGCTTGCCCACTGAAGAATCACGAAACCAGTCCAAACAAATGGACTCCTGCAGACTACAATAAGTCAAGGACATATTTGTACCATTTCAAAAGGCTGTACCTCATTTACTACAGTTACTCCCTTTTTTTAACAGAAGTCCTGCTGGCGAAAGTCTTTGATGGGGTCCCTGCCCATTCTGGCAGCAAATATGATATTTAGAACTGCCCCAGTGTAGAAGACTCTCCAGACAGAACGGAGGTAATTTAACCAGCTTTCTGCACCCTGTCTAAATCTTCTCACCCGGAAGGACAGCAGGGGTAAAGAAGATATGGGCTTGAACATTTTCCAAACAGCAGTGCACTACTGATGCAGCATTCTGGAAGACAACTGAATGGCAGGTGTCGTTTAAAGCATTTCTATACCCCAGGATCAGAGTAGGACCTGAGGAGAATCAGGGCAGGATTAGGAGCAGTTCCTGCCTCAGATATGCCTACTGCAAAACAGGAGCATCTCCTGAGTCAGAGCTACCAATGTGTAACCATCTTCCTTGATTTGCACAGCAGAGTACTAAAACAAAGCTGGGCTTAAAATCTGGATGGAGAGAGCACCACCGCACAATGCTCTCACTAGTTCCATTAAGTTTAACAAATTTTCCCTATAAAAATAATTGAGAAAATAATTTTTTTCCCCATGAATATCATAAAGTCAGGCTTCAGCTAGCTTGCAGGACAGGATGTTTCTTAACACAGAGCAAGTGCTTGGTTGCTACAGCTCTTTTTCTTACTTACTGCACAGAGATGTGAGAAAACCAGACAGTATTCTGACCAAAGTGTTCCCAAAGAGATCTGGAAAGAGCCAGAATTATTGCTGAATATAATGGGAGGGACTATATTCAGGCTCTACATGCAGTCAGTATGTTCTAAGATTTAACCTAATATTGCCAAAAACGGAACTACTCAAGGTTTGAGCAGCCCAAAAGGGAAAAGATTTCAGTTTCCCAGATTTCTATATCATTTCTATATGCTCCTTTTACAAATATGTCCTCTCCAGTCTAGCAATACCTTTTGCATAGTAACATGTTCTTCAACACATCCAGGCATTCAGCTTTGCTCACTTCAGTAGGTTTTAGCCAACTTTCAGCTACACCAGGCCAAACCCAAGTGTTAGCCGCCTGCTGATTCACATAAGCTTCATTTAACTAACTGAGTAATCTTTCTCTCTAAGTATAGGAAGAAAACTAAAGGCTATATTCTGACAACGGCTACACTACTGCAAACTCAGACTACATCAAACAGGAGTCAATGATTTGGAACAATGCAAATAAGACTTTACATCAGAGAAAGGTGAGATGTTTTGGGCAACCTACTTGGCACATACGTTCTTTCAGTTCTTTCTATAAAATCCACACCCTTGTATTGAATTTTCTTCCATGGCCTCAATTCCTGATATGCACAGACCAAGACATCTGTCTGTACTTGATTTTGCCAAGTCCTTTAGGCTAATTTGCAAACATATGGTATACACCTGAATACACTAATATGAAAAATAAGAGAGCCATAAGAGTTTCTGTGGATGGCTGCTTTATTTCCTGCTATAACATGTTTTTACATGACATCAAAAATGTTTGAATGGATTTAGAAGGACACTGTAACTCCTGAAAAGAGATAGCATGAAGATCATTACTACTGAGTGTATTGGGAATACCTATAGAATCATTAAATGGTTTAGGTTGGAAGGAACTTTAAAGATCATCTAGTTCCAACACCCCTGTCATGGGCAGGGAACTTTCCACTAGACTATAATATTCAAAGCCTCATCAATGTCTTGAACGCTTCCAATGCTGGGGAGTCCACAATCTCTCTGGACAATCTGTACCAGTACCTCACTACCCTTACAGCAAAGAACTTCTTCCTAATAGCTAATATAAACCTACCATCCTTCAGCTTAAAGCCATTCCCCCTTGACCTATCACAACACGCCATTGTGAAAAATCCCTCTCCAGCTCTCTTGTAATTCCCCTTTATGTACTGAAAGGCTGCTAAAAGGTCTTCTCAAAGCCTTCTCTTCTCCAGGCTGAACA
This sequence comes from Struthidea cinerea, assembly GCA_013397865.1. Taxonomy (NCBI): domain Eukaryota; kingdom Metazoa; phylum Chordata; class Aves; order Passeriformes; family Corcoracidae; genus Struthidea; species Struthidea cinerea. The sequence continues at coordinate 190,917 of VZTI01001123.1, read as the reverse complement.
ACCCCAACTCTCTCAGCCTGTCTCCATAGAAGAGGTGCTTCAGCCCTCTGATCAGCTTAGTGGCCTCCTCTGGGCTCATTCCAACAGGTCAATGTCTTTCTTGTGCTGAGGATCCCAAACCTGGATGCAGTACTACAGGTATGGTCTCAGAAGAGCAGAGTACAGGGGCAGAATCACCTCCCTTGACCTGCTTGTTCACACCTCTTCTGATGCAACCCAGGACGTGGTTGGCTTTCTGGTTTGTTTCCAGCTGTAACTGCACACAGCTGGGTCACATTGAGCTTTTCATCCACCAACACCCCCAAGTCTTTCTCCCCTGGGCTACTCTTAATCCATTCCTCTAACAGCTTATATTTGTACTTGGGATTGCTCCAACCCTGGTGTAGGACCTTGCACTTGGCCTTACTGAACCTCATGAGGTTTACATGGGCCAGCCTCTCAAGCCTGTCAGGGTCCCTCTGGACAACATCCTTTCCCTTGAGCCCATNGACCTGCTTGTTCACACCTCTTCTGATGCAACCCAGGACGTGGTTGGCTTTCTGGTTTGTTTCCAGCTGTAACTGCACACAGCTGGGTCACATTGAGCTTTTCATCCACCAACACCCCCAAGTCTTTCTCCCCTGGGCTACTCTTAATCCATTCCTCTAACAGCTTATATTTGTACTTGGGATTGCTCCAACCCTGGTGTAGGACCTTGCACTTGGCCTTACTGAACCTCATGAGGTTTACATGGGCCAGCCTCTCAAGCCTGTCAGGGTCCCTCTGGACAACATCCTTTCCCTTGAGCCCATTGACTGCACCACTCAGGTTGGTGTCATCAGCAAACTTGCTGAGGGTGCACTGGATCCCACTGTCCGTGTCACCGACAAAGATGTTGAACAGTGTCAGTCCCAACGCTGACCCCCGAGGACACCACTCATCACTGCTCTCCACTTGAACATTGAGCCTGTGACCACAATTCTTCAAGTGCGACCATCCAGCCAGTTCCTTGTCCACTGAGTAGTCTATCCATCAAACCAATGTCTCTCCAGTTTAGAGACAAGGATGTTGTATGGGACAGTGTCCAGTGCTTTCCAGAAGTCCAGGCACACGGCACCTGTTGCCCTTCCCTTGTCCACCACGGGGTCTATGATGTAACCCCATCATAGAAGGCCAGTAAGTTAGTCAGGCACGATTTGCCCTTAGTGCAGCCATGTTGGTTGTCACCAATCGCCTGATTATTTTCCATGTCTCTTAGTACAGTTTCTCTTAGCAGAGGGGGAAACTCCATGATCTTGCCAGGCACTGAGGTGAGACTGACTGGCCTCTAGTTCCCTGGCTCTTCCTTATTTCCCTTTTTAAAAATGGGGCTTATATTTCCCCTTTTCCAGTCAGTGGGAACTTCACCACTCTGACATGATTTCTCAAAGGTAATGGGCAGTAGCTTAGCCACTTTCTCAGCCTGTCCCCTCAGGACACTCAGATGCATCTCATCAGGTCCCATGGACTTGTGGACTTTCAGGTTCCTTAGATGTTCTTGAGCCTGATCTTCTCCACACAGCAGTTCTTCATTTTCCCAATCCCAGCTCTCACCTTCTGCGACGTGGGCAGTGTGACTGAGCACTTGCTGGTGAAGACTGAGGCAAAAAAGTCCTTGAGTACCCCAGCCTTCTCCATGTCCTGCATAACTAGGTCTTCCATATCCCTCCTGAAAGGAGCCACACTTTCCCCAGTCTTTCTTTCATTGTTGATGTACCTAAATAAGTTTTTTTGTTACCCTTGATGTCCCTGGCCAAATTTACATCTGCTAGTGCTTTAGCTTTCCTAACCATCTCCCTGGCTGTTTGGACAATTTCTCTGTGTTACTCCCAGGCTACCTTTCCCTGTTTCCATGCTCTGTAAGCTACCTGTTTGTGTTTAAGTTTGTCCAGGGGCTCCTTGTTCATCCATGCAGGCCTCCTGGCATTCTTCCCTGATTTCCTCTTCGTAGGGATGCAGTATGTCAGAATGCAGTAGGATTTCAGAAGACAGGCCAGTACCCTGCTAGAGAAAATTCCAGACACACATGCTAAAACTACAAAGATCATACCGACAATAGCACTTCAGCTACTATCACCATTCGAATTAGAACGTTTAGCGTTATTGCCAGTGGATGACCGGAAATTTGTAGTGCTTGCATTTATTCTGTTTAAACCACCTAACTTCCTTTATTTTTTAAACAATTAAAACTAGTGCAAGCCAAATATACACTCTCATATACACTATAAAGTAGTAGGTGACTGCATTATTTTAGTAAAAGACATTATAAACAGATGTGTCTTGATTTTGCATTACTGGAGAACATCTAGCAATCTGTGTTTATTTACCTGAGGATGTGTGTTTTGTGACGACACAAAGCACTTTCATCTCTCAGATAGTTAAAAATACTATGTTAAAAATACAACTCTATCTGCATTGTCTATATTTGCATGTAGACATACCTATAAGGGAGAAGATTCTGTTGTATTTTATTTCTATTGTTTCAGGCAGGAAGATACTGTGGTGAGGAGTGCCAAGAACATGTTTATAAACAAGTATTTCTCTCTTGCAAAGGAGATGTCCCTTCTGTACTCCCAGTTTCCTCCCAATTTTTTTCCTAGTCTTGTCTTCCCATTTCCAATCAAACTGTCCATTTTCCAATTCATCAGTGTTACTCTTAGATGGATACTTTCCTTTTCCTCACTTTATTCCCTTTTATTTCACTACTTCCCGTGTGTTATACTTCCTCTGTTCCTCTTGGCTCCAAGTCCTGCACTAAATTCTGTGTTTTGGTCTCCACTCTCCTCCTAAACTTCCCCTTTGACCCCTTTTCAACTGCTTCCACTGTCTCTGGCCCTGTGGGCATGTGTAACAGCTACCTTCTCTCCTCAATCTCCATGTCTCACCATCTCCATTGAAATATGCAACATGTATTCTTGAGCCTGATCTCATTCTACATCTACCTAAGGAGCCTCTTGGATTTCCCATCATCAGGTCAACATTAAAATCACAGTATAATACGAAATTATTTAATGGGACCTCCAGAGATCACCTACTTCCAAGTTTTTCTAGAAGATCTATTCCACCCAACACTAGAAATCAGCTGTATCTCTTGCTAGCCAAGTCTTGGAAATCTCAAACAATGGAGGTGAGAGGGTTTCTCTGGGAAACCTGTCTCAGTGCTGTGCTACCTCCTTCACCTCCAGGCAAAGTTTTTCCTAAAGCTCAGTCTGAACCTACTGGCCACAGTTTGTGCCTGCTGCACCCTGTCATACCTTCTTCTTACACTACTGAGAAAAGTCTGGCTTGTAGTCTTTACAAAAGTTCTCTTCCCATGGCCATAGGGTGTCATTAGGTTCTCTTTTCAGTTGGACTGAAGTTCCGCTCCCTCGTCTTCTCCTTGTTGGTCACAAACTCTAGCTATTCTGGCAGCCCTCCTCCAGCCCCCCAAGTTTCTCAACATCCATCCTGAATGTAGGAGAGGAGAGGTCTGAAGCCTGGACACAGTATTTGAGCTGACTGTCATGAACACCAAGAACATGGGGATGATAGCTTTCATCTCCATCTTCTGGAGTTGGGAAAAAAATTGTTTCCAGAGCTGAATATTCATCTTATTTCCACATTACTCTTACCTTCTTGCTCTGCCAACATTACTAAAGACAGTCAGCTTTCTTTCCGCATTCCCTCATTATTTTCAATCTGTGTCTCAGCTAACTTCTTAATTTTTTTTGCAGCTTCTTTCTCCTTATTAGCAAGCACACTATTAATTCTCCAAACTTTCTCTACATAACGGTCATCTCCTCTTCCCTACCCTTTCTACCTCTCACCCATTCAAAATACCACATATGAAAGTGAATATTTCTTTATGCAGACTTGTATTACACTCTGTATCACTTTATTAATATATTTTTAGGTTGCCTACACATCACACTTCACCTCATGACCATCCTACTAAACCTCAGTCTATTTCCTTACTCTAGGGTGTTCCTCTTTCCCCTCCCCGACGTACATCTAAGGTACAGTGCTAATAGTATTAGCACTATTATCTCTGTGTGTTAACAAAAATTTCTCTTTGTGCACATTCTCCTTCTACTATAATATCCACTTGTCTCATAATAAATTCATGAAAAAAGAAACTTTAAATGAAAGGGGGGCTTGTCAATTACTATTTTGATTTTGAGCACCAAACTCTCATCACTAGCAGTAGCTGCATAAATCATCCCTCTTTATTGTTTTATTTTTATGCCCTTCAGTTACATTTGTACTGGTTGAATTTTGGAGGTAAATATCCAAAATATTAGCTGAAAGCTTCCTCAGAAAGCAAATCTTTCCCACATCCTTCCCTGCAGTTCCTCTTTAAGAGGTGTCAGCATGGCTGAGAGAATGAAGTGGCTCCACATTGTTTGCCTGAACTATTATGTGTTTAACATTTCCATAACAAAAGTGCCACTCGACTTCTCCCCGATTAATGCAGCTCGAGGGCTCTTGTCCTCCTTTAATAAAACATTGTTGAAATCATTTATTTAGAGCCCCTGGTTACTAGTGGGAGAATGACCATCTTTGTGCCAAAATATAGTGTATACAGTCCACTATTTTGTAGTAGATCATTCTGTTATTTAAGAAATTGATTAAATGGATGTCTTAGAAAGTATTTATGCTAATAGCACATTACTTATGTCATTCAGACAGTCAATGTGAACCTTTTCAACTGTCTACCACAGCCAATACCTCAAGTAAAATACAGTAACTTTCAACTTTACTGCCTACAAATCTGTATCACGGACATGAAGTCTCTGCTCTTCCCATTTGAAAATGTTTTCTGTTGCACAACTTTTCCTTGTTGTGCAACAGAAATGCAATGGGTGTGTTACCACAGGCAGTGTGGAAGTGTGTGATGTTATTACTGGGGACAGGAACAAAATCGATTGAAGGTCTAAATTTTTTTTAGCAACATTTGAAGGCTATGCAACTCAGTCACTCAACAAGCATTTTCCATTACTCAAATGGTGATGATTTTTTGGCCCACTACTTTTTATATGTGCTCTTTGGCTCTTGTGGAGTACCTCTCAAACTCCAGTGTACTCAAAAGAAAAAACAAACCAAACATCAAGTACTAGTTTTGCATCACATTGAGACGGGATGTCTTGTTCTCTACCTGCAAAGCTGCCTGCAGTCACCTTTGCAGCCCTATCCAAAATACACGCTATAGAGGCGTGTCTGTAATGAGAGATCTGATACACCAACAGCTTTTAGGAGGAGTGAAGATTCTAAGTAAAATCCATCATGCTTTCCAATGTGACGATGAAAAGACTTGGCCAAACCAGAGCTCTGCTGATGGTCACTGTAAGGCTTCATTTCATAACAATTTTAAAGTTATGTATGCCTGTCTGTATACATTGGTGTATATCGTTGAAAATAAACAGAGACCTTATGTTATGTCCATTGTGATTGCATACAAAAGATTTGCTGTGTGCTTGGGTGATCAGTGAAGCTTGAATCTCCCCCTATTTACTGTATGGTCACTGTCAGTTCAATGAACTGCCTCCTTGTTCTCCACCATTGTCCCACACTCCCTTAAACATTTGTCACTGAAGTGCCTCCAAAGACAAATAAACTGTCACCAAGAATTCAAACCTGGTAACTGGGAATGAAAAGGGATCAGAACCTACTGGATTATTTTACATGAAATGATGCAAAGTTCCTTCTCCCCCTGGAAGAGATAGGCTGAGCAGGACTTCAGCAGAGAGCATTGCCAAATAGCCAGACAAATGAGAGAACTTCCTTTCCTGTGAAAAATCTCCCTCTTTCAGGAAAGGTGAAGTCTTTCCCTTGCTTAAATCTGTTCTTGCTACATCACTTGACATTTCAAGATTTCCATTTGCCTGAAAATCAAGCAAAAGAAATACAGATTTGATGGACATCAACATCTGCACAGGCTTTGGTTGGCTGGGACAAATAGCAACACAGGGAGCCTTTCCTCCTGGAAACTGTGCTACACAACAAAACCCACAGAGTTATCTCCTTATGGAGAGGAGCTCACAGGACAGAATTAGTTCAGCTGTATTTATTGCACAATTACTTAAATTAAAACAATCCACTTTTTCTGGAGAAGGAAGCATACAGATGAGTCCTCCCTGCATAGTGGTGCTCGCTGTTGATTTATTCCAGGCAGATGCTTTCGACAGGAGCCTGTAAAATAAGTCTTGAGTTTATTGTAGCAGTTAATTATCAGTCCTTTTCTAGTGCTAATGTCTTTACTCCTAAATGAAGAAAAATAAAGGCTTTTAGCTGGGACTTAATTTTTCATCAACAACTAGTTAAATAGTCCTTGTGGGTGCTAACTGTTGACAAACTGAGAGTATGTTTCTGGTCATCTGTGGAAGAAGTATTTAAGATCATCCTTACCCAACTGTGAACTCAGCACTTTGTAAAGAAAGCTGACTCTATTTACAAGTCTCACCCAACTACTCTGTCCTCCTCCTGAAGAAACAGTTTCCAGCTTTGTTTTAACAATAAGCTTACTCAACCGTTCAGATGACTTTAAAAACAAACGTCAGATCATAGCTGCACACCATAATCATACACTTGTTTGGTATCACAACTATTTGGGGTTGGTTTATGTGCGTGTATGTGCACTTGTGTGCATTTATTGCTGGGCAACGTAATCAAATTCACACCCTAAAGAAATAATAAAATAATCTGTCATTGAAATAACTAACCCAGAAGCAGGGATTTCTAATTTTGTTGATTTATACAACAGACAGATGTGGATTTGCGCTCTGTCAAGATCTGGTGAGATGAAAAAGACACTATCTTGCTAATCTGTTGCCCCCTCAGTCAAAGTTTATTTGTGGTAGCTTTTAAACTTCTGACTTGCCTTCCAATTACAGCCTTTAAAATGAAAAGCTTTAAATAAACACCGTGAATGGAAGATAAATAAACTTTTTTCCTTTTTTTCTTTTTTTTTCTTCTTTTTTTTTTCATGAGTGACTAGCTTGACGCAGTCCAAACTCAAATCCCTAGAGGACTGAGCTCTCTCTTTTGTGTTAATGTTTAAAAGATTTTCCAGTGCTGGAGTTTATTCCTACTGCAAACATTTCTATTTACAAGGTCAAGTGTATCAGCACTCGACACAGCTTAAGAGTGTAATTATTTATCTAAGGGCGTTTTGAGTGTAGATCAGTAGCTCTGGCAGCAAACCAGGCTTCAGCACGATGCAAAGCAACTCCTAAGCACAGTATTACAAGATCTAGTAATTGCTGATCCCTTCAGCATGTTTACTTTTGCATTCTTCGTTGTGGGAGAAGGCAAGCTGAATAGCAAACTTTGCATTTTGTTGCAGCTGCCTTGATGCGTGCGCCCCTGCCCGCACGAAGTGAAGCCTTGTTCGAAATGCTTACCTCCTCTGTGTGATGTATTTCTCACCACTTACTTGTTTGCACGCCTAGGAGCATTTCTACAAGCGCCACTGAGAGCAGCATGCCTGCATGAAGAAAGCGCGGTGCACTAGTAATTCTACACGAATATATACAGGAGCAGTGTCCTTGAATTGCTTTACTCTCTTCTGGCTCCGGCAAGTTACCATGCCAACGCATTATAAAATCAACCACTCATTTAAAGAAGTACTTTCAAAGCTGTATTTACTTCTTGCATGTAATTATCCATTAAAGTAAGAATAGCAGTAATTTACATCTATGTGAAGTATTACAGGCAGACACATTTTTTTTTTTTCTTGACTGTTTTTTGGTTTGTTATTCTGTGGTTTGATCCCTGCCTCTCTTCCCCCACCCCCACATCTCGGGTGCTGAGAGTTCAAGTGTCCCTGGAAAACAATTTCACTGCATCCATTATTTAAAGCTCTTTCTTTACAAATTTACACGTTTAGAAAATACAAAAAGCCATACATATTTGAAAGACCGGCCTTTTTTTACGCCTTCTATAAAAAATACAAGGTTTAAGGCAGCTCAGAAATGTGTTTATACAATTCTAAAACGTTCATAAAGTCTCTCCAAATAAGAAAGTTAACTTTCAATCTGTAAAATACACTGTACATTTGATGTTCTAGAGAATACTTCACTTAAATCACAGTTGCTGGTATCCCTTTAAACATAAAGTGAAATCTGTACCTTTCCAGAAACAAACAGCAAATGCAGCTACCTGGCAAATAGGATGTGGAATTAAAACTTTTTATTATTTTTTTTAAATAAATTATCCCCAAAGCATACAATTTATAAAATTCTATATACAATGAAGAGCGACTGGTAACAAATCCCAGTTTTAAATACTTTTTTTATATAAGATTTACCAGAGGTCAGCACCCTGATATGACGAGGCAATAAAACTTTTCAGGATATTTGTACATACATGTTCTCGAGTTTAAAAGTGTCTTTCAAAGATGGCAGTGCAGAGCTCTTTTAAAACAAAAGTTGCATTGTTCAGTATAGCCAACAACTCCGAAACATTTTTTTTTTTTATGTCGCTAGGTTACAGAGGAAGAGACGGCTGCTGGCACGCTTTTGTTATCGGGAATATGTGTGTGCAAGAGGGAGTGCTGTAAACCACCGAATTTATTCAGTCTGCTATTTCCCTAAATTTAATTAATGGCAGATGCGGCATAAGCCCCTTTCGGGCACCACTGCATCACGAAGAGCGAGACGCGGCTAATGATAATCAAGTTGCTGACTAACTAGTACGGCAACGCTTTGGCAGCAAGTTTGGGTTGCTCACCTCTTACTAACCTTCATGTCAAAACGCTTAAAAGACCCCCAGTACCAGCATGCCATGACTCCCGGTTTGTCCCGAGGGGCGGCTGGCGGCCTCGCCCGCAGTTTCTGTCAGCCGCTCCGCTCGCTGGCAACACGAAGGCAGGGTGGCAGCAATTGCATAGTGCACACTCGAGACCAACACCCCAAACGCCAGCGGCCCCTGCGCTCCGGCCACCGCTCCAGCGGCCGGCTCGCAGCGCCGGGCCGGGGGAAGGGGTCGGCCGGGGCTGCGGGCAGCAGCGGAGGCAGAGGGAGAGACGAGAGGGGACGGGGCGCCGGGGCGATGGGTCGGGGAATCCACGGCCGGAGCGTTTAAAGCCGCTCCGCGCCGAGGGGCCCCGCCGGCCGGATCCCCGGCCGCCGCGGGAGGGCTCGACTAGAGGCCCGCGGCGGCTCGGCACGGGGGGGCTGGCCCGGCCCGGCCCGGCGAAGGGGATGGGGAGGGAGGCAGTGATGGAGGGAAGCAGTGCTGGGAAGCAGGCAGGGAGGGGTGCGGGAAGGGAGGGATGCTAGAGCCGCGGCAGCAGCGACACCAAGATGGAGGCGAGCAGCGCCCCGGCCGCCCCGGCGGGCCGGCCGGCGTTATCCGCCTGCACGGGGAAGCCGGGCTCGGCGCCCGCATTGTCCTCCGCGTCGTCCCTCCCCTTCTGGCTCGGCTCCTCCTCGTAGTCCTCGTCGTAGTACTCCTCCAGGCCGCCGTCCGAGCCGCCGCTGCTGCCCGCGCCGCTGCCGCCCATGTCGGCGCCGAAGCAGAGGCGGGCCATGTTCTCCTTGACCGACTCGCAGATGGGCCGCTCCAGCCCGTCGCAGACGCAGTCGTTCAGCAGCACGGCCTTGGGTACGGCCAGCATGTCCTCGATGACGGCGCGGCACTCGGGCGTGCAGCGCAGCCCGTTGAACAGCTTCCCGCAGTACGTCATGTAGCGGTTCAGCGCCAGGCTGCAGCGGCTGTCCCAGTCGCAGCGCCGCCGCGCCTCCGTGCAGCCCATGACGCCGGGGCCGCCGGGGCCGGGGCCGCCGGGGCCGCCGCCCGCGGGGCTGGTAGTGCGGGGCAGGCAGGGCTCGATGGCGCGCTTGGTGGCGCGGCAGTTCTCGTCCTGTGCGCAGTCGCAGTCCTCCAGCGCCGGGCCACGCCGGGTGTGGTTGAGCTGGATGAGCGCCG
>VZTI01001123.1:47485-179756 GCA_013397865.1 Struthidea cinerea | reverse complement strand
TTCCCTCCTTCTCTTTACGATGTGCTGGAGGGAGGGAAGGAGAGAGGGGGGCTGGAGGGCAACTCACATTCAAAGCTTGAAAGGAAAGGCTTAAGGAGAGTGACAGCCCCCCGAGGAGCCCCTCCTCCCGTTAAGGCGGCGCGGCGGCCGGGCGAGAGGCGCTCAGTGGCGGCGGCGCGGGCCGGCGCTGCGGGACCGGCCGGGNGGCGGCGGCGGCCGCGGGGTGCTCGGCAGCACCGCGCCGGGGCCGGGCGGCATGGCTCTCCGCGCCGGTGTTGCAGGCATGTGGCTCTGACACTGGTCCTGCTCCTGCAGCAAGAGGGGCAAAACCAAGTTCTGTAGTCTGGGCGATGCGTGTACCCAAACTTCCCAGTGATTCAAGTGAGGGCAGAGCCGCTACCAGAAAGGTAGGGAGGATCAGGCTCAAAATGGGACCGACCTTGTTCTTACTGAAATAGAAACAGAGATCCTGGTTTCAGTGTGATAGTACCCTCCGGGAGAGCAAAGCTAACTACTAGTGGTGTAGTGCGACCATGTAAGTATTCCTTTGCTGTACGTTCAGTATTACAACTTTCCACTTGCCGCGTACCCCACCGATTTTAAAGTCATTCAGCTCAGCTTCTCGCCTGAGGTTTTTGTGCACGGTTTTGATACACTGACTTACGAGCGTGCCTGTTGGCAGAAATGCAGTACATCCCAGTGTAGTCCTTTGATACTTGATCTGCTAGTTGTAAAAAGTTTTTAAAAATCTGTTAAGAGTTTTAATTAAAAGCACAATACCTTGCTGAAGTCCTGCCTTCTTGTTACACTTTCCGTTCGCTTTGCTGACTTATAAGGAAGCAGAAACAAAAGTACTAAGGCACAAGGAGAGGTGCATAACAAAGTAAGTAGTGGTGCATTTACCCATTGCCTTTCGTTCAGTGCTACCTTAATTCCAGAGCAACATCGTCTCCAACCACAAGGGGCATCAGTATCTGCTGCCTGTCAAAACTGGCGCTTTTTTCATCCTGAGACTATCAACTCCATCTGTCACAGAAATTGGGACAAAATCTGTTTTCCAGAAACTCGGGGATCTTGGAATTCCATGTGGTGTGGAATCATGTCTGTCTCAAAGTGCGTAGACTGTGGAATGGTGGTGTGGTGTGGCTGGGAGTCAGTATGATTGATGGGTTGGGAAGCATTCGTAAGGGCTTGCTCCACTGTCATCAGTTTTACAAGCTGCTTGTGTTTCTCCTTCAGTATAGTTTTTCCTATTCTTGTCTAAAAGCTGTGTTTAGAAACCCCGCCTCCATCCACCTAGTTTACAGCTGTTTCTTTTAATTATTTTTGAATAGTGATATTAAAAATGCCAGATGCCATTCAGACAGGCTGCAGTAAATGCACAATGATATCTACGCTGGGATCGTTCATGCGTTACTTTGTTGCCCTGTTCTCTGATCGTACCACTGTTATTGGTGGAAATCAGCTAGTTTGGGGTGTCTCGTTGGAGATGACATTGCAGGTACTGTTCAAAGTACTGCTTCACTGACTGCCTCCTAGGGAAAATGGTCCACGGTGCCATTGGAGGGAAGAGGGCCTGGATGCTGGGATGTTCCAGACATAAGAGAGTCTGAGAGAGGGGGTTGCAATGGAGCAGGATCGTGCCTTCGGGCCTCCTGAGCTTCCCCAGCACGGGAGAGAGGAGGGGCTATCTGTCCCAATGGGGCTGCCTTCTAGGGACAGCTGGGTGATGAGCTCTGCCCCATCCTAGCTCCTGCCTTCATTTGCAAAATCCATCCAGCTCGGCTTCATTTCTGGAGCAGAAAGCAGCCTGTTTACTCGGTGAGGAAAGGCAGCAGCTGAACTTCGGGCCTCCCAGGAGGGGGAGTAGGGGAGCCTTCACTGCTGGCCTTGCATCCTTGCATGGCTGGGAAGAGGCTGCTGTGGTGCTGCCTGTATGCCTAGTCCCACTACTGCTGGTGGACTTCCCTGGCTTGACTGTTCATTGAACAGCAGGACATGGCATGAAACATTGCGTTTTTCCTAGGCAGAAATTTTCACGTGCAGTTTTTATTTAAATAAATGAATATTTTATACTGTGATAATAATAATGGAAATGTTGACTTTGAAGTTTGGAATTGTCTTTGGTATCACACAACTGACAAAAATTGTAACAGAAAATAGGTGGGTTCTTCAATTACCACACCTTTTAGCCATCTAGAATATGATCATCTACATTCAGAATTATATATTGTCAATAAATTAAACATCTTAAAATGGTTTAAAACATATTTCTGCCCTGTCTTTATTTAATGAGCATTTGAATTCTGTCTGTGTTTGTAACTATGATTTTGGGTGAGGACTTTGGGGCTCACAGTGTTCTGTTGGAGGAAAGAAATATTTTCTTGCGTGGAACTAAACCTTGGGAAATAATTCCCTGGCCCCACTTTGATCTAGGTTTTCTGACAACTGGAGTGATATTGTCAAATTCAGCTTTTCAATTTTCAGAGTAGTTATGAAAGTGACATGAAGGCAGCTCTTGCTCTGTTTCACAAAGCACCAAATCAGACAATACATTCCATGACTTGATGGTAGAATAAGATCTGGTAGCTTTCTGAATTCCCACACTTGCTAGATTTTTCTATGTCATCCTTTCCTGTCTCAGCAATTAATTTAATTCTTCACACCAGCACTCCAAATTACTGTAGAGTAATTGTCATCCAGCATTAGGGGTCATTTTGGCAACCAGAAAAGCCAGTGTGTATGTAATCTGGATTTATTGGAAAAACTCCTGGGTGCCTTTTTGTCTAATCCTGATGTCTTTCCCCCCTTTTTAATTTCACACCTTTTCCTAATGGATCTCCTTTCCAAAGCATGTTTTCTTTAGCTCTTTCTTTGACCTATTTTACAGTGAGAGTGTTTAGAAAATAAGAAAATCAAGCAGACACAGTACCAGCTGACCTTAAAATTTAGTAGTTCACATTCATTTGTAACTGAAAAAACATGGCCAGTATATGTGGTTAATTCCTTGCAAATTATTTTTAAGCACATTTTTTATTGGCTTATATTGATTTTTTTTCCTGCATTTTAAGAGATTTACAACTACTATTAAAAATTTCTGGCAGGTGTACTGGGAATTAATTTGCTGATACAATTTCAGTATGTGCATCTGGTAATATCTTAAATATATGCCTGATAGGGATACACAGAGAACAGTTTTTCTTCTTGAAGAAGGGACTTAATTCTCTCTAGTAATAGTAGATTTGACCTGCCAGTGAAAAGCAGAAACTCTGTCCATAGTTCTCATAACTTTGGTATTATGGTGCATGGGGGTCATGGTGGGCAGCAAAAGTCCTGCTTCATGCACCAACATTCATCCTGTAGAAATGGCTCAGTCAGGTGCCGCTCACAGTAGCCTGTGCAAATGACTGAATATGGGCATGTACATACAGCGGGGTTCTTGGATTTGGTGTACCTTCAGAGACCCATAAATAATAACGTCTGCATTCTGAAGTTACAAAAGAAAAACCTTGTGACTTACCAGCTTCCCAGCACAAACTGGGGGCAGGGGAATGAGTATAATGCGTTCAAGCGGTGTCTGTTTCAATAGGGAAGAGAGAGTGAAGGCAACTAAATTAGGTTCTTTCTCCACATCTGGAGTAGTTTATCTTTTTATTGTCTGTGCAGGACTGTTTGGGACATTGATGCCTTTAGTTAGCCACCTAAACTAGGTGAAATTCTCCCCAAAATAGTAATTCTTTTCTTTACCAGAATGTGCATGACTTCCCAGTGTGACCATGCCTTCTCTTCTTGATTTAGTGAGAAAGCAAAGTAATGAACAGGGAGGATAGTAAGTAGTTGTATTGACCAACAGTTACTCCATTATTTTGAAGCTCGTAGCTGCTGAGGCTACTATACTTCATGCTTAGGATCAGTTGTTTTGTTGGCTATACATTTTTGAGATCAGCTTTGCCAGTGTTAAGTCTCGTGAACACTACAATTTGTAAACGTGCTGTAATGGTTAACTGCATACACAGAATCATAGAATAGTTTGGGTTCGAAAGGAGCTTTAAAGGTCATCTTTGGTGATGACATAAGGGTGTCTCTTGTATTGCAAAACCATGACTACAATATCCCACACCATCATGCACACCATCATGCACACCACTGTGCATCCCACACCAGATGCACAAATAGTGCAAGAACTGGTTGGTCTGCTTGCAATCAAAAGAGCCTGTTGGAGTCACGAATAGCACAGTTCATTGAGTGCAGCGTATAAGGTTCTTTTGGATTGCTGGTGATAATGCATTAACTGCAGTGTAGCTGTATGTAGCAGTAACACTGTAATTGCAATCACAGGCTTAATATCAGGGTCAGCACTCAGCACGGCTGAGGTTGTTGGGCCTACCAAAAGGCATCCCTTCTGGGGAGAGCTAGGAGAACAAATCCATCAATCTGTCCCTGCAATTTTGCACTGAATTCTCATCCCCTGATTAGACGCAAAATTGGGGTACATTTTATAATCACTACTGTGTGAAGTATTGTGGGTGGGACTGTGGTCAAGCCTTTCATTCTTTGTTGTAATATGTGTTCTATTGTATGGAATATTTCTTTGGAGGCAGTGTACTTGGTTTCTACAAAACGTTTCTGGGTATCAGGTTGAAGAACAAGACCGTGCAGACTACACCTCACTCCACATTCCTCCTTGCCCCCCCATTTCATGACAACACAAACCACAAGACTTCCACTCAATTTCCACACCTGCATCTCAGGCCCTGTCACATATTGAGCTGTGCCAACACCTGTCCATGACCACTACCCTCTGGCTGCAACCATGCAGCCAGTTCCTTGTCCACCAAATAGACTATCCATCAAATCCTTCTCTCTCCAGTTTGGAGAGAAGAATGTGGGGGACCATGGCAAAGGTCTTAACAAAAGTCGATATAGATGACATCTGTGGCCCTTCCTTTGTCCACTGATGTTGTCACTCCATCATGGGAGGCCACTGGGTTGGTCAGAGAGGACTTGCCCTTGGTGAAGCTGTGCTGGCCATCTTGAATCACCTCCCTGTTCTCCATGGGCCGTAGCACAGTGTCTAGGAGGAACTGTCCTATGATCTTCCCAGGCACAGAGGGGAGGCTGACAGTGTAGTAGTTTCCAGGTTCCTTCTTTCTACCCTTTTAAAAGATGGGTACAATGTTTCCTCTTTTCCAGTCATCTGGGATTTCACTTAACTGATATCAGTTTTCACATATCAAGGAGAGTGTCTTGTCAGCTAAATCAGCCAATTCCCTCAGGAGTTTGGGATGCATTTCATCAGGTCCCATGGACTTATGTATGTTCATGTTCTTCTCTTACTATGGGAGGGACTTTGTTCCCCCACTCCCTGCCTTAAGATCTGTCCACTAATGAGGATATACAAGTTTGCCTGAAATAGATTTTTTATCCAGTGTCTACTTTTTTTTCCAATGTGCCTTTTAGATTTATAATATTTACTTAAAAATTGAGTAGCATCCTTGTAAAGTTGGGGGATTTTATTTGTATATGAAATAGTAAGTATCATTGAGAGATGTACCCAGTGCATCCAGTAAAGTAAACATGGAAGTATTGCACAATACAGTATTGCTGGACTTCTCCTTTTTTGAACTCTCTTCCAATCTAAACTACAAACTGGACCACACATGCTGTTAAAACAAATCTAGGAACAGAGTGGGACATCAACCCTTTTTTGGTCCTAAGAAAGGCAAAAGTAATGGTGAAGCCAGCTGATTCCTGGTCACCTGTTAAGCCAGTTAGAGACAGGTTTTAAATAACCACGTTCCACAAAGGTGTATATGAAACAAAGGCACTGTCACTATGTGCGGCAGGATAGTCAGGTCTTCCCCTTCATCCTCCCTGCCCCACACACAACCTCTTCCTTTGTGATTGTCTCCAGTAGGCAATGTGATTTGGCCTAAGATAACACTAGATGGGAGCTGTGCTAAGACGAGAACACTAGGAAGGAATTGTAGTAGGAACTGTCTGGATGCTCATAAAATGAATGCATTCCAAAGATGGAGAAGCTGTGGTGATCAAGGTTGACTTGGTTACATGTCAGCCTGCAAAAGGGTATAAAATGCTGCTGGAGTCAAGCTACATTTTCTCCCAAGGCTATAGTCAGCTTCTGGGTGGATCCGCTCCCCATCAGGGATGCCTGCATTGTACATCCAGCCCGAGGACAGGGAAACACTTGCTTTTGAAAGGATGAGTAAAAGTGCTAGAATCTAGCTATATGTGGAGATGAAATTCTAAAGTAACTACACAGGAGATCTGTTGCTTTGTAATTTTACATTCTGTGAGGTCAAAGACTATAAACCTGTACATTTCTAGCTGAACCTGCTTATATTATAACCTTTAAGACATGCTTATATTATATACTTCATTGACAGTACTTAGACACTATATTAGCAATAAATCTAATCATAATCATCCACAAAATCAGTATCATATTTCTCATGCCTGACCAAGAGTCTATTACTCTGCCACGTCAAACCGATTTCAACCATCACAGTATTATGGGAGTTCTTTGTTGGACACATCAACATACACAGACACACAGAAGTGGATTGTTTTGGTTTGTTGACCTTTTTACTTTCAGATTTTTCAAATGTTTACAACTACCCAGAAGCAACTAATAGATTTGTGTTTCATTCTCTGGGTATGCTCCTTTGAAATTTGTATAATACAAGCTTGCAAGAAATTATAAATTCTGAGTGTTTCTACAGGTGAAGCATGAAGAAATGAATAATTTTGTGGGTAAGCAGACTTCCACTCAATATGGACAAAAATAAGATGGAGAAAAATAAGAGTAATCGTTTCATTTTTTTTTTTTTCTGTCATTTCAGATTATACCAGCACAAGTATAACATGTACTCTGGAAAGGTAATACCTAATTTGGTCTCCTATTTCTTCTACTCCCAAATTTAATTTTTGTATTAGAATTTGAAGATGGCTGTAGTGAAACATGCCATTCAGAAATATATCCTCAGTGTGTTCAATGTAGTAGCTATCCTTGATGTGTCCTGTGATGATATTTGCCTACAGCATTGTTGAAATCCTCTTTCAAAACAATTTGCTTAAAGAAATAAAAATCTAATTCAACATAAATTGGGAGTTAGCAAACTGATTTTGGGTGTTTTCCAGTAGGTCTCTTTAAGCACAGCTGGCTTCATATCATCAAGAAATAGTGATGTCTTTATTGAGTTGACCTGCTATAAAAGAGTGTCAGACTTGTTTATTACACCTTCTTAGAAGAGTTTCATTCTTTCATTCTACTGAAACAAAATGTATTTAGACTAAATAGTGTGCTAAACATAAAGTAGGCATGCAAATATTTCAGAGTCCTGACCCAGATTACCAATTCAAATAAATCAATGTTACTCAATAAATAAACTAAGTGTGCTCAGGCAAGGATTTGCTTTGATTTAACTAGGTCTTTTAAAAGGCAGTTATAGTTAATCAGCGTAACTTTTGATATGGTCAGCAGCCTAAACTCCCTTAAGTTCATTTGTTTATTTGCTTGAAATATCAGAGGAGAAGAATGAATTAAGGTGGATTTCTATATGGAGGGAAATAGTGTGGATAATTAGCAGATTTTATTACAGGAAGAGCAGCTATATTCATGCAGGTACATGTATCTTTCTTCCTACACTTCACCTGAAATTAAAAGATGTCAAAGCGGTTGGTAGAGTTCTACTCCATACCTGTACCACACCCTTAGCTGTGATGTCTGAATACTGGCATAAAAGAAAAATGTCTTTGTCTTAAAAGTTTAATTTGCAGAAGTGATGAATGATACAATTACTTCCTTATTAGAGGCACAATCTGAAACATTTCCAGACAGCCTGATTTCAGTATGTGCTGAGCACCTAACCATTGAAAATCAGATTTTCTAATTTGACATTCAAGCAAGAATCATCCACAGTCATGGATAGTTTTGAAAATATATCTGTATATCTCCTTTGTGCAGCTAACAAAAATTAAGGGCTTCAGATATGATAGAGAAATACAGTCGGTCATAAACTTGTTACTGTGCTAATAACAAGCATTAAAGTATTGAGGTGGGAGATCTCGGTGACAAAGTCACATAATAGCTGTGATTTTCTTTTCAGGTGAATTATTAAATGTGGTTTTGGGTTTTTTTTTGATACATCAAAATACGCTGAACCACCAGCTGTTTGCTGTTGTGTTGCAAATGAGTATTTTGTTCTTCCTACAAATAGCAGTCATCCTGTGTGTGCCTTGAAGGTGAGCTCTTTCTGCTTGCCTGAGGCGACTGCTTTTTTCAAAGTTCTGCAAGAGGGATGGATCAGATTTAGGGTGACTGTAAAGATGAGACTAAAGTTGTTACTTTGGGGAAGATGGTTAGCAACAGTGGTGCTCTGGAGATTTCCCAAACTTTGGGAACTAAGTTGTATGCTGGCATCATGCTGTTTTCTGGAGCCAGACCTACTATCCATGGCTGGATAGCCCAAACATGTCCAGAGACTTAGAGATATTACACATTAGAGATGGAAAATAAGTTTTGGAACATTCTCCATTCCTTTTGCGAGATTATGCAATCAGTGTGAGATTAGTCATTATGTTAAATTACTGTTACCAGTAGTTTATTTGATCTATTTTTAAATGTCCTAGGTGATAAGTTAAGGGGTTTCTACCACTTCTTTGAAAAGATTCATTTGTTTGGAAACGTCTCTTATATCTGATGTAAATTTACCACCTTTAGATATGATTGTTCATAGCTATATTTTATTTTTCCACCCAGGTATCTTTCTAAAAGTATTAATTCCTGTGGCATTCATAAAATTAATTACTAAGGTAATGATTGGCATGATACCCATACCACTTCAGTTCATTAAACTGCAGGTGGATCATATCTTTCTGCAGCATTGTCTAGTTATTTTTATCTAATGTGTGTATTCAGACATGATATTGAGCTGAAGCAAACTAGGGTTAGGATTTAGTATAACAACGTTGCAAATACTCTTGTAAAACCAATAGCATTTAAATTTGCTTCATTCTGTTCTAACATCAGCTTCATTCATTCACCCCACAAATCTGTTTAGTACCTGTTTCTTCCTATTGTTCACAGCCTTTACCTCATCTGGATACCCTACTTGTGCTTATGGGCTACAAGCTGTTACATTAAAAATTAGAAACAGTGGAAAAGATACTTTCTAAATTAGGCTTCTTGTCTTATGAGAAAAACAGCCTTACAAGTTTATACCCTGTCTTTGCTTTCTATGTTTGGCATTTGCTTCTTTAAATTTAGCTGTAAAAGAGAGAAAATTCCTCATTATCTTCTTGCCTCTTTCTTAAGGTCCAAGTTGGTTTTCTTCCAGTGAAGGTCTGAGTTAAGTTCACAGAAGACTTGCTTTTGTTATATTTGTTTCATACCAGTGGGAAGATGCTATAGACGTGCTATAGAGCTGAGGTCTTGCGATACACCCATGGTACCTCTTTTGGGATTGCAAAGCTATCCCTATTTTAAAACTTTTTATAATACCCTGTTCAAGGGATATCTGTATTTCATAGTTGGTTTTAACCTAAATTTAACCTAACATATATAACTGCATTAGACATTGGGAATTTTTGACAGAAAAGTGGGATCATTAACTGATCGCTCTTTTTGGGTTGTGAATTCCAGCATGTTATTTATCCTCAACTCCAGTCAATTCTCATATACTGAAAAGCTTAGCAGTGTGTTCTGATGTGGATAATTTGATGCTTACTGCAAGACAGTGGATTTCCTCACTGAGAGATCAAAGGATTATGTATACATGTGGCTTAAACTATGTCCTTAAATATTTTCACCATTCTTTGTTCCACTGAGGAATGGTTGCCTCTTCGTGACATTTTTATACTTATTTTCCCTATGCCTACATTTTTTCCCCTGGCATTTTTCCTGCTCAGGCCCTTTCTTTTTTCCTTTTATTTTTCAGTCCCTGTCACATTTAGAAAAAAACAGCAGAGGAGAAGTCTTCTACTTGACTATATTTACGGATACTGCTATGGCCTCTCCAGTTGCCTTTTACGAACTTTCTTAACTGAATTTCCCTTCACAAAACTATTTATTAAAGGTAAAGCATTGTACAAGCTCATGCCTAGATGTAGTTGTGTGAAATTTTTTTCAGGATTGTTTGGGTGGCCATCCTGAAGTCTTTCTGTGCATTTGGGAATGTTCCAGAAACCAGAAGTTACAACCAGGTGGAAAATTGCAGCCTGAATGACACACTGCAGATGTTCAAGGCTCAGAGCAGATAGTTCAGACAAAGCCATTTGAATGAATCCACATGAAGTGTTTAGTGAATTATTAAAGAATGTGGCAAAATATAAGTTTGCTTGCACATCATTTGAGAACAGAAAATGGGTCAAAAACTGTCAAACAAGAAGCTTGTTGTGAGCAGTTCAGGCAGTATTAGGCTTCTTTTAGGTGGAATGTGACCCTGCTAACCCTGAAGTGTGAGTTAGACCTTTGATGTTCAGGGGGATTCCGAATTAGGCAGACATAGTTCATCCAGCCTGAGACAGTAGCGTGTAAGTGCCTGGTGCAAACTCTCCCTTCAGTTGAACCAGGCCCGGTTTGTAACCAGCCTCGAAACATGCAAGATCTAGTACAATACTTTGAAGAAGTGGGCAAGAATTGACCAGGTATCTGTTTCTTAAAAAAACAAACAAACAAACAAACAAACAAAAAAACTATGGAGGTAGAAGGAAAGAAAATGAAGGAGAAATGGTAGACTTAACAGGGAAGTCTCCCTTCTCCTATCTTCTTCCTTGTGTTTGAACAAGTAATTAGCATATATTGAACAATCATTTTCATCATTATCATGTTTGCTTTTATTGTGCTGGTTCACTTAGCAATGAATAAAATACCTTTGGGTTTTTACATATGTTGATTTGACATCTCAGCAAAAGGGAACTAGTGGGGTTTTTTTTCAGGAAATATGAACGTTGCAGGGAAAATGTTCTGATCACAGGTGAAAAGCATAATAATTTTTCTCCACTTGTGGCCTTTCAGATTCAGTGTAATCCCAGTAATGTGCGTGTCTGCAGGATGTCTCTTGATGGGAGAATTTCCACTATATAGGCACAGCTTTGTAATAAGTAAGTTAATGTTCTCAGACTGCACATTTGAAAAGGCACAGGAAGAATACATGTTTCATTTCTTCTGAAATAGCTAGGCATTTATCGTCATTGTGGATGAAAATCACCCCTTTACAAATACCCAGAAAAGAAGTACTGTGTGTCCTCTTCCCAGAACTACAACTGAAGTGCTTAAAGCTGGGCAGATTCAGGGTTGAAGAGGAGTTTCTCTGTAGTCCATCCATGTCCGGAAAGGTTTTATGGAAGGAATCAGGTCTTTGTCCCTAAGAAAATCTGATGGAGATGGGTTCTGTTCATTGAACTTGCTCAGGAAACAGTAAAGGGAAAAGTCTTGTCCACATTGGCAATGTGGTGAAAATCCAGTTGCAGCTGTGTCACGGCTGCTAGAATCATAGGAACCATTTTCATCAGCAGGTGTTGTCCTGCAGTTTGGGTCAATATTTCCCCAGGAATGTAAAGCTATTAGTCACATCCCTGCAAGCTTTCTCCGCACAAATAGCACTGGATAATTTTTATCTGCCATTGGTTTTTGTGACTGGAACACATTAAACAAAACTAAATTCAATAAAAGAAGATGATTAAAGCTGCTTTGTATTTGACAAAAATAAAAATATATGGTATTATTGCCCTGAAAAATTCAAATTATTGAAATGTAGTGTTGTTTAGGAGGACACAGCCTTCCCTTTAGTTCAGCTTAAGAGGTAGAGTACAAGGTCATTCATTTAGAAATAGGGTAATTTCCTGTACTTTACTAAGTCTTACTTTGTAAAGGTAGAAAAACAGAAATATCAGAAAGCTTTCTATGATATATAATGCATACTCTGTTTTCTGAACTGTTGAGAACACAATTCTCTCAGTGCCCTTTCCTTGCTCTCAAGCCTAAGTAATCTATTAGCCACTGCTGCTCTTATCAGATGTCTTATCTGTGGAATGAGCTTGTCCTGTTCCAGGAACAAACTCTTGTGCTGTATAAGTCAAGTGAACTAAGGTTTTGGTGACCAAATTTTAATCTTTCTTCATTGTAGATCATGAGAAAATGTTCTGATTTTCATCAGTGAGAATCCTTAATTGGATCCCAGGTCTCCAGTGATTGCTTTGTGGTGTCATAAATCATCTGTGATCCACTTTTGAGGTCACAGAGACATCTCCATGTGCTTGATTCTGTTCTGTCTCTCTCTAAATTTGGCTTTATATAATTATAACAGAATAACACGCTTTGGGCACCTTTCATTTTTTTGTCCCATAAGAGGCTAATAAACCATTAGGGCTGTTTTATAACATGGTGAGTGCTGCTTTGCAGTGTTTCATTAGCCACAAATCCACAAGTCACCTTCAGGAATTCCGGATGACAGACTTGAGGTATTTTTGCAGCTGTTGTATGGGACCCCATGAAAGTCCCATTCCCTTTAAAGAGAAAAAAACCCTGACCTTGTTATAAATCGGTCCTTTTGACAGGCCTCTATAAAGCAAGAAGACTCATCTCTGCTAAATCTGAGTACTGGCCATTTTAACCATATGCCTGTGGATAGTTCAAATATCATCTCTCTTGTAAAATATTTTTTCTGTAGGATTGAATAAAGTGAACTCCTTCAAATAGGATATAATATGCTCCAAAATGCTTTGAATGGCTGTTCACTTAATAAAACATTGCCTAAAGCAATACTATCTTCTGACTATTATATGGTGTTTCATGAGTTGACTTTTAAATTGAATTCCCTGCCATCTTTATGTACCAGAGAACATCTTGAAAAAATCAAGCTACAAATAGTGACTGTTTTCTAAAGGTCAAAGAAATTGCAAGGGGAAAAAAAAAGAAAGTCTTTTCTGAAAAGAAATATTCAGGACGCCCTGAATATTTATATACTGATATCATCTTTAGACCTCCAGGGTGTTTCAGAGTACAGACAGCTACAGTTTTTAATAAAAATGTTTTCCAAACTGAATTTCATTTCTCTTTTCAGATATATAAAAAAAGATTAGTTTCCCAAGTCGTACTTCTTTGTTTGAGTTTTAATAGTTAATGTTTGGGCTTTTTCCAAAACAATTTTCTGTCCATGTTAAAAGTGCTAAGGCTTGGAATATAGAACTGCCAAAGACTGTTTGGTAAAACATATGCTAAAGACTTGCCTGCAAGGTAGTGGAAGGGGATAGATGGTTCGTTTGAAATGATCTCTGTTTGCGTGACAATGTTTTAGTATGCATTAGCTGGTGAGATAATGCATGTTCTATGCTGCTATTTTAAAAGTGCAGTTGGTTTGCTCAGTATTAACTCAGTGTGCAGATGACTGTGTTTATTCATCTGCTCTGAATTCTCTTGTGACAGTCCTCTGTTCTTCAAACTTACCAGGATGCACCAGCATCTACTGTTCTTGTCATGGTGATGAGATGCCATCTATCTGTTTGAGTGGTGGTCTTGCTCAGCAAGTCCATTTACATCTGTGCACTGTATCTCTGTACCATATTTCCTATGGCTGAGACATAACAGGAACTGCTTCTGCTTGCCATCTGGGAAGAACTGAAAGATCATTGAGAGGAAATATTTCCAGAAACATAATTGATGGACTTGGACAGTCATCCAAAGGTCTGTGGAATGCAATGGCAAATGACATCTATCTCTAAAGAGTACAAAGGCCAGGCGTAAGGTAAAAAAGCAAAGAATATGAAGTCCTTGAATAATATGCAATGCAGACAGGTGCAGTTATAACCCTGTCTTGGCCTTTAGTAACCTGCCAAGAATTGGGCAGTGACATGATGAGAGAGTGTGAGACAAGACAGCGACAAAGTGGTAATGAACACTTCACCACAGTAGTCCCGTAGGCCATCTTCCCGATTCAGGTCAGCTCTCTTCTCATTGGTAGTGAGAAGCTGGATTTTCAAATGGAAGCAGCCATGTGTTTCTGCATTGCTACTGCAGAGTTGCTTCTGTGCTGACATGGGCGGACTGTGGACAGTGGCTTGGTAGCTGGCACAGGAGCTGTCTTGCACAACCAAAGGTGTATGGTAACCACTGTGTAGGCACAGTTGCTATTGTCATAGAATTAAGATTTTGTCTATGTTGGCTGGACACAATGGCAAGCAAAACAATGTGGCTTGTAAGATGTCGTAACTTGTGGAGCATTTATAAATTTGAATCCTGTCACCCACTGTCAGCTGTGTCTGTCTTCTACCTTGTCCATAATGACTGGCCGGGAAAGACCGCAGATACTGTGTGGGCCCATAGCAGGTCACAGGGATATTGAATACACAATTTGATTCCTTAGGGCTGAGTACAGAGGCAGAAGAGCTGTTTGCCTTGTGTCTGTAGTTACTTAAATTGTCTTTGCATCTAGTAGGGAGACCAAGACTGCTGCTAAATGGGACTTAGACAAGCTCCATGTGAACCACATGTGGACCCACCATGGCCTCAGCAGAAAAGCGGCTGTGTAGCCTCGAGAACCAGCAATTTGTATATGAGGAAAGGGAGAGAGCCTTGTTTCCAAGCACTTAAAATGTAAGCTTTGGGGACTCTGCAGTCTATGCAGTTGACAAGCAGCATGGGTTAGTGGAATTCTACTTCCAGGACTTCAGGCTTTGTGTGCACCTCCACAGGCGTATAGAAAGACTAAGGGATTTTGGGTAGCACCCAGAGGTGGAACTGGGAGCAGTGGAAAAAAATTAGGGAAGAAAAGACATTCTCACCTTGGAGAAAATCACGAGGATGACAGAAGCTTTTCTGTGTCTGTGTTTCAATCTTAGGCTAGGGTAAAACCAGAGAATATGTGGCAGGGAGAAAGTCTCAGGTTCAAAAAGGCGGGCTGTGGGTTGTCAGTTTGCATTTTGGCCAAAAAGAATGGGACTGGAGATATTTTTTACACACTGGGTCAGCTTTTCCTGGGCATTTGTTGGACTTGGGTTTGAAAGGAAGCAGTAAAAAATAAATACCTGATTTATCAAGGAGGGTCTATGCAACAAATTAACCTTGAAAGAAGAATGTTCTCTCTGCCTTGAAGCAAATGGGGTGCAGAGGAATGGGCACAAAGGATTCCTTGCTGGGTTCTTCAGCCTGACAGTAAGAAAACAAAGCAGGGAAAAAAATGCTGAACCCTCTCATCTGTCCTTCTGAGCAAAGAAGTGGTGTAAATGAAGGAGAGCTCATGCTAGTGGAAATCTCTAGGCACTGCTGATTTAGGTTCACATGAAGTGGGCCTTGACTGTAGCATTCCAGATCCATGCACAGACTTGACAGGTAAAATCACAGTATAATTTGTGACTTCTGAAAACAAATTAATGAATGGAATAAAACGTAGTGTTTTATCAGAGATGAGATGAGATGAGATGAGATGAGATGAGATGAGATGAGATGAGATGAGGTGAGGTGAGGTGAGGTGAGGTGAGGTGAGGTGAGGTGAGAGAAGGAAGTGTGAAGAAGAGGGAGGAGCATGGTTGTTCTAGTTTGTAGCTATATCCTGTCCAACTTTTCAGTTTTCTCTTCCTCATCCCTGGCTTCAGAGTTCCTTAGTCCCTTTTCTTTTCATTCCTCTCCAATCACTCCAAGATCCAAGATGATCTTCTCTTTCAACTTGCACAACCTGTGTTACTGTTGTATTTTCCCGTTGTATTTATCTACAACACACTCATTAAAGAATAAATGTACCATACAATCCATGTCAGTGTCTTCATTTGTAACCCTTGCTCCTTTTCTTTCATAGTTCCTTTTTTCTTATCATTTATGCAGATGAAAGTGTTCTATTTTGTTTGTTTTCATGTTGTCTGTAGCAAAGTGTCAAAAGAGTGGGATGTGGAAAAAAATGCAGGAAAAGAATGACGAGCCATAGTATAAAGCTTCAATTAAATAGGTACAGATTACTCTCTGGGCAGAGTTGGAATCTGCTTAGCATCTATCTCCTATTCCACATTTCATAAGCAGGTGTGTTACCTACACCTGCAGTTTCTGTATGTTTCCCATTATAAGGCCCGTACTTATAATTGGTGCTAAATTTGCCAAATGGTTTTAACTGTTCAGGCTGAAAGCTTTTCTTTCTGGGTATCAGCTTCAACTTGAATTTAGAGTGTCTTTAGAGTAAATGAAGTATGCTATTTATGTTTAAGTTAATTTATTTTCAGGTGACATGTCAATTCTACAATTTCAAGCAAGACTTTAAAGAAGAGGGCATGGTGACCTCATGACAGAATGTTTCTTTTACTTTCTTTGTTTCTTTTTCTTCCTTGCATTGAGCATGTGAAACACTCAAACAATCCTCACATATTTGGCTAGGTTTTATGGGGGAGGGTTTCGGTTTAGTTTGGCTAGTGGGTTAGTGGGTCCTTTTGGTTGGTTTTCTGGTCTTGGTTTTTTTTCTTCTCTCTCTTTTGTTCTTTTGTTTTTTTTAAATAAGTCACCAGAAACTTAAGAATTAAGCAGACATTTTTACCACAGAGTCCTTGTCTGCTGATTACAGCCCACAGAAGACCAGCAGGAGCTGGGTACAATTTTTCTCCCTTCAACTTGTACTTTTGGATCTTTGTTTGACTCTTTTGAGTAGGGAGTTGTACTAAAGGAAGAGCTAGTTTCCTGTTTAAGAAAGAGGATGTCTTCTTCAGTCACTGGATTGTTTCTCTACATTTTCTGCTGGACCACCATTTGAGTCAGTCTCTTCTTGCATGGCCATTAACCACATAATTTTCTGACCATCCTAGGAACACATCTGCAGACAGGTTTTCAGAATGTCTGAGAGCACACAGGAATGAGTAGAGCTGATTGCAGATGCCCTATACAGGCAGTATGCAGTCAGGTTCTAGGTATGCCAAAAAATCAAATACCAGCCACTTGTTTTTGATAAATCTGCAGTTCCTTTTTCAGTGTTTTATACTCCCAGGCTGTGGGGTGGGAATAGAGGGCACTGAGCCTATCAGTGGTCTAGCAAAGGCATGGTAAGAGCATCCCTAAAGCAGCCAAGAGGGAGTGAGTACTTGTGCATCCAGTGCAGAACCTTAAGTGCATTGTATCAAATAAATTGTGGGCCCACCTGATAAATGGGAATGCCAAAAACAAAGAGACATAAGCCATCTGCTTATTAAGTGGAGCACGGCTTGGCTGGGTAAGAGGGAGGTTTATGTGGCTATGTGGTAGTTTATGTGGATTGAACAAATGGCATTAAAATTGGGAACTCTTGCAACTTCTCCTTCCTGATTCGTGAAAGCTTGATTTTCCAGCCTGAACAATCTCTTGACATAGGTATTTAAGAATGTATATGTACAGTTTCATTAGCATGTTTGGGATTTGCAGTTTCTGCCATATCTGTTATATAAAAACACTTCTAAAGTGCTTTCAAACTTTGAAAAATATTTTCAGGAGCCTGTTCCTTGTGTTTCTTGGCCCATTAAGCTAGGTGCATTGACTGGCACAAGGAAGAGAAAAATTAAAACTAGGACTTTTAAAACATATCTAAAATAATTTAGGATCACTTGCATGACTTAAAAAAAAAAAATCACTGTTTTAAAGCCCTGTGTCTCAGACTCTCTACGTTTCACTGAGTTGGTCTGCTGGAAAGCTGCTAAAGTTCTTCCTGTTTCATTCACTAGGACCAAACACACATATGTCTTTAAAACCAGGACAATTTCATAATTTTCAGAATTCATCTTGCCTCTCTTGGACCTCATGCAGGTATAATTTCTGAGGAAATTCCATTTCTTTGGTGGGGGGAGGGAGGAAATACTTCCATGACAGGTTGGCTTTAAAATATAAATGGTGCTGTTTGAAGCAGTTTAAGAGCCAGAAATGCCAGACTGGATCAGGGAGACTGATTAATGAGCAGGTGATGCAATCGCGGCTATGTGAAAAATTGCTTGGATATTTATTTATCAAATGCCCTGCAGTACAATATGTCACACGCTTATCACATACATACACATTGCCTACATATGCATGGGCAGATGTATGGGGGCAGATCCATGGCAAGCATAACTTGACTGAGATCCTCTGAAATCCCTTCAAGTTCTGGACTGTTGCTGGTTTGTACCAGTTAAGGACTTGGCCCTTTTGTCTCCAGGTATGTTCACTAAGCTGCAGACCAAACTGATGGTTATTCTTCTTAGTAAGTGTTGCAAGTTTCTGGCTCTTATTTGGTAAATGAAAAAAACAAATGTTCCAACATGAAACTGGGCTTAGATCCCAGTTTTCAGTCATACTCTCTATTAAAGGATGAAGGCTGTTGCATACATTACCTGAGAGGCATAAATCAAATAGTAATAGCGCTGTTGTTTTCCTAAAGAACTCAGGGAAGGACTTAATTGCATTCACATCTCCTACTGCATCTAGCCCGATGTCCTGCGTCAGTTGCATTAAGATTGAGAAATCCTTACCAGGGATACAATGCACACAATGGTTACAGTCACTGATGTAATACTGGCGCCAGTAAGCTTTATTTTATTTAAAAAATACTACTTTCCATGTACTTCAAAATGGTATAGACATAAAATATTTTTTAAAAAAACAGAAGCTCTGTCTGTGTAATTTGATGCTGAGCCTTAGCAAAACAGGCAAAGTTCCAAATATTTTCCCCTGCTCAAATGGTTTAAAATATGTTTCCAAGGGTGATTTGGCTGGAGAGGCGACCATTGGGGAATTACAAGCTGAAAAGTTTTATTTTTTTGTGAAGATCTATATTTCTGTGAAGAAACCGCAACTGCTTTTAGAGCTGGCCAGGAGCCAGGAATAAGGTATGCTCAAAAAACATTCACTCTAGTGAACTCTCATTAATGAAGCAAAAAACATTTTTCTTAAAACTTAAAAGAAAGACACTGAGTTAAGTCCATTGCAAACAGAATACTTCAACTAGTATATAAGGCCCCTATCCCTTGGAGACTCCTGCCCACATTTCCGCTACCTTGCTTCCTACTCATACCAAATTTTTGCACCACTGACATGAAGAGGGTCATTCTTGCACAAATGTTTGCCAGATTGGGGCCTCCCTTTGTACTTACCTAGTGTTTCACATATTCACTAGGAAGTCAGATCAACTAGAGTCATAAGTAATGCATAATTTTGCATTGCCAAGGGAAGTTTAATTTACAATCTTGTTATACTCATAGCCAAATAGTACTTCTGGCAAAAAGAATGTTTACAACGTTGTTTTTTGGACAAATTACAACTATTTATTTTTCTTCGGAGCCTGGTCCATGCACCCCTGTAAGGCAGAGAATACTAACACAGTTTTCTAGAGGAGGGTCCCTCTTTCTGCCTTTGTGCAGATGTGTAACAACCATCTGACACTTTGGAGGACGTAGCTCATGGGAAGCCTGTGAGGAACCCATTTGGGAGGCACCTGAGCTATCTTCTCTAGGTAGTATCTAGATGTTTCAGTATCTGGGCTAAGACCTTGGCAGAACTAGGTACATTAATCCTATCTGTGTGCTGGGGCTCCTTCTCTGTAAGCATCACCTACCTTCCTGTGCTGGACATATTTTCCTATATGCCTAAATCTAGACTGCAGTGTGTATCACCTTGCTCCATTACAAAAAATAAATTATGAACTAGAGCAGCACTTGCATCCCATATGTGCCCAGGGGAATCTCAGCTTGGAGTGTGTGTTGATTTCTGACTGTCAGCTTCAGAGGAAAATATCTCTGGTGGAGATACTTGTTTGGAAGTATACTTGTTTGGAAGTATTCCCCATTGTGGTCAGGCCTTTTTCACAATAGCCTGGTGGTTAAAGAGATTGCCCAGGAGCTGGGAGACAGGAACATGCACTTTCTTGTTGGCTGGTTCTCTGGCCTCATTAATCTGACATTCCTCTCTGCATGATGGTGCAGCTTTGACAGCGAAAGTGGGATTGACCTCTCCAGAAACACTTCTCCATTTACTGCCCTCTTAATCATATTTCAGGAAATAGCTACTTTGTGCGGCATGGTCCCCTGCAGTGAAGACCAAAGAGTGCGTAAGAGGAAATCTAGTTAATCCTGGCCAACATAGCATTTAAGGTAATTTCATGACTGACTTCAGGAGGACTTGTGTCCAGCTCGCTCAGGAGAGCAGCACCAACAATCTTGCTGTCTGTGTTGTGGAAGAGTCAGTACTCAGAAAGGATTCATACCTTCAACAGACCAACAACAACCCTACTCCAGACTTATTATTGCTGCAGTTTTAGTGTTCAGTTAACAATGAGTTATTGCATGATAAAAAAGGCAGGGATTATTATATAGACTCTTGGCCTCAGGGAAATGGCATATGCAACTATTGCTGTACTTTGATCATAATGCCCTAGGGGTATTGGTACACACACCAAATTCTGATTATATTTTACAACTTTCTCTGCTCTTTTCCTGTGTCTAATTTCTTTATGAAAGAAAAGACCAGGAATATTTTTAGCTGTCCAGGGAATAGCCATGGTTTCACAATACAGATCAGAGAATGTTTTGCAGAGGCGATCCATCCTTTTAACAGCCCACAAGGAAAATCTGAGATTTATCATTTGATCAAACATCAACTTATTTTTCATGTGAAAATTTTTTTTGATTGTCCTGAATTAGCTTATTGAACAGCTGCTTTACTTTATTTTTATATTTTCAATGCAATGTAGTTTAGTGCTCTTTCATCTCTGTTTTTTCATTAACTTTTATGATTAGTCCCAATTAATATCTGAGAACTGTCCTACTGAGGCTGTGTGGAAACAAAAAGCAAAACCAAACAAGAAAACAACAGTAAGAGCTAGCAAAAACATTTTAAAAGGCTACATATGCAAATATTTCCAGGGTATTTAACCATGATGGTGTTCTGAAGGCTGACCCTTGGGGATCTAATCTCAGTAAGATCTTCTAGAATAAAGTAGGAAGTCTTTTCTCTGGAGTGTTATGGAATGAGCTCCTCAGTTTTTGCACAACTACTGCAATGAGTCCCTTATTCCTCCTCTGTGCCACTAGCCTCCTACTCCACACAGACAGGCTCTGACCTGAACACCAACATGTCCATGGGACAGCACAAGCCAAACTTCTGCACCGGCATAATCAAAGCTCACTTGCTGGAAGTATTTCTCCGCTTAAATACTATCAGAAAGGGTTGTTCTAAATTGTGTGAAGAGTCAAGCAGTAGAATGCAAAGATCCCTCCACACCACTGCTAAGCACAATGTAATAATCAGAGTGAGCATGTCTTCAGCTTGTATCTGTTTACCATAACCTCTTCAGGCTGAGGCAACCAACCATGACTAACTTCAAATAGCTCAGTGGCACTTATTACACTAACTGTTTGGTAATCTCTTCACTGGTTGTCAAGTGATTCTTGCACAGATCATAATGCTAGATACTGGACACTTGGGGGAGCAGGTCAGGAGCAAAGCATGTGCGAGATGATGCCCCCTTCTGAATCAGTCTTCCCAGCCTCCGTGTTCAGTCAGTTCAGTCAGTGCAGTTGCACAACTTTGGTCCATCCTGGTTATCCGATTCCTTTTGAAAGGGTTTGTATTCCTTTGGACTGTATTACACACAGGCTGAGGGGTCCATAACTTAATCATGCGCTGTGTAAAGAAGTGTGCAAGAGATTTCTTTTGTATCTGCTACCTGCTTTATTATGAGCTCTGATACTCTGAGAAGCAATGAAGATCTATTCCTGGTTTGCTTTTTCCAAAGTACCTGTGAGTTCATCAATATACCACTCAGACATCTCTTTCTTCAGACTGAAGGTGCTAGTCTGTCTAATTTCCACCAATTCTTTTCTACTAACAGAGTTACACATATTAAATTACTTTTACCTGTAGTAATTCTGTCAGGAATATCTACTGGCTGCTGCTTGTTATTTTGCTGTTTGTACACCTTGATAACAAAAGAGAAGGAGCACAGAGCAGGGTGAAATTAATAAAAATTGTGTATAAATGAGGTAGAACTCCTCACCAGGCTGCTCTTTTCTTGATGAGAACCCATAAGACCAGTTCCCCTTTTGAAGATACAGCTGGTGTTACCCTTAAGTTGTGAAAGGAAGAGAATTCATCTACCTATGGCTTGGCGTTGCTGCTGCTAAAATTGACTGGTGTCTGAAAGTCTCTGCTTGGAGCTGCCTCCATTAGACATGTAGCTCACAGCCTTTCACAGAGGTTGACATGGGGCTTCATTATTAATGAAGTCCCATGCATACGTGCATTACAGCTGATTAGCAAATAACATGTTTTCATGGAAACACTGGGTATCTCTCCGTGGGGTAGTTTGAAATGCTCCTTCAAGTTCTGTACATCTCTATCAATAGTACAGAGATTAAGTTTTGTACATCCATACCAGTAACGCATAGGGGGGTTTTGCCTCTTTGTAGGAATTGATGCTGGCCCTTAGGAGTGGGCTATATGCATATTATTGTAGCTAGTAACTAGATTTAATTTTTAGTGTTAAAAATTGACTGCAAATCTCCATTGGGCTTTTTTCCAGTTAAAGGATGATCACATACACAGTGAATGTTTAGGAAACAGTGGAGCTATTCTGCTTGCATTGTCAAACATAGTGCTGAGGATGAAATATTTCAACAAATCAAGTGCAGTCATCATCACAATTTGTTTTCCCTTTCAACATGGCAAGTACCTTAGCCCAAAGCCTGTTCTTTAGGGGGTAAATCTATTCCATGGTGTATTATGCTGGAATGTGCAGTAAAAATAAATTATTTCACTTGCACAATCTCTAAAAAAACTGCAGCTGTTCGGCTGCATCAGTAGGGAAAAAACACTTGAAAACTTCAAAGTGCTATGGCAAGTTCCATCTGCCTTTCTACCCGTGAAACCTAACAACTGTGTCTGCTTTATTCATTAAGTAACCATGGGTCGAGTAGGAAGCTAATCATGCTATAGATGCTTCAAAGAAATGGGACATTAGGGAAAATCTGTATTGCCTTTTTGCTGAAGGTATCCTGAGCCTTCAGAGAGAGAAGAAAGATTTGAATTAAAAATGTAGATCTTAAATGTGAGAAAAAGGTATTAAAATAACGAAATATTTAATCTTTTTACTAAATTATACTACACACAAAAATAGAATCATAGAACAGTTTGGGTTGGAAGGGACTTTTAAAACTTATCTAGTCCAACGCCCCTGCAATGGCCAGGGACGTCTTCAACTAAATCAGGTTGCTCAGAGCCCCATCTAACCTGACTCCGGGTTTTTCCAGGGATGTGGCATCCACCACCTCTCAGGCCAAACTGTGTTTGTGTTTCACCACAAATAAAAAGCCCGTAGTTTACCTTGAAAATAAATATAGGCTGTTATACATAGGATAAAGCCAAATAAATCTAAGAATGCTTATATTTTACTTTGAAATACTTTCTGAAACATTAGAAAGTTGGTTTATGTGTATATTTTAAGACACTGCCTGCCTTAAAGCAACAGAAAAACACTTGAGACCCCTTTCAAGGATAAAAATTTGAGGAGCTGCTGAGTGAAGGAGACAGCTGAAATGAGCTGGACAATAAAAGTTACAATTTGACAAGTAATTTCTGTGCTTCCATATGTGAGTACATGCTCAACAAATTTACAAGGAGTTGCTTCAATTTATTTTTCAAAACTGTATATGCAAACTGTGAGGCCTCATCCCACTTCCAGACTTGATCCATTTGGGATCCTTAGCTTAGCTGCAAAATGAGTGTGACTCAAGATTTAAAGAAACACATTTTTAGAAGGGTGAGAACACTTGTGAAATTCTAGAAGTACCCAGAAACTGAAATGTTATTGAAACCATCTACTTGTAGTGTACTGCAGTGTATCCACAATTTAATAGAGGACATTAGAGTGCACATAATAAGAATTTAATCTTGAACACTGTAGAAAAATAGCAGAAATATTTGGTAGCTTTACGTAGCAAGTACAGATTCTTCTTTTAAAAGATGCATTGTAGGTATGTGAGAGCTGTCATTTCTCTTCTGAAACAGTGCAGCAAACTTTCATTGCCTTCTGGTTTTGAGCACCCAGAGAGACATACCCTGAATTGTCCAAATTCCTATGAAATCCTACGTGCGATTTCCAGGGGTATCAAATAAATAACATCACTATATTAACTTTTAACTTGCATTCACCGAAATAAAAACAGAATATTTTCAATAGATAGCATGAAAATACAAAGTGTCCACATGGAGACAGGCTTTCATAAGTATTGTCAATCAGAAAACTCGGTACACTCCTTTATTTCAAAAGATTCTTGAGACATATTGTTGAGCCAGGAGGCTTGGTGAAGCTTTCAAATACTCGCAAACTCTTGGATTTTATTTTCCAATAGTTAACACAGACTAAATACCAGTTAAAATTCATGCCTTATTTTTATAATTCAATAAGGTTAAATAAAATATTAGGACCAGCAAGGCACACATGCTCTGATAAATTGCAGTGTAGTTTTACTAAGTTAACAATGCATTAGCTTTGACGTTGGCTGTAATATGATCCAGCATTGTGAGATGCACTTTTTAGACCCTGACATTTTTGTTAAGTCTGGCATTTTTGCTGGATATTTAAATATAACTGTTAGTTGTAGTAGTAGTAGTAGTAGTAGTAGTAGTAGTAGTAGAAGTAGTAGTAGTAGTAGTAAGAGCTGAATGTATGTAGGTTATGGGGCAGGATTTTTTTATAAAGTGGCAATATAAAAGCTCCTGCTTGAAACTGCTTTACATGCCGAATGAGGTTATGGGGAGTCTAGAAGTGGGAGCAAAAGTCAGTGCACAAAAGGGCTTGTGTCTTAAGATGCTAGTCTGGAATTTACCTTTAAGTCAACCTCCAGTTCTACTTTGACAAAAATGTACCAAATGTCAGTCATGGATGGGCAAACTAAGGGTATTGCCGGTCTCTTGACACTGCACTATTTGGATATGATGGATGTGGAGAAATTTAATCCTTCCAGAGGGAATCAGGTGGCACTGTCAGGAGAAAAAGTGCAAACAATTTTGTACTAGAAAAAACTTTCGATTTTAGTCTTTCTGTGCCAAAAACGTTACAGTCTCCAGCTGTTCTGTGTTAAACACTAAATCTACTAGAGAAAAGAATCTTAGAGAAAAGGTTAAACATTGAATAGCAAGTTCTATTGGTTGGATTATGTTTAGAACACATAAAACATGCTAAAAATCATTTCCCAGGCACTGTTAAAACATCTGCTTTCTAGACTAGGAAGCTAGATGTTCAAATCCAAGTTGGGAAAAAACCCTGATAGCCACAAGCTGTTTTCTTTAAAGGCCCTTTGCTGCAAACAAGTGAATTAAGTGTTTCTGATATCTTCCTACTATCCCAGAAGTCAGTCTGAGCAGACGGAGAAAGAAAGCAGATGTCCTACAGACTGAGACACTGTTGTTTGAAGAACAATGTAAGTAATCTTCCAAAAAACAATTATTTAATTTGGGCTTTCCCTTATGTCATCCCTGAAATAAATTCTAATGTTTTCCTTTGTCCTTTTAAATTCAGAAAGAAGGCTGGAAGTGTCTGGTTCTTAGAATTTCCACTGACTGTTTAGGTCTCTGTATCAGTTTTCCATCAATTCAGGGAATCCCAGCATTCATGCTGGCAATCTTATGTTTTCCTGTATGCATTACAGTTCCTGTACAGGTGGTTTATTAGTTTCTGTTCAGAATAGCACTTCACTCTGGACCATGACTTTCACCTGCTTTAAATGATAAATGCCAGCTTTACTGCAAAAGCTGAGTACCATAGTTCAGCAGGGCAGAATTTGCTCTGAAGAGTGCTACAAAATCCTATGTATCACTATAAACCACTGATATCTGGCCTTCCTTAAAATCCCCAGATTTCTAGACATGTTCTTACTCAAAAAACAAAATGTGTTTCTGTTCTTGTGGTAGTCTAGGAACGCCACCTCCCCGCCCCAACAAAGACTTGAACTTATGAATTAAAATTCCCCCAATCTATTTTTTGAAATCTTTTACTTTTAAGCCCATCTCATGATTTTGGGAATGACTCACGGCTTTTTAATTTTAGAAGATCAGAGTACTGTAATGGAATGCAGAAAGCTGGTTACAGAGTGTTGACTCTTTTGCCTTCAGTGGCTGACTTGCATAATTGAAGACAGATGAAAACATACTCTGGTCAACATTTTCAGAGCTGTTTGGAGGTCAGATTTGTGAATAGAGGTAGCTGAAAACATCTTGTAGTTACTTTTTGGTAATTGCTTTTAAATTACTTGTTTGTAAAAAGTATTCCATTGTTTCACCAAAATTATGTTTCGCGTGAATGCTGAAAACATCAATAAGAGACCAAATAATCGCCTAAAAAAATCCTTCTTTTTCATGAAAACACCAAATATTCCCGATATTCTCCACAAGTTTTTCTTGAGTTTCTTGTATTCTGGTAGCAGCACTATTACCTGCATATCACACTGGATCTGAAAAAGTTTGCTGAATGTTACCAGCACAGAATTAGCTGTCCACAGATCATGCATGCTGCAATGTCTGGCCTTTTTATGTACCAGTTTCAAAATGCCTGAGCAAGGGTCACTACTACAGTGAAAGTACAAAGTCTGTCACACGTGCGAATGGCTGAGTATATGGAAACCTGGGGTATACATTTGTTCAGATCACCTAGATAGGACATGAGTATTTGTGAATGTACGCACTCCAGTAGACCTGGGTAGGGGAGAAGCAAGCCATTACACGTTCACAGTACATTCACAAGTTTTTGTCCAGTATTTGATCAACTCTATTGTAAATGTGCTTGCTATCAAATTTAGAGGTATCAGCCTGCTTTAGGTGTTTCACCATGGGAGTTTATCCTTAGCACTTACTCAGAAATCACTGGGAATAGGCTGATTGTTTCCTCTTGAACACACTATCTGCTGTGTTATACCAAAGTTATAAAAGGAGTTATAGCAAAGATGTTATGGAGGTGCCACACTGATGACCCGGTTTTGCAAGGCTGAAGCCAGTCTGAAGACCTCTAAACCTTAAGGAAGCTTTGGTGCAGAAGGTAAGGACAGCCCAGGAGGTCACAGTTAGATTGCACAATCTGTGGTGTCCATTTGTTGATAGGTACCTAGGGTTAATTTGCTTTTATATTTTGAATACCCAGTTAGACTAAGACAAGAAAGCATTACATACACACAGGACACAACTTCGGTGGAGGCTGAGAGTTCCTACTTTGTAAGAATTTAGTAGTTAATGAAACTGAGGGTGTGTGATGACCTGGCACTTCCGTGGCTTTTAGCTTTCTTAAGCTGCAGTTCACTGCTGTATCCTGGGAGTTCAGATTAGACTCACCTTGCACAATAGTGCTTGGCCAGGGCTGAGTTAAGCTTAATGTTGCTAAGAGTCTGAAGGAAGGCAAGGCAGCATTTCAGATTTTGGGAGTGTAACTATCAAGACACATAGAGGTAAGAATAATTCCATCACATTTGGCACATCTCATGCAGAGGGTAGTATTTACATTAAAATTGAAACCAGAGCCACCAAAGGTTATTTAGCATTTGCAAAGCATCTCAGTATATGATTAATGAATTAAGGTAGCTTATGATTTTCAGAAAGCTACTATCACTTTATTTGACAGCCTGTCCCAAGACAGATAATTATGTTGCTGTTCACCCTTTTGTCCTTTTGTCTTCCCTTTATTCTGCTCATGGCCACTTTTTATTCTTTCCCCTTCTTACCTCTCCTTCTCTTTCCTGTGTTACCCTGAGGCAGGTAGAATGAGAATCCCCATGGAAATTAGTCATGCATTGCATCCTGTGTTTCATCTTTCCCTGGTCTGAGTGTCTTCATCCTTCTACCTGTACTCTGATGGTTAAATCGTACTTTGTTGGATAAAGCCCAAATCTCCAGTAAGGCTTTGTTTGCTGAGAAGCCTCACTGTGATGCCAATTACTCTAGTTGTTCAGTTCCTTGTAAATAAAGTTTAAGACTTTTGAAAAAGACTTTTTTTTTTTTTTGACAACAAGGCAAGGTTTTTAGAAATTACAAGAATTACTCAAAATAGTAAAGAAACAGGTAGCAAAAAAAATTCTCAGTTTTTCTCCAATTCAATTTTGTTTTTTTATAAAAACACAAAACTGGTTTCACATTGATCTTTATGAGAAAATGTAGGCTACACAGGAAACATTAGCGTCAAAACAGTGCTGGTTTTCTTATTTAGTAACATCAATTGCAAAACTGAGGATTTCTTCACTTGGAACACACTTGTTTTTCTCAGATATTACTGGAGCAGTTTCATTAATCAGTTGTTATCCTACTGGATGTTATTTAGCTGATCTGTCTCAGTTTTCAGATACTGTGGCATAGAAGTGGAGTCTAGTCACATAATACTGCTTTTGCTCCATTTTTGGACAATGTAAAATTTTTATAAAGCAACATATTAATTACAGGAATAATTTTATTTCAAACACAGTTTGTGTATAAAATTAATTCAGAAAGGAATGCAAAGCTTTTTCAAGTCCCAACATTCTATAGTTACAAAATCTTTAGCAGTTATTATGGAAAAGATGTGTAAAGTAAGAAAAGACACAAAACAATAAGGTGATGGTTATGGCTTCAGTATCCCCCTTGAAATTTTATATGTGCAGGTGCAGCACATTGTATATCCAGCACTCATCCAGTTGAACTGGTGGCAATGCAATCCTTCTCTGTTCCTGAGTTGTCAAGTATAGGGATAAATACTCCAGTGAGATACATGCAACCGTAGATTTTAGTGAACTGCTTGGGCACCTTGTCCAGCATCTTGTCCAACTGGTTTCTTGGCTCTTCTGTAAGCTGTCTCTGGTCTTTGGTATCTGGGGCAATGTTGAGAACATCACCATGAGCAGACAATTTTGAATATATTGGCCTAATCCTTGGAACTCTGTGTAGGTGTCTAAAAGGTCCAAAATTGTCCCATGCCAGCTGTGAGGAGCACTTCTTTTGTTGAACATTTCCTTGGTCACACCAAGGGCAAGGTAAGGTGAAAAGATCACTGGTAATTGCATGATAAAAGCTATTAAGAATCTGCATCTGTCTGTGAAATCTGGAACAGTGTGTAATAATGATATGTTAATTTTTCAGTTGTTGGAAGAGCTAGCCCATCTTCCAGTGGTTCAGATGAGGCATAGGTCCTTCCACTAACATAGACAGGAATTGATCTGAGCCTGGAAGGAAACCCACCACAACAGTATGAATCTGATGTGATGGACTTGCAGAAACAACAGAAAAGTGTAAAAGGAGCAGTAAAAAACAACAGCAGTTCTATCTCTGGATTACAACACAATTGCTATATTCAGTAAATGTTTTAATTTTTATTTACAGGAATAAATGTTTCTTGTCTCAGTAATTAGAACAACCAGACATGTATAAACCTCCATTTCTTTCTATAGGTTACTTCTAAAATTGACAAATTCTGTCTAAATAATTTCATGATTTAGGGAATGACTGTATGTGTTATTCTTTGTGTGAGGATGAAGTGGCCTCTCAGTGCCCTCTGTTTCACACCTCATGCTTGTTTCCATCTTTTCCATTCTGCAGGAAATTGCAGAATTTCGCTCCACACAGACCTGACACTTGTAGCCCAACTTCCCTACTTCCTTTTTTCCTGCTTGCAAATGCTTCCATCACTCAAAGCACCCTGACTAAGCAAAGGAGACTTGCTCTGTAGCTGCATCTTTTCTCAGCTTGCATGTGTGCCAGTGGGAACTGCCAAGCCCAACATCACCTTGGCCTGCCAGAGAGTCAGACCCATCTTTGAACTGGGATTAGGAGCCATCAGAAGTGGTCAGTGTCCTGTAAACCAGCATATCATCTAACAACAGCCTTTGACATGTTAATGTAATTTGCTAATATTTTGACGTAGTTTTTATTATGCTGAATTTATGTGGTATACACCAAGCATACATAAAATTATAGTGCAAGTTCTCTGACATCTAAAGGACCACAGCAGTGAGTACCGAGAGTCTGAAATGCTCATTGATGCAGACGGTTGCCACAGATACAGCTTTTCCCAAGGTGGTTATAGCAAACTGGTGTTGTTCAATTTTCAGACATGCTTTACCTTTTCAAAGAGTAAGGATAAGAACCAAATATTTAACCTAGTAGCTTTCTAACAGACGTAAGTTGGAACTGTTCCAGTCCACTTTAACCCCTGGACATAATGTTTACTCATTAGACAGTAGAATGCCAGCTGTTACAACATGCACAGCTCTGCTCCAGCACACTGCACACGAAGATGTATTTATACAAGCTTGAGAGATTATTTACAGACAAATAACACACATAAGATGGTGCTAATAGACAGTCACACTATGGAAAGCAGAGCAAGGGAAAGGATCCATGTTCAAAAAAAGTCTACAGTTTGTGAAATAAAATCTGCAAGCAAATTTGTGCTCTACTCACAGAGAAAATCATCAGGAGTACAACACAGCAGGACTTATTTCCAATGTGTGGCATATTTGCCCTGCAGTTCTGTTTGAAGTGCTCATGAGCCATGTAAAGTGCAGAATTTAAATTTTTTTACTCTTATTTTCCTTGGAGCTCTAAGTCATATTTCTCCTTTTAACCCTGTATGGTTCCAATTGTGAAAACAAAATATAAACCAGGATTTTTTAATGAATTTCTGTATTTAGTTGTCTCTCAGACAGAATCTAGGCTTGGTCCTTTTCCCATTTCTCTGTACTCGTCTACAAAGCCACCTGTCTGTCATTCTGCCTGACCTCCTTGCTCTCAGACAAGTCTGCTGGGATGCCAGCCTCCTTTGCTGCTAACCCTAGCTTTGGCAACCTCAACACCTTTTCAACACTATGTACCTGGTTATGTACTCGTCTAAAACTGCTCTGTAAACTGGCAGATTTCCTGCTGCTTGAATGCTAGTAGCCTCATCAGATTGCTCTGATTTATGGATGTGTGTAATCCAGAGCAAGAGGTCCCATAAGCCTTTCAAGGAGCCATATTTATCAAGCCCATCAAAAGTTTTGGCTCTCTGACTCTTCTCAGAACTATGTATTCTTTATTCCTGTGCCTGATTTAGTTATTGAAATCCCAGTTTATAGCATTTTCCTATTAAATATGTAGTTTCCCAAAGGTCAGTTGAAATATCTAAGCACTTGGAATGAAAAACTCTTGAACTTTTGGCAAATATTTGGTATCCACTTTACAGTGGTAGAAATTACTCTGGGTCATTACTGTTGTTGGAAGCAGTCTTTCCAGGCTGAAGGGATATTTTTTTTGTTAGAGGGATATGGTCAGAAAGTGACCTTGTCTTCATTTGTACCATGGCTTAATTTGCAGAAGTTCCTGATGACATACATTACCGGTAGACCCATCTGGGGCGATGGGAAGCATTGCCTTATACCTAGTGCACAGCGTGAAGAGGTTTCAGGACCTTCTTCCCATCATCACACTTATGCTTCCTCCTGTGAGTGTTTCAGGCACACTGTCTGACTAGTCTCTTCTCTGATGAAGTGAGGTCATGAATAGACCTCTCGTATTTCACAACTGAGTTGAAAGGGTGTAGGTTTATAAAGTGTTTTGAACATGAATGTACCAAGTAAGAAAAAATATAGCCAGTCCCACTTCATTTGTAAAGTCCAAAATGTGGTTTTCTGTGATTTAACACCTATGTTTATGAGTGAACTGTTACATGGGGGAATAGTTAGCCCTATAAGCAAACAGCAATGTTTTCAATAATGGCAGCAGGAAAACAAGAGTATAAAAACCATCAAGTGCCTGTAGAAAGAGAGTGCTGAGCTAACCATGTCCATCTAGACAGCAAAAGTCAGGTGCTGCTTTACCATTCAGTACTGTCCACATCGCCTGGATCACACAGAGCAGGAATTGATTTTTGCCCTTTCTGGTGATATCCCTATTACCATTTTGATATGCAGCTCAGACACTGCAAGGCATGTCTTCCCCCCTGCTCAAAGGCAGTGGGAAGTGCCCATCAGAAGCATGGTCATGCTGGTAACATTGTCAAGGCATAAAGCGCAGAGAAGGAATTTGTTTTAAGAAATTCTGCAAATTAGCAGTGAAACATGTAGTTTTTCAGTTTGGCACCCGATGTCATAAAGAGAGATAAATATGTATTTCCCTTAAAATGAGAAGGCAAGGCCCCATGATCCCAGCAGCAGCAATTATCAGCTTGCTTTCAGATTTTCATGCAGCCAACATTGAATGTCCAGCCTTAGGTCAGAAGGGGGCTTAAGACTTCCTGTGATGTCACTCTTTCCAGAGGCTTGCTGAAACCTTTGCAGCCAAAGATGAACTAGGAGTGGGAGCCGTTCCTGCTGGGAAAGCTGGCAGGCAGATGTTAGCTCAGTATTTCTAGAGTCACAAGTATGTGGGTCCAGTTCAGCTTGCAGGAGTACGAGGCAGCAGTAGGATGGGTGAGAAGGAGCTTGCAGTCCTTGTAGTCCTAATTGAACTGGTCCCCTTGTCGTTCTAAATTAGAACTGGTTTGTCCCACCCTAGCACTGTATAAGTGCTTGTATATTAACAAGGAGATGGAAATATGCACAGGATGAGTTCTTTTAGCACTTAGAAAAGATTCTATTTCATTATTAGGCCACTGGATCTTTCCAAACAATGGAGAACGGATTATTACAAAATTTCTGTTCCTACAGAGATTAGAGCAAATTAATACCAAGTCCTTTAAAAAGCATAGTGTTGCTGTTTGCACATCACCCAGCAGAGGTTTGGAGGCCTCATGATGTGGTGAGGTTAGGTTCTCTTTCACTTTTCAGATAGGCTGGTTTTTTCAAGGCTAAATTTGCAAGCCAAACGGTGCCTCTATTATTATTACCAATACCTGGGTAAGTAATGTGCAATATTGGGAGGCATTGACCAGTCACATTAGGGAGGGCAGGGGGCTTGAGGAAGCTGCCTGGGAAAGGTCGGCAGGTGCTGAGCAGCTGCAAGTGTGTCAGGGTCAAACATTCATTTCCACCATCTTCCTTTCCAACAGCATTTGTTTATCTCAAGAGAATGTGTGAAAGATGTTCTGGAGACCAGCTGATTTCAGAAGCTTTTGAATGAAAGTGAGGTCTCTCCCCCATGGTCTAAGTTCCATGCTGACAGCATTCAAACCCCCTTGTCAGATGGGATGAAGTCTACATCTTTGTTCCCAAATGGATGCCTCCATGTTCACAAAAGCATCTTCCTCAGAGATTCAGACGAAATCATTTAGGTTAGATTTTAAAATTAGTTGTAAAGCAAGTCCTTAAGATATTCAGCATTCAGAATGATAAGGAAAGGGTTTTACAGTTCTCCAAACTTGCCAGAGTTAAAATTCATTGAAAACTTCAGCTCGCATGACTTTGTAATTAAGATGGTTGAGGGCCCCTTAGTTCTCTCACTCCATGCTTAACTCTTCAATACTTTAGTAGGAGAAAATGTCATTGTAATATTTTTTTCTTAAGGATGGAAACAAAGTAATGTTTGAAGTCAGACAGTGATGTAGGCTTTACTGAATAAATTATTAAAAAAAGTTATCGGCCACATTTGCATGTTGAAAAATGAAACATA
Organism: Struthidea cinerea; assembly: GCA_013397865.1. Classification (NCBI taxonomy): domain Eukaryota; kingdom Metazoa; phylum Chordata; class Aves; order Passeriformes; family Corcoracidae; genus Struthidea; species Struthidea cinerea. The sequence goes on along the minus strand of VZTI01001123.1, from coordinate 146,233 downwards.
TTGAGAGGCTAATGGTAAACACTCAGTTTTGGGGACATTTTGTTGAACCAATTCTAGCTTCATATGCAAGCCTACCTCTAAGATTGTGAAAGAAATAGTCTTACTGTAGTACACTGGTAAACCAATCTGCTGTCCACATGTTCTGCTAATACTGGCAGCCAGCCAAGGAACAGATCTCAATTAAAACAGATTAGGCTAAAGGAAGCATAAATGTAGAATTCAGGCAAATTACAAAAAATTGCCCTCATTCAAACATACCTCTCATTTGAAATCTAGGTATAAGCTGCACTGAAATGTCAGAAGTACATTTGAAAAATCTTGGCAAGCTTCAGCAGCTTGGTATGCGTCGAGAGGCAGCACAATATGAAGCCACTTCACTTGAACACAGGCTGGATGTTTTTGAAATGCATCATATTGAAGCCAGCACTTGATCTGCTTGCCTGGTCAGAGTAACCAAATGATACAATGGTTTCTTTCTAAATAAACAAATGGGGCTCATAGGCTGCTAAGGCTTTTTTCAAATACTCAGGCTCAGATCTGATCAGCTGCCTCTGAGCTCAAACAGACTGCCCTCTATGCTGGCTGGCAGGAAGGAGATTTTATCTCCTGTGTGCTTAGGCCCCCATAATTGCATCTCACTCCTGACTCCTTCAAAATAACGAGTGTATCCTCTCCACAGTTTGCAGAACACATGCAGAGGAAATAGCAGGGCTGCAAGCTAACTGGCACAGAAATTCCAACCAGATGATGGAAAAAGTGGTTGTCAAACTGAGAGCACTTGAGAGATTTTCTTCTTCCAAGAGGACTGTATATAATCCAGTAAATAGCCTCCCCTGGAATCGATTGACCCTATCTTAAGAAAGCTGTTACTTATTATTCCAGTACCATTTTGCCAAGCACTGTTTTAACATACACAGGAAGATTCCAGGGTATAATATTCCCCCTTTATTGGCAGGCATATAAAGTGTGCCTGAAAAAAAAGAGGGACAAAGAGCCCCAAAAGCAATAAATGATGCTCTGGTGGGGTGAAAGAAGCTCATAAAACAGGCTTATTTCTCCAAGATTTATATATTAAAACAAGGTGATTAAAATAATTCCAGAAAACTAATGCTTGTTTTGCTGAGATTTTCCTTGAAATGATGATGTTTTTTTCCCCACTTGTCCTTGAAGCCCTGGAACATTTACTTCAGCTCCTTCAGAAGTAGCCTGCATTACTCAGTACTGGAACAAGGTATTTTCAGGCCAGGTTTTCAGGTGAAGCATCAGTGAGTCATTAAGAACTAGGAACAGCTCATGGTGTTAGTGTTTCCTCATCTCCGGAGGCTTTTCTGCCTCATTAACACACCCACTTTCAAAAATAACAGCTATTTACCAACCGTAATTCACCAAATACCTCTGACAGACCAAGAAAACAATTTTCTCAGTTGCTGAGATAAAAGTACGGAGCCAAATCTGCAGACTGCATTTATAAATCTGCCTCTTTTTAGGCCCAGGGAATAGCACTAACATACACCAGCTGAGGACTTGACTCCAATGTAAGTTCAAGGAAAATTTCCTTAGCAAAGATACTCATGAATAAAGTCTGCTGTTAAATAAGAGAGTTGGTATAGTCTCACCCTGAAATCTGTCCTCAGGCTGTTGCCACAGGACATCTTGTGCCCAAGATGTCTATAGGCAGGCATTCTCTTTGTTCACCTCTGTCATTGGGGTTATTGCCACCTGCACCTTATTTTGCTTGTGTCCTTGGTATCCTCACTATAGCAGCTGTTAAAATGATATTTCATGGGCAGCTCTACCCTTTCTACCTTGATTCACTTCAAGAGTAGAGAAGACTCCTGTGAAACAAAGTAACTTCATTTAGAGTAAAAAAGAAAATAAATGGGGGAAAAATTGGTGCTCGTTTAAAAAGAATCAGAGAAGGGATTTCTGTGGAGGAATCTTGAGGGGTCATCTAGTCTGTCAGAAGTGCACCCTGACACTGCAGCCAGATTCTTGTTCAACCTTTTATTTTTAGAAACCTGCAATAATGTTATTTCCAGATACCATAGTACATACTGTTGCAGTGCTTTACAGTCTTACTGCTAGAAAGCATTTTCCCCCAACGACTTAATACACCCTCGGTTCAACATAGGCGCAGTGGACATGGAAAAAAAAATTATAATTTTCTGTTACGTATTTTAAGAATAGAGTAACCAGTGTAGCCAGCTCTTCTTTAGACTTAGTTAACACTCTCTCTTGCTCCACTCTTCCTTTGTAGTCAGTACTTTCTAGACGCCTGGTCATTATCCCTCAGACTCTGTCTTAGTGATCTTCGCCATGTGTGGACTGCAAAATCCTCTCTTCAGAGCTTCATGTCTGTACTGACACTGTTCCCCTGTCACCCTCATCTTCTTTTCTGCTCTACATCTCTTTGACCAGTCCTCTCCCATCCTGTCTTTGCACAGCTGCCTCTTTGTAACTCAGAAAATAATGGAGCTGCATTAACCCATGATAAAACATGCCTTCATATGTCCTGGTCTTCATTGCAGTGATCAGACTTGCTGACCTCTGTACTGACAATATGCCGAAGAGCATTGTATGGGCATGTGCCCTTTGCGTAGCTTGCCTGATGACCTTACTGTGCCTTCATACCTTGTGTTGCTTCTTCGTGTTCCTGCAACAAATGTCTTCTGTCAGCTTGGACTGTTGTAAGGGATAAAAAGTTCATCTTGGTCTTGAGTTACCACTCCTGTGACATCTTCATTACAATTCCATCTGCCCTAACAGGATTAGTAACTTGTTTGTCAGCTTACTTTTATTTTTGAGCACTGTGGGATGATTCTGCACTAACATCAGGCAACCTTCTGTCCTGTTTTTGTCTGACTGCAAAGTTTCCCCTGAGAAGCTGAGATGATTCAGGTAACAAGTTCTCAGATTTGCCTACTTTTAATCTTTTAATATGGGGGGCAACTTTGTTTCCTGAATTCCAAAGGTGTTTTAGCAGTCTTTACCTACAGTTTATATGAAAAAGAAAAGACAAAACTGCCTTCAGATATGGCTGTGCTCTGATTAAATCAGAACTAAACAACTATGAAACAGAGATATCAGAGATAGCATTATGAGGAGAGTGTTTCAATGCGTACATTGAAGTAGGTACCCTCAGTTCTTCCATTTTTCAGAAAACTTACTTTGAAACGGTTTGGACTACAAAGAGAAGAAGCAACTGCTTCGTAGCTTGGTTAGTGGATTGGTAGTGAAACTTTCTGCACTCAGTCACTTTCAGTTCCACAGCCTGTGCTGAAGAAGATGTACTAGGGACACCTGTGCAAGAAGAGAATTCAATGTTATACGTTGCCACAGTATCTGACTTTTTCTGGAAAACTCATTTTGCCAAGCTTGTTTTGCTTTGACTTTTGAGTATGAAAAGCTTATGTCTGGTTCTCTCACCATTGCATTGACAGAAGGGTTTTTCCCATTGTTTTTAGATTTTCTTTGGTTTTCTTCACTTTTCTTACATAGTGTTGCTTTGTTCTTGATGGCTTTCTGTTAAAGCTCAGATTTTTATTCTCTTGAGTTAACTAGCCAACTGCTTCTAGGAAAGAATGGATAATTGTTGTGAAAATCTGGGGACATTAGGCATGCTCTAACTTCTGGTGTACAGCCAAGTGGTTATTTGGCTTCTTGCCTTTGGACTGATTTTGTTTTAGTCTTCTGCCAACTTACATTTTATATTTACCAGGCAGTAGAAGAGTCACAAGCTACTTTGAATAGGTGTAAAAGTTGGACTGAAGAACCTTCCATTACAATTACCAGAACAGCCACAGTACACTGCTTGCCACATAAATGCCTACACCTAAGAGGGAAGAAACCTCACCCCGTTTTGTAGGTGAAAAGCTGGAGCCTGGGACAAACAAATAAAATTCCTGATATCATGTAGGTCTTTACACAAGGAACGAGACATAATTCCCATATCTGTGGTGGAAAAGCAGTATAATTTTGGTTTGAGATGGAGCATGTCTGAATCCTTGTATCTCCTTCACAATCTAAGACAAATATGTCCAATAGCACATTTGAGGTTTCCAAGGTACACAGTATTAGCTGTTACAGATGCAATGGAAATTCCTGTTTCCCAGCCTGTCAGGGATGGCACTGTCTTGTCTGGAGCACCCAAAACTCCATCAATAAAAAAAAAAACCATGCCCAAGTTTCCTCAACAAACACGTTTTCCCCTGCATATGGATTACTTTCATTTCTTAAATAGAATGTCCTCCTCTTGTGGTATTTTTCCAGTGGGCTTGCTGCAAAAAGCTGCTTCTTCTTGTTTTTTGAATCCCAGTATTTAATTTCTGCCTTTCTTTTTCTTTTTAATCTGTTCAGCTCTGGATATTTTTAGTATATTTAGGTATGTATTCAATATATATTGCCTTCAAACTACCTGGCTGTCTCAAGTGTTTCTGCAGATTTTCAAATGTTTTCCCCAAACATCTATATTTTGTTTACATTCTTTTCTTGCTCTCTACTTTTTCACATTAATATTACATTCAGATGTCATTGAAAGTCTTGTCTGCGGATTAGTGGTAAAATACAGTGAGCACTATATTTGAAGGAAAATATTTTCACTATAGCATATCTTTTATCATTGAACTGTAAATATTCTTGAGATTGCTTACAGTATTCTTTCATACCACTCTTTTATCATTTGAGTTTTTGAAAATCAGGCTGTAAAACATTGACTCTCAGTTATTCGTGGCTGAAGCTGAATAATTCAGTTGGTGTTTTCCCATAATGCTGACTCAGATTTGCCCTTAGATGGGATGTCAAAAAGTAGAAGACAGGATCGTGTGTCCATATTGGGTCTAAAGCAGTAGGGAAGATAATAAGGACTAGAAGGAAAAGAATAGGCAGTAATCCAGAAAATATGTCAATGAACATAGGCTTAGTACACCTATCTCTTGAGGGTCACCTTCACTTCCGGTTGCCCCACTTAAAAAGAATTGCCTCTTTTGCAAAGGCAAAAGTGGTTGAAGGATGTAAAAGACAAGTTCCATAAGAAAAGAGAAAAAATTGATTCGCATGAAGGGGAGACATTGTGGAGATTTTAAAAAATTCACGAAGAACAAAGAGGAATAAAATATGCTTATCTTTAACGTTCACTGTGGAAAAAGTAAATTAAATTTTCAGACAGGAGCTTTGAAATTAAGGAAGTCAATTGTCTCTCAGACAACTCGTGTTTATTAAACTCATTTCCACAAGGTGACATAGCAGCTAAAGGTTTTCAGTGAGTTTGGAGAGTGATATGACAGGTACACGGAGGTTGCTGTCAGATGTAATGGAAATGTCTAGCTTTGGAACTGAGATATCCTTTTACTCATTCTTTGATCAAAATTTTCTTCTTATCACTGGCAGTAAACTTGCCCTAAGGGACTCAGCCCCTATTTTACTTGATCAATTCTCAGGTGACATTATTCCACATTGTAAAAACCAACAGAATTTCCCCCAATATCACCCAGAATGGGAGAAAAATTAGAAAAATTCCGCTCTAATATTGCTACCATATTTTTACTATTTTTCTTCCTTTAAGAAAAGGGTTATGAGACCTTTAATCCTTCACGGTTATACAGTTTGTGTGTTTCCTAGTTCTGCAGAGATGTCATCAGAAAGAGCAAATTATGCTGTAAATCTCACCAATATAAATCCAGACAAATTCTTTCAGCTTTACTGCCAGTGTTCCAGGGAACACTGTGCAGCTAATTCAGCTACAAATACGTAACATTGTCTGGACCTAGATCCTTGCTTAAGTAATGGAAAACTCAGAAGGAGGCTGGTGATTTTTCAACAGCAGTAAAAACCACATTGCCTTTCCTCAGTATTATAAACCAGAAGAAAAATTAAAAGCATTTTTCTGTAGCTTTAGTTTTACAATTAGGTGGGAGAAAAATGTAATAGAAAGCTAATATTTGCTTGGGGTTTGCTTCCTGTTTTCGCCAAAAGAACAAATTCTTCTAGCTGTTAGTGAGATTTTTGATCTGTTTGCGCATGCTTCTCACTGAGGAAAGCAGCCACAAAAGCTAATTTTTACTCATCATTTGTGCTAGGGGGTGTATCCAAAGTACAGCTAAGACTAGGTATCAAGCACAAGCACCAAGCGTTAGGTACTGTACAAAGAGCAGTAAGAAGCATTTCCTTGCTCAAAGGGAATCAGAATATATTTCCTTAAGTACTTTTAGATGCCCTGAGAGTTCCATTTCATTCTTCTGGCTTTTGGTTACATTTATAGCACTATTTATAAACCTTTCTGTCTTGATCTGTGTCACTGATCTAAAGATATCTTGAGACAACTCTCACAATATGTATGAAAGGACAGGAAAATGGCTTTGCAACTGTAGTGGCAAAGTGGGAATGTTCTTTTTGTTTCTATGTATTTAATAGGTATGAATATGAGAAGAAATATAACTTAATTTAGAAACAGTAAGCATCCCCCATACTTTATGTTGGTAGTATTATATATGACATGCCCAGCATTGCAGTGATGTAATTTCTTTCCCAAGAAGTTATTATTGAAAAACAATGACCAACATAGTGCAGAAACTGTGGTCATATTATTTTTAGTTTTTCTCTTTTTCTCACTCCAATATGAAGGGTCACTCGATAGTAAACGCCACAGGTTTCTACTGCTTTGACCCATTTTCCTTGATGCAGGGCAAGTTGACATGCCTCTTTCCAAAAGATAAGGTAATGTCTCCTTCCCATAGAGGGTTGGATTTTTTTAATCACAGTTAAATTATGGTACCGTACCACCTTCAGCCACTCAGTGAAACTGAACCTGCTAATGAGTTTGGCAGTGGTTAGAGCGTTCCCAGGGCACAGAGGCACCAGCAACATTGATGCTTTCCTATCTTTGTCCCTTTCACTCAAGAAGTTAATTGCACAGTGATCAGGCATTTTTTTTAAATGTTCAGCAGCCTTTAGTGTGATAATTTTTTGGAAGACCACCACACATGAGGTACTTATTCAGGGGAGGAAACCTGCTCATGTCCTCCAGTAAGCTGCTGTAACCTTCTTATTTTCACAAAGGTTGCCAAGTGTCTCCCAAAATTATACAAATCATTAACACTGATAACATTTACCTTCTCAGGTTACCAGCTTTGCTTATAATGTCCCCACCAGCCATCCACTGGCTTGCTGCAGCTCACAGCTGCTGTCTCTTTGCGTATTTGTCCTTTTCTGGATTCTTAGCCTCAATATTGGCAGGTTTAGCAGTTTTATTACAACAGCTGTTATATTTGATGTGCTTTTGCTTAAAACATCAGCTGCCACAATCTAGTGAGTCCATATAATCTCTGCTTTCACTTGTTAGGAAAAGAGCATTTGTATCCCCCATGTTTCCAGACAAAACTCTGAAAACAAAAAGCAAGTGAACGTGAAAAGCTCAGAAACCACAAGGTGACTAAAAAGGGACTTAATAAAACAAACAAACAAAGAAAGAAATAAGCAAACAAACTTACTACTTTTAAAACAAAAACATGGCAAGTTTTTTCCAGTCCTCCCACACGGTTTTGATATGCAGTATACTTAGAGCTTTGAACAGATGCTGAGTACAACTCTTTGTAATTACACTAATCAAAAAAATCAGAACAGAATAAAAATCCCTGCCTCCCTTAGGGCACTGTGCCTTTTCTTCATCTGAGTCAGTGAGTAACATTGCATAAAATACTGCATAAACATAAACCATGCAGTTACTAGCTGACCTTCCTTTTTGGAAGAGTGGGAGAAAATAGCTGTATTATTTGCTGTTATTTACAAATTACTGAATAGCTAGTCAAATGAAAAATAAGTTTTAAAGAACCAGACAGAGATATTTAAGGATTTAGAAAGCAAGAAACTACGTGACAAAGATCAAGAGGTCTAGCAACACTTGCACCCACTATTAAACATATTTTGATTAATTTTTCATCTGTTACTTTCACTTGTTTAAATGGCAATGCTGCTGACATTTAAAAACCCTGACATAACAGTGTAATTTTTCAAGAGAGGCTAACTTCAAAAGACTTGCTGGGAGATGATGAAAGGATGCAGCAAATTTACAGGGAGTCAGCTTCCAAATTCATCATTCAAATAAAATAATAACTGGGTCTGCAGTTCTCTTTTGAGCATGAATCACTGCGCCCAAGTGCCACACATTTATCCCAGACAGAGAGGTAGTGCTGCAAGGGGCCCCTTCGTGGCTCTGCAGGTCTTGCACAAGGTAATGAAAGAGCTCCCAGCAGCATCTGGTATTAGTTTCTCCTTTGCTGTGGCAAACTGCTGGTGTTATAATCAACTCTCCATGCCATTTGTTTTTTTTCTTCCTTTGTAGTCCTTGCAAGAGGTTTCTCTCTCAGATTTTTGATTTACTGTTGGGTTATTTCTTTGTAGTTTTGTGATAGTTTCTGACAAATGGCCAAGCACTTTGAAGGTCATTCTTCAGAAATGGTTTCTTGGATTGGGAGGAGCAGAGAAACCAAGGTTCTGGTGGTTCTGGGTCAGCCTAAAGGAAGAATGATATGGCATTAGACACAGGGAGGTGCAAGATTTCACCAGACCATGAGGTCTTATGTGTCTGCTGTCTGTTCCATGCCTTGAGTTTCTGCAAAATGTAAATTCCAAGTATCTTCATTTTGTCATCCAGGGCAAAGAACTTGGCTCCTCTTTTCTGGCTCCCTCAAGAATACAAAGGTTTTGAAAGCTGATTTTTCTTATAACATGGCACACCTTTTTCAGAGATCTCAGGATCTCACAGGCTCCCTTCACTTATGTATGTGGACCTGTGAGTTCATCTGCAAATAAAGTCTGTGCCAATGTTTTTATAGAAGTTTCTCCTAACTGTGCTGGAGCCATGATAAATATATGGCTTTTTCCCTTTTTACTTCCTGTGATTTGATGTTTTGGACCAAGGGTGCTGACAGACACCGCCACAGGACGGTATTCATACAAATGCTGTTAATAAAAGTCTGTTCTCACATCTGGAAGACCATGTGGGAACAGTGTACTGTGTTCATTACATTACCCTCCATTTGGCCAGGAAAGTACCATCTTGCTTGTAAACCACCTCAGAGAGCATCAGTAATATTCTTAAAGATCTCTGAAGCCTTTTACAGAAGTCCCTGTTTAGAAGCTGCCCTTGTCCTCTGACAGAGACCTGGCAAGAGTGAAAAAACCCATCTTCTGCTCAAGGAAACACTACCAGGCCCTTTGCCTTACGCTTGTCTTCCTCCTTCCTTCAATAAAGGAGGAAAAAAGAAAATGCCTATAGAGCCTTGTTCATAATAATACAGCTACTGAGGACCTAGAGGAATTGCCACACAGCAGGCTTCAATAACATAAGAGGGGTTTTTTTTGAACAATGGAGACTCAACCAGCTGAGTTAAAATGATAAACACAGAGGACAGAGGAACTGGTGGCTACTCCAGTTCATAAAGCTACCCTCTCACCTGGAATCTTTGAGACTATGGCAGAGGAAGAAGGATCATCTTGTTTCCATCGGTTTTTCTTTGTAGAAACCTGTGTGATTAGCAAGTGTGTCAGATGAAGCCTCCCTGTGTCTCAACATCATTGTTCTGCTCTTTAATACAGCTGGTTTTGCCAGGACTGTTAAGCAACTCTGAATGTTTACATCATGCTTTGTATTCTTTCTGCATGAGGCCCCTGCCTTCAGTACTTTCACGCTTTTTATCTTGGGTACAAAGATGGGTTATGATTTCTTAAGGTGCCTGGGATGTTTCAGAGAAAGAAATGCATTGAGTCCCTTAAAGTGCCTTCAAAACCTCCATCTAAATGTTTAGAAGTTTGAAGTAGTTATGAAACATTTCTTGTCATCTGAAGACTTGGTCTGCTTATCAAAGGGCTCCTGAGTCCAGGCTCGTCCATGTCTAGGCCTAGCATTCAGACACAGGCACTAAAATACATTGACTACCGTGTTAAAGCATTCATATTGCAGAAAGGCAAGACATGTTGCTTTTTCTTGAGCAGATGGTTCCTCCACCACCATCAAACTCTGAAGCAGCTGTTGCTAAGAGCGGTTTGGCCCAGCTAGTCCCAAAGCACTCAGACCACTCCTCAGAGGATCTCTGCCTAGAGTCGGGTGCCAGCCTGCGAGCAAGGAAAATGCTGTTCATCTCCGTTTCAGCTGCTGGAGGACAGGGTGATCCCAGCTCCCTCCCACAGGAAGAGCACTTGTCTCCCTGGCCTGGGGTGTGTAGGATGGGAATGCAATAGCAAGGGTACAAAAAAAACTCCTCCCTTTTGGGCCTATTCCAAGAAGACTCCCTACACATGACAGCTCATGGCAGGAATTATTACACTGAAAGGACTTCTATCTTTGCAGGTCTTCTTTTTAATGGAATAATTTAATTTCCAATGTCCACAGCTGTCTGGAATGCAGTTATCCTTTGAGTTTGTCTGTAGGAATGCCGGATTTCTATGAGGATTTATGTAGTACACTCAGCAGTAGTAAGGAAATGGCTTTGCTTTGATCTAGTACTTTTTTTATTTTATTTCACTGTAGGTGATAATATGGAAGAGTGTATATTCTACAGTCAGAGAGGCAATCACTTTTCTTGTGTTTATTTTCACATTATATCTTCTTCAGTTTCAGTAGATGACCAAAATTGTTATTTTTCCCTTTGCTGTATGAACAATTGACCAATGTAAAATCATGAAATGCCTTTTCAGAGAACAAAAAGTAGCCTGTTTCCCACTGATAAAAAAGCTGTTTTAGCACCTGTAAATCTGTTTTGCATTTAATGGAAAACTTTATTCCATGCTGATAACAGGATCAGAAAATGGGCTCTGACAGCATGTTGTGATTTTACAGTATCCAGGGGTAAAACTTGAGCTAATTATGAGCACATGGATTTCAAAAGTCATACTTTTATATTTAACTCCATAAATCTTGCTAAGTGAAATCCAAACCTATGTCTACAGCATTTGCTAATCATTAGGTTATTAATTGTTTTTGCTTCTTGATTCATACAAGCTGGGAGTGTTTGGAGTTTTGTTTTTAAAGTGATGGCTGCAAAAAAATAGGAAGTACTTTCTTTCCCCCCCGTAACTTCACAGGAGGTGTTTCTGCTGAACTGCTGAAGCTAAAAAACCTGATGGCTTCCTAAACAAAGGCCTCTCTAGAACAGTTTTTCAGCACTGCAATTTAAATGGTGTCTAGTTTCAGCCCAGAATACCAAGGTCATAATTTTAGGCCATAGATGGCTCTCCCAGATGTCTTTGGTCAACGTAATCACAGTTTGCCTGAAGGTTGTGCTTTCAGGTAATCCATCAAGGCATAATTGTAAATCAAAACCTTCTTCCAACTCAATAAGTAGCATATTTTTAGTTTGTGTTAAGACTGACATTGGATGGGAACTTACACTGGTTTATATTATTAAGCAATATTAATAGTTACTCTCATTTATCACAAATGCTATCAAAAATGTTTTGGTAATTATTATCAAAAAGTTTGTTGTGAATTTTTTTAAACCGTAATTCAGATAGGAATTACTACGTGGTCTTTTTAACCGTTAGTGAGCAAGAATACTTGTTGTTTAAGCTACTCACTACTTTACTTCACTCTAGACAGAGATTGACAGAGATCTTGGCCTGATGTTTCCATCAGAGTGGACCTCAGATGAAGTGTTTTGATTAACTGAGCATGCAAGATTTTTGGCTGTGTACAGGAGGCCCGATCCTGAAGTGGTTTGTAAATGTGTCTCTGAATGGGATGGAGGACTTTCAGCATCCTCAGAGAGCCCACCATCCTTGCTCGTGTTCAAGGAGGATTCCAAGGCAAAGGGGGAAGGGAAAAGTGGTGACATATTGGTAAAACATAGAAATCATGAAATGCTCTTCCAACAGAGTGCAATGTGAGAGCCTGCACTCTCACCCTCATTTACTCCTACTTTTGGGATCTGTTGTAACTTTGGTTTTCCAATAAAAGCAGATGTGATTTTTGGCCTGAACAGTAAAAATCACTTTGTGGGCACCTGAAGTAGGCCAGCATGAGAATTAAAAGCACCATAAATTCAATATAGCAACACAATGACCCTCCATTGTTTAAGTCAAGAGCAAGAAACACTGTCTCTTCTTGAAACACATTTTAAGTAGATGGATAGCAATTGCAGAAACTGGAATTTGGCTAGGATGCTAAGAGCAGCAGGCTTGTGACGTATTCCATGAAGGCCATAATGCCCAGCAATGTCTTGGCCGTGTTTTTGTGCCATGCCCAAAAAGGGATCAGCAGTCTGTGGTGTGCCCCATTGCCACTTTTGGTAGAATATCAAGTGAGTGTGCTTAATTGATGGTGTTAATCTTTATGTACATACATACCTACACTAAGCACCTTTAACAAATTAATGTTACAAGCATGGAGAGAGCTGCAGCTCCAAGACTTCAAATTCACTTTGAACTATATTTACAGTACGCACTGTCAACAGTTTCCCTGCCAAAGCCATAAACCATCTCTGCGGGGTAGACTAAATACACCTCTTAACATAGGACATGAGTCTCCCCTTCGGATTTCTCAGCTGTAGTACTGAGGGACAGAGGCTTAGCTGGTGTAACTCAGCACAGCTCCAGGGCAGCCAAGGAAGCACCCGATTCCTATTAGCTGGCCCCCAGGAGAAAGACCAGAGCTAAGGGTAGAAGATGAAAGGGAAACCCTGTGAAAACATTTTCTGAAACTTCTTGTGAATTAGATTTAATAACACTGTAGCATCCAAGCTCACATCGAATGCAAAAATCTTTTTGCTGGAGATTAAGGTGACAGTTTAAAAACCCAACAAGATACAGAAGTAAAAACTTCTGATAAATTAAATTACTCATTTATAGGCTAATTAATTGCAAAGTTGGTTTAATCTCAAAATTCCATCACGTGCCACAGGAGTGCTGATCTTCTATATAGTGGAGCAGTGCAAAACACATTCCATATCCAAGAAAATCTTGCCAAAATCCCTCTCAATGCCTTTTTTTTTTTTCCCCCCTTCTAATCCTTGTTTTGCTCTTGGTGATCATGGTAACAGTAACAGCTGTCGAATGTGGCTTCAGGCTGTCTGACTCCCTTGGGAGAATTTATGTGTTTTTCTACTTCCTGTCCTTATTAGGAGGCAGGAATCTGCGACACCTATTAGAACAAGTATGCATAAAGGGTAATGACTGTGCAATTTATTAGTGGTCTGTTCTCCTTCAAGCAAGCCATCAACTACAAGCACACAGTTTGTGCCAGGGATCATGATTGAGTATAATCTTGCTGTGCAGCAGGTGGGCAGCAACAGAGCTTCACTAAAGAGAGAAGTGTGGCTGGGGAGGTCAAATGCTGGTCTGCTTAAATAAACCTGTTAATTGAATATCAGTGAAGAGAAGACAGGAGACATGGTGTTGTTAAATTTGTTTGTCTTGAAGCCTCAGGTGAGAAAGGCAAATATCAGAGACTCAGATCCCATAATTTTGTGCTAAAGTATTAAATTGAGCACTTCTCAGAAGGTGATGTGCCTCCAGAAGGCTATTCATGCGAATGAAATAATGGGAGATCAATGTGTTCTGATACACAGTATAGTCATCCTTAGGTATTTCAACCACATTCACTATTACTTAACAAAACATTTTCAAAAAATCAAAAGTAAGACTTCCGGTCTGGAAGCTAATCACTGATGAAAATGACCAGCATTTTAAGAGTGGAGAAGTCAGTAGATTACATCTCATTTTTTGAAAAAGAAGAATCTTGATATATATTCCTTATGCTGGAGTACTTGAACGAAAGGGGTTTCCTATGCCCAAGTTTGGGGCCATTCACATTTTTATACTGGTCCCACCTCTAAAGCCACTTCCGGCCACTGAAGAAGGCGATATTCCTGAATTTATTTAAGCATGACCTGGCCTGGGTATTTGTAAGTATACAAATACTTTGTGCAGTCCCTTGCACAAAGAGATAATTTTACTGGATAATGCTTTGGCTGTGTCATCTAACAGAAACATATGAGGAGTAAATAAAAAGCAGATATCCACATCTGCACCTCCAAGAACTGGACTATTCATCTGACAGCAATACTAGCAAAAGCAATCAATTTCTACGGCAATACTCATTCTAACCAGTATCAATCTATATTCCAATAAACATCAGACCCTTTTTACATTATTATTGGGTAGGAGGCAAAATAGTTGCCCTGAACTACTGGCATATAAACAAGAGTAGGCCCAAACACATTGACTCCACCAAGTGCCATACATCAGTGAGAATAGCAGGGCACTGCTCATATTTTATCAGATTGGAATATTCTAACAGTGCTCCTGGACTAATTAATATAATAATATTTTAATATTACATGAGTATTTAATTACTTGTCTTGTTTGGAGGCAGCTGGGAAAACTGTCAGCAAGTGACAAAATCTCAAGATAAGCAGATCTTTTTGTTCATGACAACATCTAGCTGATTTTCTTTCATACAGACCATGCATAGGCAGAATTAGAACAATAATGACAATAACACCTAAAAATTCAGATTTATTAAGCTTCTTTTTTAGGAATAGCCCTTTGGAAAGGGGTGATGAAATTATATTAATGTGATGAAATTATATTAATGTGAAACATAAAAAAAAAAAAAATAAAAAACCCTGTTGGATTAAGACAGACACTGGCAATTGGGAAGGAAAGAGGGCCATGAGAAAGCAAGTGCTGATGAAAACCAAGCCTGTATAGAACAGGATGTTGCCAGTTTTTGGAGATTGTTCATACAACTATAACAATCAGCAGCAGCAACATGATAGCTCTTTGTTCAGACATTCTCACTGATTAAATCTTGATCTTGGAGCTATCTTGATCTTGGAGCTAACAGCTAAACCTTCAGGCAGCAGGTATAATGTAATTGTTTGATCTGTCTAATTATGAGTTTGGATGGCTCAACATAGGTGAAGCAGTCAGATACCACAGAGATGAATAAATATGCAGACAATGCAGAAATAAGAACAAGATTTCTTTCTGGTAATTGAATGAAAGGAATGGATGCAGCCCCACCATGGCTTCATCCATAGGACGGCTGTATTGCATCCCAGCAAGGTATGGATACCTGCATTTTTAGAAGCAGTAAGGCTTACAGTGCACTGACTCTGCATTGCCTCGCCACCACCGCTTGCATGTCCATGTATGGTGTTATTTTGGCACAGGCTTTGTACTGTGGGATATGTGGGTCCAGACAGCTTGTCACTTACATCAGGGAAAACCTGTGTGTTTCCTCTCCTCACCTTCACTCCTGTTCCCTCGGGTGACGTTTTGCCAGGAGGCCATGTGTGTGTTGCTTACTTGGTATTGCCAGAAGATCCCATTCTTCTGCATACCCCCTAAGAGGCCACACTGTGCGTGTTTTCTGTGCATTATAGCTATTACAGTTAAGTGTGATAAATACCAAAATGCCTCTTCATCCTTGAGGCGCTGTATAACAGAGGAAGGAAAGAAGGTCAGTGAGTGATCTTGAGGTTTTCTCCTATGCAAATGAGGGCAGGGTGCAACCCTTTTTCTCTTTGCTAGAGGGTGTTTTTCTTCCTCTGACTTTCCCGTGTAGAGGTATGTATTGCCTCAGTCAACCTGACAACACTGCAGTCACCTTCAATCTCTTCATAACTGTCCTACACCAATCTGGCCAGCACTGTAAACCAAGTTTCTTGAGCACGTACTTCTCACCCAGTTAATTCAGGCACATTAGCAGCAGCTCTGTCAAGTCCAAAGATAGACAGATGATAATGAATGACAATAAAACTCATGCATCTATTAAAAATATCCAAACTAAAACAAATATTAAAAATATTCAACCAAAACCACAAAATCTAAATAGTGTTTTAGCCATCACTGGAGGCCCATGGGGCACAACCCCTTCCCTGCCAGGGACACCTGAGGGAAGCTAATGCTGGTTTTTGTGCATTTCTTTCTGCTGAGAGCCAGAGGCACTGAGCTCTGGCAGACACACAGCCGTAGAGACCAAGGCAAGCAATCTCAATCTTTCTCATCACCCAGCTGTCAGGACAGTGATAATTTTTGATCACTTCTGCCTTTGATTGGGTCTGAAGTTGTGGAGTTGTAAATGTTTGTATCCCATTACCAGATCGCTAAGCCATTCAGAATGTCAAGTGAGCTCTCACCTTACCAAGAGCATCTTTAAAAATGCATTTGGTATCTGTCTCCTAACAAATTCTGTATACACACAATATATACAACAGTATAATACGTGTTTATATAAAATATTACATTTTGCATTTATATTTATATTCAAGCAAGCGCAATATTAAATATAAAGACTACACGTGTAATGTATGTGTATAGTACATTGACAAGATTTATGTAAACATCATACTACTACGATAAATGTACAGATGTTCTCAGTGTACATAAGACATTCTAAGATTAGCAGTTAACGTATCATTGCTATTGGGCTTGGCTGGTAAAAGGTATGAGCGTGTCTGTTTATAACCCTCCACAGTCCTAGTCTGTGACAGTGGAATATCAAAAAAGAAGGGAGTAAAGCAACTTCCCACTCAAACTGAGAAAAATCCAAGCATTGCTGTAACACCACACACTGAGTTCAAATATCTTCAGGACTCAGTTTTGCCCTCAGATGAACATGCATTTCTTACATTTAACTTTTCTCTGGAAGTTTTGCCTTTTTTGAAGAACATCCAATATAATCTGGGTTGCCCTCCCTTCCTAACCTCATCGGCATGTATGCATGAGCAGGGTGCTTTTGCAGGATATAAGCAGAAAATATGGTGACCTGGCCAGCAAACTATCTGTGAGCATGGAGCAAAATGAACATCAGAATTATCTGCCGTGCTGGAAATTTTGTCTGCTTGTCTAGCACGTTTTAAAATCTCAACCAACCTGGGATTTTAAACTTTCTCAGCTAACTTTCTCAGACATATTGGGTTGGTCTCTACATTTCAGCTCAGTTCCTGTCCAATTTTGTTCAAACAATCGCTTCAATGGATTTTATTATAGATATGTAAAAGCAAAACATACCAGGTTCAAATACTCCCCATAGACTGCACATTCCTGGGAGACACTGCAGTCCTTTTGTGCCCCAGGCACCAAAGGATGGACCTCTGTGTCTCTAAATCCCTTTGACTATTTGTATAATCTGCCTTCTGGGTATCTGTACACTAGGAGAGTTTTCTAGGAGGTCTTTTCCCTTGGGCTTTTTTTCAGTGCAGAAAGCCACAATTCTGCTGAAAAGCAGAGAAAGCAGAGAGAGCAGTCCAAGATTTGTGTGTAAATGCAAATGTGTAAAGATGAACATTCCAGTGGTCAAAAATGTCCCAAACCACAGAGAAGTTGTGACCTTTACCATGAACTCAAGAGCAGCTGTATGCTTCTGGCAGATGATCCCTGTTTTCCCCATATGACTAAATACAATGACAATATTTACATCCTCTTAACTTTTTTCTTCTTCTTTTTCTTTTAATCTGAACAATTACTTCTTCCTATAATTAATATCCCTGTGGTCATTTGGCAGCTCTTACATTAGACAGAGAGGTGTTTATGCACTACCTCAAGTATTAACAAGACAGAGATGCAAGACAAAGCACTCTATGATTTAAAAGAGTCCCTAATTTTCTTGTTTCATGTTTCCTTTTTTGTGTAGTGAAAATGCAGGTATTAGAAGGAGACTGATATCCTTGTAATTAGCCTTTTGACATCATGCTTAATACTAACTTTGGTAAAATTGGCAGGTGATGATTGAGAAAGCTAGCTTCCTCCATGAGCACCCTCGGCTCTGCCTTCTGCCTTTCAGTGACAGCGTATGCGGGATGGAGAGGATCAAAAGCCAGGGAAGTCAAACATATAAACAGTTCAGGTGGTAACTGGCTTCATTAGGTGGCAGACTATTTTAACAGAATTGATAATATTTAATTAAGCAGACATGGCCTTATTTCATCAGGCAGACATGAATAATGCTGAAATCTTTTTATAGCACGCATTTAATTTAGACACCCTCCTCCAGTGATTGAAGTCATGTAGGGTCTGGTTCTCATTTATGCCTGGTCTCTAACTGAATACTAACTTTCCAGTCATAAACAGCCAGTGGGCTTATTGCAGGCATCAGCGGGCATGTGATCCTTTTGGAGGGATTTAAAATCTGTAAATAAAAGAGCATTAAATATTCTGTACGTTTACTCTGCAACAAAGGATGAAGAAACAGAAAAATGCTGTGTCTTTATTGTTATTGCCTTTTAAGAAGGAAGAGAAAAA
This sequence comes from Struthidea cinerea, assembly GCA_013397865.1. NCBI lineage: Eukaryota > Metazoa > Chordata > Aves > Passeriformes > Corcoracidae > Struthidea > Struthidea cinerea. The sequence goes on along the minus strand of VZTI01001123.1, from coordinate 127,996 downwards.
TGTGCAACCCAGTGCACCACACAAGACATCTCTAACAAAACATTTGATAGTCAGAGCTGAAGAAGTATTTTCTCCTCGAAGTGACAATGACAGCTAAGCAATTCTTCAGAGCACTTCAGGCTATTGTTTTAAAAATAGAAAGGGTGTTCCAGTTCTTACAAACATAATAGTTTTCCTTTTTTAACAAAAATGTAAACTCTTCTCATGCAGACTTCAAACTTCTATTTAACATCATTTTCCAGTCAATAGACATTGCCATGGATGATGTTGCAGTGTCCATTCCTGTACTGAAATGTTTAAAAAAAGTTTAGCACACCTAAACAGTTTTCTGCAATTATACACTTTAAACTAGCCTTTGCTTTTAAAAAATAAAGCTTCTTATTAGTAATTCTAACTTTTAGAAAATATTTGGCAGCTGCTCATGAAAAGTCACTTTTTCCAAAGTTTTTTCTCCTAAATACTTTAATACACACAGGACTCAGTCTAATTACTTTCAGCATTTACACATTAGAATGGAATGACTCTGAAGAAGCTGTCTATTGCCTTGGGTAAAGAATATAATATTAAAACTCTTTAGCAGCGTCTACCAGATTTAACCCTTTCATAAATTACCTCTATGTGCTATTCTTAGCATTTTAAATTCTTGTGAAACAGATCCAGAAAAAAGCAAAGCACTGACTGAGGTTATAGCTGTATGATTAGACAATTAGAAACTTCATTTGGTAAAAATAAGATCACCTTTCAGTTCAGTCCTGCACTATAGGTCCCTGAACTGGTTTAATATCCCTGGATTTCCCCTCTCTGTTGCCTAGCCCCTGCACTGGATTATAGGAGAGGATTTGGGGAAACCCAAGGGAAGGACAAGAGCTCTGAGAAAAGGAAATTAGGATGCTTTTGGTGCTGTGCTGAAAAGCATCTGCAGTTAACCTTAAAAACATTAGCAATGCATCTGTTTTTACTGAAGATTAACAGTAAGACTTATGGGCTGCACAGACTCTAGTGTGGGCTGATAAGCCTCAGAACTATCTTCCTGCTTTTTCTCCTAAAAGCTGAGGAGACATTTCTCCAGCATTATTCCTGTGGACCTGAGATAAGCTGGAATGCCACAGCAAGTCTGGTATATTTATCAGTCAGTGAAAACTTTGTCTCAAATGAAATGCTAGCTCAGAAGCACATCAATCACTTTTTTAATTTCCAAGAGATAAGCCAGGCGATGTTTATTAAGACTGGTTAGTGCACCACTGAAATACAGACATACTGTGCATATTCACCAGCTGTGCTATGTGTCATGTTATGAATGGACTACTTTTATATGGATGTTCTAGGGTTGTGCTCTACCTATATATTGTTTCTGAAGCTGAAGACAGCTCAGAATGCAGCAAATGCAGTAAAGGCTTGCATTTATCACTGCTTATCATCTTAATGATCAGCCTTGTTAGTATCCCAAAGTCCTGAGTGCATCGGTCTTGCAGGAGGCCTTCTATTCCCTCGCCTCCCCTACCTATGGGAAGATAGAGGAGGCTCAGGATTTATTGTGATCCTGTATGGCAAGTTCACTGCTGGTCAGTACCATGGCTCATACTTGCTTGAGCATGGCTGGGGGATGAGATTTATGTCCTCTGAGGAGCCACTGCCTCCAGGGCTGAGGAGTCCTGAGTACCTCAGAATTTCAGTCTTGCTCCAACAACCCAGCTCCAAAATGGTGGGGCAAGGAATTGGCCTTTGTCTGATTTTTTAATTACCCAGTGATATCCCCCAACAGGGTTTAAATTCTCACTTTGACCATGAAAAATGGCCCAAATGATCCAGCTAGAAAGATTTTATTTCCTTTGACAACTAACAGGTCCACTCTAGTTTGAGGGGCTGTCTATAAAGGCAATGCAGTAAGGTGCACCCTTACTGCCACATGATGTTTTCCAGAAAGTATATTCCGGGTAGAAAGCATCCACTGGAAGACACCCATACAGAAAAAGTACAACTTCTTTTCATCTGTTTGCCTTTCTGTATATTTTTACCTGTTGATCCATTATATCAGTTTTGCATCTGAGTTATTTACTGACCCTTCAAGTGCCAAAGTATTCAGTGAAACAATAAATCCCACTACCCAAAGGATTTCTTCCCAGCAGATTTCAAATATTTTTTGCAGTCTTTATGTCTTTGTCCGCTGACAGATGGGGCATAAGTTACACAAAGAGCAGATTTTCATACATGAAACCTGCAAAGAGGGGCCTGCACAGCTCTGAGATAATCTTTTCAAGTAGTAATAATTTAAAAGAAAGATAATGTCCCTGTTGTCTGTCTAAGGACTAAAGAAGCTTCCCTTCCCATAACAGACAGGGAGGGGGAGAGACCAGGGCTCCATTCATTGTGCACAATGGGAGTCTTCTTGCACTCCTTCTCAGGGCAGTTTAAAAAGTCAGCTATTACCCAGAGCAAATAAACGGCTAAAGATGGGAAAAGGAGAACCTGAAGGGCCATGAATAAAATCTGTCCCTGTTAGCAAACCAGCCTCATCAGGCTCTAATCAGTGAGGAACCAGCCATACTGCCAAGGCCTGAAATATTTAAATCCTGGTGACAGACAAGATATAAGCTCTGTGAGTCTGTACTTCAGGCTGCTGTCAAAGGTAACTGTTTGGTTTTGTGAGAGGAATGAGCTGAGGGAGTGGAAGAAGATGAGAGGCAGTAATTGAGTTATTAATTTTTGTACTTTGTTTGGCCTTCATGTCCTTTCTTAGAAAGTCTTAGTTTAGACACAGACAAGAGGATTCTGCTCCCAACCTTGATCCAGCTGAGCGGTACACCTCAAAGATGCTTTCCAGCCTTCCCACTGCCCTGCAAGCCCTGATGAGGAGGGAAATCCAACTCTGTGCCAAGCAAGGGACCATAATATGATCACTAGAGCAAGCTCACTTAAAAAAAAAAAAAAAAAAAAGGGGCAAAATTCAAAAATAATTTAATTCATGTTAAATCTAGATGTGCTCAGCTCTGCTCTCCTGTAGAAACTATTCCTGTTACTTTTTCTTTCTCAGAGCCAGTCTGCATCTTTCCAATCTCACCTTCTTGGTGTTGTCTTCAGATGTCACCAAGAAGATTTGGTGGTGTTTTTTTTTTTAAAACAGAACTGTTTTAGCAAAGGAACGCCTGTTGTCTCTAAGAGTTAATGCATTTTCTTTCACTTAAAAGGAAAACTGTGGGAAAGGTAGCTCAAGAAGCAGGTCATTTTTTTTACCCTAAGTAACAAGTAATTATTTCCAGCATTTGAATCTAAAATAACACTTCTTTGGGTCACAGAATTCAATAGAAATTAATCACTTTTATGCTCATTTTTAAAAAGTGGTAGTTGAAACTGTACCTAGAGCTTTAGGTGGGGAAACCAATCTGAATTTGCATTGTCTGAAAGGACAAACTTTGGATAATTGTGCAAACAAGGCAGATCAAGGCATTCTTCATGGCCTGCTAAGAATTGTATTTTTAAATCTGGTCATTATTTGCCTGTTCTTACAGTGCAATTTGGATATGACTGTATTGTTACCAACTCATGCTTTTGCACTGTGATAATAATTAACCACACAGGGCTGGCAAGTAGATGCAGGGGAAGATAAATTTTTTTTTGAATTGTGCTATACTTTGCAAAATCAATCCATTTCTATTTCCATATTTGAAGGTAAGGAACCCCAAAAGAAAGTAAAATATAGGTCAGGAACACACTTTTGACAACTGAAGAAAATATTTTCTTTCAGTTAAAAACATGATGCTATCATCTCTTCAGCCTGAAGCCACAGAATGAACCCCTGTCTGTTGCTTTTGGGAAAGGAAAGCACCATAATTGTGCTACAAATTATTATTATGGTAGAGCATGTGCTGTAGTCCATGTCCAGGATTTACAGATATTGAGCAGTCCATGCTGAAGTTTTTGCAGCCATAAATCCAACATGCCCCTGGAGTGAATTAAATTTACTGCGTGCTGTAGCAGCCAGAGATGCTTGGGCCCATGGAAAACACTGTGTCATTGTGCTAGACATCTTGCAAAGACAGAATAGGAGGAAGCGTCTGCTTCTTGGAGATTAAAACCAAAATAAAAAGGAGAAATAAAGAGTGAAGGAGGAATATATGTACAATAACCGCTAAGGGAATGACTGAAAGGGAGTACAAGAAACAGCCATGCTGACTGGGGAAGAAAGTGTCCATGGGTTACCAGTAATTCCACAAACGTTTTCCCAAATAGCAGACAGTGATAGAGTACAAGTGACTTGGGGTGAAGTAGCACTTCTTAAAGGTAAAAAATGCCTTTGTTTCCTGGGACTGAAGGAAGTTAGAGAGGGGTGGAACAAGCTGGATCCTAATTTCTTTTGTCTTGCCCAAATACTGCTGGGAAGTAGACAGAGCAAGAATGGTTATCCATTTCACGCAGGCAAATTTGAGGACTTTTTGCTGGAGAGGATTGGTTGAGCTTTTAAAGATCTGACACAGTTGCCTAAAAATAACAGCCAGAGGATTATCTGTTTGGTTTTTTTACCCCAACATTTTGTGTCCTTTTCTAGCTGTGTTATGAAATTACTGTAGAAATACTACGCATAAAATGCTTAGTGACCAAGCCGCAGTATGCTTCTTGCTATTGGCTTCAGAACTTTTGTCAGTGACACAGACCTCAGATCCCAAGTGTAGTAGCACAGACATCCCTGTGGTGGCTTAAAACTCAACACACTATCTAAAGACGTCACGGTCAAAATGGCTTGTGTTGGTTGAAGAGCAACCAAGCAAGCACTGAATGGCCACACAGTCCTCCTCCCATGCAAGAACACCACTGCGGCAGACCTCCTCACCTGGGAGAAAAGGCAATGCAAACGCAGAGGAGAGATGCAGCAGTGGGGCGCTGAAGCTGGAGGGCAGGGGCCTGACAGCAACCAGAAGACAAATGCAGTTGAACGGCAGAAAGTCACCACATAGTTAAATTAATTATATCACAGATTGTATAAGAATTAGCCCGAGAGAACACTTACTACATAAGAATCAGTGTTCACAGCTCTCATAAGGACAATTAAAATAGATGCCTAAGACACAACTTCTTCCACTGCATTTCAGTAATTTCCTTGGTTTTTGTATCCAAGCATAGGAGCTGATTTTCTCCTTAATAATAGATAATGTAGATAATATTAGCCCAAAAGGCTGTGGCTGCTGGTCCCTTTCCAGACTTTGTATCCTGGCATTCACATCAATGGAAAGTTCTGGAGGGGCATAAGATATATATATTCAAAATACATCACCAGGTCTTGGGCTGAAGATTCCTAATCAGTGGAGAGGAAATATGCCTATTGACTGGACCTCATTTACACAGGGTTTGAGCTCCTCCTCTAGACAGACTTCATCCACTGAGAGGCAGTGGGATCAAACTTGAGAGAACAGCCCAAGCCCAGCAGCTGGCCTTGGTCATCTGTGACATGGCCTTTTTCAAGGAAATAGCTGCCTTGAAAGGTAGAAAGAAGAGATGGCTGGAAACAAAACTCTTTTGTTGGTGAGAGACCAGCCTGCTGAGGCATCACCATGGAAAATGCTTATGATGCAGATACAGATCTACCTGCATGGGAGAATTGGGCCAACAGGGTCCACAGCAAGATATCCTGAGGAAAGGAGGCCCCTGATATGTCCAAGAGTACTGGAAGCCCATGTGTAAAAACAATATAGCGCACCACTGCTAATAAAAACGGCCACTGTGTATAAAATAAAGCCCAAAGTAGCCTCAGCATAATTTTTTTTTCTGGGGGCAGTTGCTTGTCACTCAGCATTATAATTAACACCAGGACATTCCCAAGTGTCTCCTCGCCACATGGCTAGTTTGGGAAACATCAGGCTACCTAAGTTTAACCAGCTTTCTAGGTAAGATATGGTATGGGTGTCATATGAAACATACTTGGACAGTTTGGGTCAAATATGAGAACTTACAGTTCTTCACAGAATATTTCACTCAATGTGCCCTCCAGTTTCTGGATCTCGCAGAACTTAAGCTACCTACAAGGGATAACAGGGACAACAGTTTCTGTGGAACAGGGAGCTGGAAGTGTTCTGCACACTCTAGAGAGCAGCTGTTTTCTTTTTACTTCGAGGAACTGTCCCTGCAATTATTACTGCTGCATGCAAGGTTTATTTCCTCAAGCAAAACAGGACTGAATGACACGCTTTTAAGTTTAAATCTGTTTATTGGTTAAAATAGATAAGCAAAAAGGATTATTCTCACGAGTAAATACTGTAGGCATGATTTTCAAGAGTATAACTCAGCAAACTATTCTTCATCATAGTATACATTGAGTGCTATGCATGTGCTAAATTGGAAGAACTGAAGTCTCTAGTTTCAGGCTTCACTTAACTAGAGCCTGGCTGAATCAGGATAGGAGAAAAGCACCTCCTGCCTAGATAACAAGCCTCTATCTTATTTATAAAAATGCCAATGACAGCAACTTTTTATTAAATTCGTATGGTAATATTCCCCAGGATCTTCATGAGACACAGATAACGAAGAGCATTCTGTTCTGCCTTTCAGACATCTTTAAAAATTAGCAGATGCTGCTTGGTTATGGGCTTAATAAGTGTATTTTGTCTTGCTTCCTCGTATGAAAAAAACTCTGCTAAGCCCTATGTTCATTGCATGTTAAGGCAGGGTATGTATATGCCTATCTATGTGTATATACTAATGGATAAAATTTATCAGCCTATTTTATTTAAAAATAAGAATTATACCATTATCCGTTTATAGTTAACTTCCGACTTTATGTATTGTCTCTTGTTTTTCTCTGTTTATTTCATTAACCATTTTTCCTTTTTCATCCTCTCTCTGTGTCCATGAATCCCTGTTACCTATGCTCTATTACCACTTAAATTTTCCTTTTTTTTTCTTTTCACATCATTCAGTGCTGCATTATACAAGAAGCTTGTATGTGTTTCTGTGTGCCTGCAGCTTTTTGGGTACTGCTGACTCATGTTCAACTCGCCAGGACCCCCAGGTCCCTTTCCATGGCACTGCTTTCCAGTGCTCATTCCCCAGTCTGTCCCTACATCCAGGGTTGCCCCATCCCAGGTGCAGGATCAGGTACTTTCCCTTGTTGAGCTTCATATGGTGGGTGATGGCCCAGCCTTCCGGATTGTTGAGGTCTCTCTGCAGGGCCTCCCTGCCCTCAAGGGAGTCAACAGCTCCTCCGAGTTTTGTATCCTCTGTGAACTGGCTCAGTATCCCTTCTGTTTGTCATTTGTGAAGATGTGGAAGAGCAGAGGGCTGAGGATGGGCCCCTGTGACAGGTCCCCAGTCTGACCAGTGACAGGTCCCCAGTCTGATGTCACCCCATTCCCTGTAACCCTTTGTGCCTGACCCGTGAGCCAGTTGCTCACCCATCCCATGATACATTTATTCAGGTGTTTTTCAGTACACCCAGAATAATCTTCTCCATAACTTTACCAGGCACGGAAGTGAGACTGACAAGCCTGTAGTTTCCAGGGTCCTTCTTCTTGCCTGTCTCGAAAATCGGGACATTTGCCAGATCCCAGTCATCTGGGACCCCTCTGGATTCCCAAGACGACCCAAAATTCCTTGAGAGAGGTTTTGTGATTACATAAGCCAGCCTTTTGAGGACTCTCAGATGAATCCCATCAGGCCCCATATATTTGTAGGGATCCAGTTGGAGCAGGACATCCTGCACAATTTTGGGGTTAACTGGGTGTCAATCATTCTCACAGTCATGGTCCTCCAGCTCAGGGCACTGAGACCCCCTTGGTCTGTCATCTGTGCGGAAGACAGAGGCAAAGAATGCGTTAAATACCTCCACCTTACTTTTCTCCCTACCTTTCATTGGAGGCTCAAGATCTATTTAGCCCACTCAACTTTTATTAAATGTTACTGAAACTCTTGTTGTAGGAAAAAAATGACAAATTTCACCACAAAATTGAAACCTCCAAAACCACATTAGCCTAGGGAAAGCTAAACAGCCTTCTGGATAAACCAAAAGACTTCTGGAGAGAGAGTAGATATTTCACTTTTTAGCTGGCAGCCATGAGAAGAGTTAATTTTTATCATTTTTCCAATGAAGGATTAATGAAAACAAGTAGAAAACCAAAAGTTACTCTCCTTTCACCTTACAAGAACCAGCTTAGTTGTTTGATTTATGCTGAGAGAACACACGGACATTGGCCTGGAACTTTAACAAGATACAAAAATTCAACTTAAAACCTGAAGGCAGACATCGCTAATAGACTTTCCTGTTTCCTGCCTCCAGCAGCTCCTGAAAACAAAGCAGATGTTCATCCCCACTGGCAGCCACATTCCCTTGCTTCCCACTGGTGCATACCCAGCTCCCCAGCACGGTACCTGGGCCCCCACCTGCTCTAGTTGAGCCCCAGCCATGCCTGAGGAGGGATGTACCAGCCCCTCAATGGCCTCAATGGGAAAAACCCAAAATGCCACAAATTGGTCCTTGTCCCTCAGGATCCCGTGTGGGATAAGCAGGGGCTCATGGGGAAAGGCTGAGTTCAGTGGAAGTTTGAAAAGGGTCAGGGAGGAAACCAGCAGCAGAAAGACACCTGAGCGTGGATGGGGAGGGGGAACAAGTTGGGAATTGGCTGGTATGTGGAAGACGTTGATCCCATTTCTGTGTGTTCTGTGGGCCTTACGTCACTTGCATAACTTCCTCTATCCACTGTGGGATGAGCTTCCCTTCCTCTCAGATGCTGTACGCTCAGCTGTCCAGGGGCACAGGTTGTATCTTTGCTGTGTGGTTCTGCCTGGTTACCTCCATAGCTGTCTCCTGTCACCCACCTCCACTCTTCCTGGATGTGTTTTGGCATTTCCTAAAGCCCTGGGTGCTGTGCTGTGGCCTGTCCCTGCTTGCCCATGTTTTGCATCCCCACAAGAGTGGGGTTTTGTTAGCACCCCAAGGACCTGGCATGGCACAGCACATTGTAGCATATGGGCTTGTAATCGTCTCTGTTGCCTGGCACAGTGGATCGGACAGCTCATATCAGGCCAGGGATATCACCGTCAGAATAAGTACTATTACTACTACTAATAATAATGCAATTTGCCTAAAACTTGCAGTACCTGCTGAATGACGATTTCATGGGACTCCTGATCATGAAAGGAAGGAAAAACAAAAAAGGGCTTGGCATTCAAGCTGATTGGCTTGGGAAGGATGAGAAAGAGTCAAAGATGAACACACTGTAATGATCAGCATGATGTGCGGCAGCAGAGCAGACTTGGTGTCTGCAGGGAGCCCAGAGCTTCTCAGTTTCCCCTGTCGTTCTGCGGCTTTGTTTCGGATGTTTTGGATATGCTGTGCATGATGAATTTTGAGACCATTAGGACAAATTCCTGCATTCTGCATTGCTTGAGAAGGACTAGATTTTCTTCCTGAGGTGCTGTGTTGATAGCTGTATCTGTCACTACCAGAACAGTATCATTCTGGATCTTTTGGCTGGAGGGCAATAGATCTTTTATTTCCAGTCAAAGTAAATACCACATTTTCTCTTTGTTCTCAGTAATAAAAGTTTCTTGAGCTAAGTCAGCTCCATTTTGGCTAAACACAGACCTGAAAGGCTTTGTTCAGATTTGTATTCTTTCATGAATGATTTTGGCCAAGTTCAAATCTGAGAACAAGTTGAGACTGAAATTCAGGTTTCATGGAAGTGACTGTTGTCACAGATGTAATCTCAAAGTAGTTATTGTCTCAAAACTTCAGGTTCTTCCAAATCCCTTCTGAAGTATTTAATCACCTGACCAAGGTGTCAGATGGGGATTATTGCTCTGGATTTATTCTAAAGGCATGATCTTAGAATTCCACATTAAACACCTTTAGTATCAAGTAACCCTATTTTGGCACGATTATAAATCCCAGCTCCAGAGTGCAAAAACAACTCAGTGAAATGTCTGAAGTAAGTTTTTTTAACACGGGCAAGCAGCTGATTCTCCCTCCCTCTCCCATCTTGCAATTTCATTCTCATAAATGTTTCCATTCTAGCAGAATTTTTCTCAGAAAAAACCAACCTCATAGCAGACACTCAACATTTCAACTTGAATTGTTTGGCAAAGTGATAAGGAACTGAAAGCAATATTTTTTAATGGGAAAAAGTCTTGCACAGCTGTCTCTGTATCACTCATTATTTTAATGTTTGTCTAGCTGTGGTATTGCCAAGGCATTTATTACTAGAGTATTTAGGACACTGGCTAAATGTCAATTACTTCTCCAGACTTACTGCAAAGGTTTAGCAAAATGTAACAAAAAGGTTCCTTTCCCTCATGCTTGGTACATGCAGTTTTGGCATCCTAGGCAAGACATCTTGTTAAGATGAAGGGTGTGGAGAAAGCCTTTGAGGAATTCAGTAACTCCCAAGAACTTCACATGATTGACCTGAAATGGTTTTTATTTTTCTTCTGTGTGTAGAGGTATTTTCAGTTTTCTTCAACTTTTACACAGATTTTTTAAAAGAGTTGGATAATACTGTGTTTAATGGTGTTACAGTTACACATGCTAAGACTAGAATAATTGAGCCTCCTCCTTGTGACTGTAATCTGGTTTTCCTGGCTGTGTTCCTTCAGCTCATGCACTGGTGATGGAATGCATTACTCACAAACTAATCAGTGCATCTGAATTTATACATCACTATTAATGCCTTTGTTTCATGCCAAAGTACATTTGTTGTTTTTTAAAGCATGAACACGGGCAGTGCCTGGCCTGAGGAAAGGTTGACATGCACAATAGATATGTTAGCTGGAACAAAGCTACTGTAATGATCGATGGAAATAATACTTGGAGGAGGAAAACTTCACTGCCTGTCAGACATAATTAGACATAAAACACAAGAAAAGCACGTATGGGTCTAGATTTTAGTGGGCTAGGACCACTCAAAGCTAGATATCCAGTAGAGCTGGCTGCACTTACCTCCACACCAGATCAAGAGAGATTAATTCATATGGCACCTGAGGCAAGAGAGAACTAGCAATAGGATGGGGTAATGGCAGATCAGTCCCAAGTGAGAAGACTGAGTCTGTGGCCTCACAAAAGAAATCTGGAGTGACAAGACATGAGAAGGCTGAGTGGCAGATGGGGTCATAAAAATATGCTTGAAATCTGCTGCATATGACATTCAAAGAGTAGTTTAAGGTATAGAATAATGCCAACAAAAGGATTCATGGGGAGATAGTAAGTATGGATATATCTAAGCCAGAAGTTAGTTGGAGGTTTCTCACCCTGGCAGCAAAAGGCTCTGGAACAATCTTCTGATGGAAAGCAAGGAAGGATGGCCACAGGGTTGTGGTATGGAGCCTGTCCAGGTTACAAGGAAATTGATATGGTGCAGACTCCAGGGAGGAGAAGACACCATTGATGGAATTCTACCCTAGACCGTATTCTTTTGTGACCACCCATGGAAATGGTTAAACTGTCAAACCATATTCCCTCAAAGGACAAAGGTTATTGTACACAACATACAACATTTATTTCACATACTGTATGGGACACAGGGGATGCAGTACACCCAAATTCCTCCTAATGACAGGTTCCTACCTGTGTGCAAAAGATACAACTCAGCAGTTCATTTCCATTTCCTAATCCAAGTAAGTTTCTAATCTTTGTTTTCTCTCCAAGACCATTTTTTAGGAATTCTGACTGCCATTCTCTCAGTCTTCATGAACCAAAGGTCTGGTGCCAGTTTGCTGAACTTGAGTGAAGTAAGCTGAGGGGATCCCTTGAAGAAGAGAGTGGATGCCCTATCCCATACCAGGCCTGTTCTGCCCACTGGTGCATAGTGAGTCTCAGGAATGAAATCAATAGCTTCTTATTTCCTTGTTACTTTTTCCGCCTTTGTTGGAAGAATCTAACCTTTCACAGGACATTTGATCTCAGAATGTTTCTTTCTTGCAAGATGTATGAAAAATTGTATACCTCACCTTCCCCCATATTAATCATGGATAGTTAGTAACACTCTCTTTTTCCATTAGTGGAGGGAAAAAAATCTTGTTTTCAGATCTTTCTCTTAAAATTTCATTTGCTATAATTAAATTTTTCAGTTAGTGTCCTTGGAGATCAATTAAATTGGCTGCACTCACGACATGTATTTTCTGCCTTGTTATTGGCAGAATGATGCCACATTGGCAGAATGCACCCTGCTGGAAGCTGTCCCATGAGAAACCTTCTCATGACTGTCATAACATGCAGTCAGCATTCAAGAACAAAAAGTAAGGAAAGCTGAATCCAAAGCAACTCCACTATTTCGGCTAGAGAATATATATCAATATTTCTTGTATGATATGTTGCTCTTGCTTTTACAAAGACATTAACCCTTTAAAACCACTGGCCAAATAAAATGTCCAAAGATTTTTTTTTTAAAATAACTGCTTTTGCCAGTGAAGGTGGATCTAGGTCTTGTTCTCAATCATTGACTAAGTCCTGAGAGTTAGATCCCTTCATTTTAGCTAGCAAAGGCAAGGTTTTAGCACACCAAGGCATTACTGACTCTCTCATTCTGTCTCTCACATACACTCACACTTTCTCTCTCCCTCTCTCTCTCTTCTCTCCCCATGTATATGTGTGTATGCATATGTATGCACACATGTATGCATATATATATATATATATGCATATGGATGGTTTATTTTCAGCTTTTTAAGTAATTTGAACACTACAGAGCAAATCACAGTCACAATTTTTAAACACATTTTTGAAGGGGGAAAATAATGTCAGGCATATTGAGTGATGTGTGCTACCATGATGACAGCCCAGGTTAATCAACCTTGTCCAGCTGAAGTGAAACCAGACCAACAGTAGGAGGACTTCTTGAAATATATGCAGCCTTATACTGCCGGACATTTTATATTTTTGAAGAATTTGTGTTTGATGATTTCAGCTTAAGTTACAGGCATATTGCTAATTTTTTCAGGTCTGTCAATAGAAGGATAAATGGCATTGATTCAGCATGTGGTGGAGGTAAAAGGAATAAACATCTTTGGGGTGTGGGTCTTGGAGTTCATCAAATCTGTTTGTTTGGCGCTGTTGCTTTTAATGTGAAAAGGTCACAATATCACACTTAAAATATATGCAATTGGAAAGAAATTCAAATAAATAAACAGTGGTTCCCACCAGGATAAACAAACTCTTGCCTTATAAAATAATCATCCCCTGTTCCCATAAAGCTCATCATTGACACATATCCACAGATACATATGCCGATTCTTATTCACACCTCCCTTCCTCAGTTGTGCTAATACATGTCCGTGGAAAGACTGGTCCAGTGCTCTGTGACCCTGGCAACAAGAGGCAGCGTGGCAGAAGAGCCACTTGGTGAATGTGACCTGAGTCACAAGGCTGTGGAGCATCTCTCAGCTGAATCATTCTTGTTTTTTAAAAAAGTATTGGGCAATGCTTTGGGGCTCAGTGACCTGCAGGGACACGGTTTGAACGGTTCTGCTTCTGTGTGTGGGAGGGAGGAAGGCGCAAGTTTTACAAAGGACAAGTCCATTAAAAAACAACAAAGCAAAGCAAAACCATCAGCCTATCATTCTACTGCAAAATATGCTGGAGGATTTCAGGACCTTGGTTGCTGAAGGCCCTCAAATTCTTCTCCAGACATAAATATGTGAACAAGTTAGGCTCTTCATGGTTTTGGCTGATCCCAGCCATGTTTAGTCTTAATCTATCTCAATCACAAGCTACCTTTTAAAAATAACATTTTGTGGTTCCAAAACATCTTTAGCTAATTCTTGCTTAGTTTGGAAAGGAATTATATTTGGAAGGATGCACATGTCCATGTGGCTTTGAGGGATACTCCCTTTACAGTTCTCATCCATCGTAAATTTTCTCGAAAAATAATATATAATGCTCCAACATCATGCTACTGAAGACTGGATTCTAAACAATATGCTTTTTTTCCACGGGAACCTACAGCTTGTAGTAGATTAAAAAAAAAAAAAAAAAAAATTCTTGAAAATATGCCAAATTGATACATGAATGTTCTTGGATCGTCTCCATATTGGAAATCAGAGGCATCAGTGCTACTTACCACACAAGAAGCTAAGGAAGAAGAAACAAAAATTTTATAATATTTCAAGGATCACAACCACAAATGTGTCTGGAAAATGCCTGACATTTCACATGGAGATGTAACGCTCTCTGAAGAACAAGAACTTGGCTTTAATTACTGAATGTAAGTAAAACAATTTCTGAGATGAATTTCCAATCCATGGGTAATTGAAAGAAAGCCTTTTAAATGGTTCATTTCAGGACATCTTTTGCACTCTTTTCTCAAGTGAAATATTAATTTTCATTTGTCATTCTCCTCTCAAATTAGCACAGTCTGAGAGACTGCAAGTATTGAGAAATCTGGTATCAAATTCTCTTTTTTTACTTCTTAATCAAATATTTGTTGCTTTCCACTTCACCATTTAAATACTCTGATGAAATTTTTAATCAACAACACTGTTCCAGAGCAGTGTATTTGAAAGCACATCTCCTAAAAAAGAACTTTTCTCTTCTGCAGAAAATGTAGACAATGCTTAAGCCTCTCTCAAATTCTTAGAATAGGCTTGCATGATGTGAAAACTGTCTAAAGTCTAAAGCTTAAAGCTGAATGTAACACTGTCATCCTAATCTTTTGTGGATAGCCTTCATTTATATTATAGCTAACAATGTGTATGTCCCTCTCAAATAAGTACTTTTCAGTGAGGGCACTATGGTCAGTGTACTGAACATAAAAGTTCTTAAACCACCCTGTCACTTTTACAACGTTTGAATTTTGTGGTAAAAATTTTATCACAGGAGTTTTGCAATCAGTTTTTGGTTTGTATCTTCAGATTTCATTTGTGCTGGAATTAAATGTTTTGAGAGCACGTCTGCTTGGTCATGCGGATATGTGCTAATACAGCCAGCATGCACACATCTGAGGCCACAAAAAACAGCATATAAATTTGTGGACAAGAAAAATGAAGAGTGTAGTTGCAGAAGCCAGATCAAAACCACCTACAAAACAATCTGGAAAAATTCAGGCATAACATTCCAAGAGCACAAAACCAAGGCTATGCAGTGCTGTCTGTGCAATTTGAAACAATTCAGTATTAAATTCCAGAATACATGAAATTGCACAAAACATAAAAATCTTAGGGAAAAAAAGTAAAATCATTTTCAAATTAGTTCTGGTTTGCGAATCAATTTCCAATTCTCTTGTTTCCACTGAGCAACTGGAACTGGAAAGCAATAAAACCGAGGAACTGCTATCGTAAGGGATTTTGGAGTGTCTCTGTTAGTTTTTGACAACTGGTGGGGGGAGAGCGGGAAGAATGATATCAGCAATTTCCAAAGTAATTTGCCATTTCTTATATTATTCAAGGCAAGTTAGTGGAATCCCCAAGAATGGTGTTACATGTGGTGCATGCCAGATGCTTTGGGTCAGTTCCTCAGAGAAATGTGATTTATGCAGCCAGCCGTTGCATATGATGCCACAAGGACTTGCTGTCTCTACTCACAGCACCCGGGAGAGAGTCACATCAACAGCACTGCAAATAGCTGCAGCAAGGAGTACAACCCTAACACCTACGGATAGCTAAAGAATGCTTCAGTAAACATGTACTCCGATCTATTGATTTAATTAAATAACCATGAACTTCCCTATTTCCTTGTGTATGTAGATTTTTTTTTATCCTTTTTTAAAAACTGGTTTTCTTTAATGAACTAAAATGAGCCTTTGGGGCTTCTATGTGAGTCAGACTTGCAGCCAGATGTTGGTGCTGCTCTTGGGCCCATCTGAAATAAATGCTTCTTTAAACAGCCTGCAGTAAAAGCCCAAAACTGGGGGTCCTGCCTGTTTTGGCATCTTCTTTATCCCAATGAATGGGATTTCCCAGGTGTCAGTCTGCTACCCACACACATGATGACAGCTGAGTTTTGTCCAAAGTATGCATATATATTTGGTATTTTCAGTTTTTACAATGTATGGGAAGTTACTGTGCAGCCATCCGATAAGTCAGCTTTAAGAGAGGATTTTCATCCTCAAAACATACATTCCTTGGCTGTAAAGGACACTTCCGCAATGAGTCAGAAGGACACAGAGACCTTTTGTTTACCAAAGGCTGGCAAATGATTTCATCTCAACCAACAGCCTCCTTAGTGACAACATCCTGACTACTTCTAGCTACCAAATGGTTTTTCACAGCAGGGTTCAGGCAGTAACTTTCTCCAAGGAACCTGCTTGTATTTTGCCTTGTTAGACACCATTCTTCTCTGAGTTTAAACTGCCACATACAGGAAGGGACAGAGAAAATATTTGCAGCTGGAACACAGCTGCAGTAAGATAAGATGCCATATTTTAATTATGCTCAATTTAATCAGCTGCTGAAAGGCCAGATGGAAGCATATGGGTAGCATGAGTAGATTGCATCCAGGGAGAACAGGTGTGAGAGAAGACTAAAGCCTGATGCATTATGTCCTTAGAATTGCACTCAAAATCTTGGTTTTGCTACTTTTAAGACTTACAGCAAACCCTTTTGAAATGTGACTCAAAACTTCAGCACCATAGGGTCAAAATGTTTGCATGTAGAGGAAGAGACAGGAGGAGAACATCAGGCTGTGTGGAACCACAAGAATCTTGGAGATCTCTAAGTACTGCCTGTCTCCATTTTACATGCTGGTGGACAAGTTCCTGTCCCTGGTGCAAGCCCCTGCCCTTAAATCTGGTTATGTTAGGTTTTATGGGTTTTGCAGCTCAACCCATGCTGTGGCACATGTCCTGCAATGGAATCAGTTTCTCAAGGCGGATGAATTTTACTCTGAGCAATTAGGAGGGCTATCAATTGCCTTGCTGAAGGTTGCCTTGCTTTGAGGTTCATTTCAGATCTCTGCCCTCCCTCCAGTGTGCTGCTATATGTCAAGCAATACTTACTGCCAAGGTCTTGATTTTTGGTGTCTTTGCGTTGGAATAGATCCAGAGGGAAGAAAAAGGGTGATTTGAAAAATGCAAACAGTAAAAATCAGTAAAAATGAAGAAAATTTTTACAGAATTTTTTTTAAAATATTGTTATGAAAGCACAAAATCATGGAGTAGTGCAGGTTAGGTACTAGACAATGTTCCTTCATATATGCACACAATGCATGTGATTCTACTTTTCTGCCAGCTTAGTCTGAAATTTGAAAGCAGGCAGCCAAGCTGACATTTTCAGTTGAACCTCTTGAGTTGAATTGAGTGAGTTGAACCGCTAAGGTCACCGCATGACTCATCCTGCTGCTGTTTTCACCAAACACCAGGAAACTAGAGCTGCTTAAGTGTCCACATCGTCTACCATAGGACCATGGAAGTTCATTGGCATATCTTGAGTGGATTGTTCCAAAGGTCTCCACACAACCTTCTCTTCTCTAGGCTGAAGAGCTCCAACTTGAGAGAGAGGTCAGTCATGGGGAGACAGTCTCATGCTGACGTCTGAGCTTAAGCACGGGTAAGCTGTCACCAGCCCTGCTCTTCAGCCACCCAAACTCCTCCAGGCATACAAGCACGGGCCAGCACTGGCTCTGAGAAGTACAGCTGCAAAGAAAGAAGCAACTGTCTTGAGGAGGAGCAGAAGCTGGAGGAGGAGGCATAGCAACCTCGAGAAGGCAACCAAGAATACAGAAGTGCTGATACGGCAGCAACAAGGCTAGCAGGGCATTGTAGAGAGGCAGGGCCTAGGGCACAGCAGAGACATTGGAGGTGCTAGGCCATGAAATGAGAGGAGCAGCTGAGCTCTCTGTGTCCTGACCTACTCATGTGCAGTTGTCCTCCATCTGGGTGGCAGTTTTTTGGTGACAACCATGCCAGTCACAGGGCTGCTGGAGAGATGGCTGGTCTGGCGGTGGAGGTCAGAAAGAAAAGGCAGAAACTGCTCAGTGTGACATTGTTCTTCTCCATTCTCATTAGCTGAATTATTATGCATGATCTCTATGCATCGTTACATAGTGAAATAGGCTAGCTCAGGGAGGGGGTTGCAAGTGATAGGAATTTGTGAGGATTGGCAGGTGGCAGGGCTTAAAATATTTTTAATTTATATAATATCAGGAATCACAAGGTAGAGCTACACCCATCATTTCCTACATCAAATTGGCTTGTTACTTTTAGGCTATTAAGACCAAACCAGTCTCCATACACCCACACATATTGGTGCTTAGCTAGGCAACACTCAGCTACTTATGGAGCACACTGAAGTGCACAAATACTATGCAATCCACTGTGTACATACGCACTATATTATAAGCCCTATAGACGTATGAAGTCATAATAAAACCACATTTGTGCAGGGTGTACACAGTGTGTATGTAACCGAACACCGAACAGCACTGCTGAGCGGAAAGAACCTTTGGGGATTACACCTGTTTGTACCAGGATATAAATGTTTTCTTTCCCAGATGAGAGTCTATCCACAGATTCCCACTGAGAATTTGCTCATGATTTTATATTCTGACTGTAAAATTGTCATTCTTTTAATGTGCTCTTGGAAAATAAAAGAAGTCAAAATGATACTGTGGAAAAGAATCTAGGTTAGGAAAATACCTCAGAGATCAAAACAGTTCCAACTCTCCCACTGAGGCACGTCTTTCCTACTTATTCATGAAACCTTTCTCCTACTTAGAGCAGTTTTAAATGAAAACAAAACTGTTACATTAGAAAGTTATGCACCCTATGGTTTCGGATAATAATTTCTTTTTCTTTTGGATATCTGGTTACAAAATAGCTCCATTAAGGAAGGTGTCTCTCCTGAAGCAAACACCATAGAGCATACTCTACATTCTCAAAGTAGTATGTGCTAAGATTATTAGGTGAATGTAACCATGCTGAGATCAGCTTCTAAGAAAAATATTTGAGGGCTGCCTCAGAGAGGACCTATTATATCCCCATGTTACCATACCACATTCCTGATCAGATCTTTTAGAGCAACCCAGCACATCAGCCTTGGAGAAGAAGCAGTTGCTTTTTATCCATGGGTACAATATCATGTGGCTCTTACATTATGCGTCAAGGCATAAGAAATATATTTTTATTAGTAGATAGATTAGTTCAATGGGAATTTCAGGTACCTAGCAATCACTTATCTGTTTGCGAAGTTTCTGCACCCTGAGATGAAATGACCACCAAGTCTTTCTGGCTGTGCTCTGTATGCCTGTGTCTTGCTCTGAATTTACGAAACAGGCCGGAGAAATGGAAGCCCTGTGCTTGTGGTGATACCCCAGACACAAAAGTATTGGTGTCCAGTAGGACCTCATCCACTTTAAGACCCATGCAACTTTCCCAGTTCCACAGATAGCAACATCAGATCAATCCAGACATACAGACTTGGTATGTAAAGCCCAGCAATTATGTTCCCCAGCGATTACGTTCTCCACCTCCAAAAGTTAATTTAACCTGATTCTCAATATTTAGTGACACCAAACGTCAAACATATATATGGCAGAGCTAAATACAAGTGCTTTTCTTTTCGTAATGCCTGCTTTGCTGTCTGGTCCCTCTCATGCTCTCTACCCAGCCTAGCCTAAATTCAAGATGGGTGTATGTAGAGACACAATCCATTTTCTTGTGCAGCATCTAGCAAGTAATTTCTGTGTTGTGTTATTACAGAACAAATATTCATGCTAGCAATCAGTAATGCCTTCTGCCTCCCTAAGGATATATTTAGTGAATAAAAGACGGTGGGTGAGCATAATGCCTTCTCCCATCTCGGTATTCGCAGAAGCTCTGCAGGACTAAAACCACAGAAATTTTGGGGCTTGGAGTTTAGTCTTCTGTATCTTTCCAGGCCCTAATATTAAGACATACCAAAAGTTGAGAAATACTTGGATATCTGAAGAAAATATAATTGGGATCCTTTCAAAAACAACCTATCTTCCCTAAATTATTTTTGTACTGCGCCATCCCAGGAACCCTGTATACTTCCCTTTGAGTGGTAATGGGCCATTTTGCTTTCTCTGCAAAGATGATATTGTTTGATTCAGGTTTGATTGTTTCTCTGATGCTGGTGTGATATATGAAATTACATCCAGAAAAGCCACATTTGAATTAGAGCAAGCCCACGTGTATAGGGAGGCTTTCCCATATGTCTGGGCTCCCTCATGAGGACTGCAGTCATGCACATACCTCTATGGAATACTGTCAGACTGACATTCCCACAATACCTACCAAACTCTTCACCAAGTGGAATCATTGGGCTTTTAACATTATTAGTATCTCTTACAGAATGCTCTCGATCAGCAGAGAAAGCAGGTGAATTTAAGGCAACCTGGTATTTTGCAGGCAACAGCACCTTGTTACAGGTTTGTCTTCTCTGGAAGCTGGTAGGAGAGATAGGAAAAGCCAAGTGGCACAACAAATGAGAACTTTGAAACAAAATTAAATGAAGGGAAACTTGATGATGAGCAGTTTTGCTGAAAGCTTTAATGTTGCTGGGAAGCTGTCTTCTTGTATTACAGCATCGAGCTATACATTACAAATACCAGACAATTCTACTTGGCAGAACACACAGTTTTGTTTATTCATTGGTTTTAACTTTTTTTTTACACATTATCCTTGATGGTACTGTATCAAATTAAAAGACTCACCTTATTGTAAAGGATTTCTTCCTTTTACGTAGTCCAAATCTACCCTGGGTCAGTTTAAAACCATCATCCCTTGTCGTATTGCTCCAGGCCCTGCTAAAAAGCATGTCCTTGTCTTTCTCATAAAACCCCTTCCATTACTGAAAGGCCACAACCAGGTCTTCCTGGAGCCTTCACTCTTCCAGGCTGAACAACTGCAACTCTCACAGCCTTTCCTCATAGGAATGCCAATAATGTTTATAATAAAATTGTCTTTTCAGAAGTCAATGCCTGTTTCCAGGCATCCAACAAAATGCAACCAAAAATATATGAAAACCTATTAAAAATGGAGGGGGCTGTACCTATCGTACCTTTAAAGCTAGGTGCCAGTAAATGCAAAGTAATACTAAATAGATAATCCACACATTTAGGCAGAATTTTGAAAGGCTTCCTCCCATCGCTGTATCCTTCCAGCTAGCAAGGCTGCAAAAGCAGCACAGGGACAGACCTACAGATATATATCCCATTTCTCATGCTGATGATCCAGTAAAGAACACTCTGCTATCAGTGCTGTGGGTTTACTAATTTGTGATTTATCTTCTGTGAAATGACTGCACAAATGAAAAAAGCATGTAAAAGAGGCCAAGTGGCAGTAATGGGAGATTTTAACTACCAGCAATCAACTGCTACATTAGGAGGAGGAAATAAACTGGAGACTGGTGACCTCTGGTTTTTGACTTAATACAGAATATGCATTAAGTGTAAAAGGCTGGAATAAGACCCAGATTTCAGACAAGGGACAAGGAGATTTAGGAATAGTCAGGTGGTTAAGAAGATGAGGAAGACATTTTTCCACATCTAATTTCTTTGCCATTCAGCTGTAAAAAAGCAAAGGGACGGCTTCTATGTTCTATATAAAAAGAATTTAAAAATACACAAATGAGGGAATTCTACCCCATCCACAGCCAGAAAAAGGCCATCACTGCCATTTGCTAAAAGAACAAACTCTTTCTTCCTTACTCTTTGAATGCAATGTATCTGTTGCGTTGTCCTTTCTGACAACCTGTCTCTCTCACTCTCCTATGCAATCATTGATGATCCAGACTTCAATATTATGTGTTATGGATCAAGAAGACACAGCATGAAAATACCCCACTGGATGATTTCTTACAGAGGTATGGAACTATATATCCATAATAAATAAAATTGAATGGAATCAAACTCAGGCATATTAACTATAGCATAGCTACCTAAATGAGAATAAACGCAGGGAGGGTTGTCCAGTTGTTGGAGCTGGCATTTCATTCATTAGGAACTTTGGACTGATTTTGCCACAGTCCTATTTTGACTTTAAAAGCATGTTAGCTCATTGGAGAGGTATTCCATATGTCTAATCATTTTTGTGGCACTCCTCTGGATCTTCTCCAACAGGTCTCTGTCTTTCCTGTATTGTGGGCCCCAGAGATGGATACAGCACTCCAGGTGGGGTCTTATGAGACCAGAGTATAGCAGCAGAATCACCTTCCTTTACGTGCTGCTCACATATTTTTTGATGCTGCCCATGATGCTGTTGGCTTTCTGGGCTGCAAATGTACATTGCAAACGTTCAGTTTTTGTTTACCACTATCCCCAAGTTCTTCTCTGCAGGGCTGTTCTCAATCCCTTCATCCCCCAGTGTGTATTGATGCTGGGGAATGCCCTGACCAAGCAGAAGATTGAATTTGACCTTGCTGAACTTCATGATGTTCACACAGGCCCACTCCACACGTCTGTCAGTGTCTCTCTGGACGGTATCTCTCCCTACAGTGAATCGAGCGTACCACTCAGTTTGGTGTCATCCACAGTCTTGCTGAAGGCACCTTCAGCAAGGTGCCTGATCCCACTATCTGTTACTGATGTAAACATTAAGTGGTATTGAGCTCAGTACAGACCCTTTAGGGACACCATATATGTCCACTCGGACATTGAGCCGTTGTCTATAGCTCTTTTGACAGTCATCCAGACAGTTCCTCATCCATCAACAATCCACTTGTCAAATTCATATCTCTCCACTTAAGCAGCTAGGATGTTGGGGGGGAGACTGTATCAAAGGGTTTACGGAAGTCTAGATGGGTGACATTGCCATCAAGAGTCTGGTATGAAGTAGAGCACACAGGGTTGAGATGGCACCATAAATTGGCTTGGGTTGGAAGAGATCTTACAGTTGGAAGGGATCATCTAGTTTCAAATCTCTACTGCCATGGGCAGAGACACTTGTCACTGGACCAGGTTGCTCAAGCCCCATCCAGCCTGGCCTTGAATGCTTCCAGGACTGGGTCATCCACAACTTCTCTGGGCAACCTATTCCAGTGCCTCACCATCCTCACTGTTAAGAATTTCTTCCTAACATCTAATCTAAACCTACTGTCTTTAGTCTGAAGCCATTTCCCCTTGTCCTGTCACTACATACTCTTGTAAAAAGTCTCTCTTCATCCTTCTTGTAGGCTCCCTTCAGGTACTGGAAGATCACAATTAGGCCACCCATCTCTTCCAGGCTTCTCTTTCCAGGCTGGACAATCCCAATTCTCTTAGTCTTTCCTTGTAGGAGAGGTGCTCCATCCCTCTAATCATCTTAGTGACCCTCCTCTGGACTCACTCCAACAGGTTCATGTCCTGTGCTGGGACCCCAGAGCTGGATGCAGTGTTCCAGGTGGGGTCTCACCAGAGCAGAGCAGAGGGGCAGAATCCCCTCCCTGGCCCTGCTGCCCACGCTGCTTTGGATGCAGCCCAGGACATGTTTGGCTCTCTGGGCTGTGAGTGCACATGGCTGGGTCATGTCCAGCCTCTCACCCACCAGCAGCCCCAAGTCCTTCTCCCCAGGGCTGCTCTCCATCTGTTCATCCCCCAGCCTGTGCTGGTACCGGGGGTTGCCCTGACCCAGGTGCAGCACCTTGCACTTGGTCTTGTTAAACTGCCTGAGATTCACGTGGGCCTGGTTCTTGAGCTTGTCCAGGTCCCTCTGGATGGCATCTTGTCCTTTTCTTACACTGGTTACATTTGCATTAACACTGTTAGTAGATAGTAAACATCAGTGTTAATCACGTAGAGTGTAATCCACAAACTCAGTATAGCCCCTGTGGATGACATGTTGTACAGGGCTATATTTTATGGCTTCTCCCTGGAGAGCTCTCAGGTTAGACAAAAAAAGCCTGCTGTTGCTTGATGTTTAATAGCTTGGACATTATTGTGGAGCCTGTAAAACCTCAACCTTGCTGTTATGTGTGTTCTTCAGCAACTGTACAATCAGCACGTTATAGCTGCAAAATGTTTCCTCAGTCAAGGGAGTTGTAATCTAAAATAAATATTTAAAAGAAATATTATGAAGGACTTTTGTCTACAGATGTTCACTTGTGTCATTGCAGCAGCAAAATTACTTCAAGTGTAGTTTTTTGGGTGACTAACTGAAGTTATACAAATGAAAAAGCAAAAATACTTATTTTTGATTGATACATTCCCTTTAATAATTTGAAAACTGCTCATTCTTGTTTAACTCAGAGCTGTTGCATGTCAGCAAATGAAAAGCATTTCAGTGCTAAGTTTGCCCCTTGTGGTGGTACAGTCAATTACTGTGGGTGGAGTACTTCTGACCCTTTTGCCATTACTGGTTGTCAAGATTTTGATCACAGGTTATGTACAGGAAATTAAAAGTAAAAAAATCAGCAGTACATTTAACTGTAATTTCTTCAAATTATAATTTTCTGACAGTTTCCACTGAAAAGAGGAAAATATAATTATACTGCTGTGTAAGTAGATCTTCATGTGTCCTTCATCAAAGCGTAGTACCAGCATCACATATAATGCAGAGAAAATGAAGGTTAGGAGTGAACTCTTGGCCCAAATAAAGTCAGTGGGAGCTTTGCCATGGCCTTTAGAGGACCAGCTTGTTACTACATGTATTCAGACTAAGTCAGTACAACAAATTCTTATTTATGGATTTTATTTTGAGCACATTTTTTCTTAGTGGTTAGAGTGTGTTGAAAATACTGACCTTCTGAGCTAAAGGAAAATGAAATAAGGAAAAGAAAAAAAAAAAAAGAAGTAAAGTGATTTGTGTGCATGATAAAAGTGTTTTTCTGCAATAACACAGCATGTGGTCAAGAATTACACAGGTTGCGTTTGCCACTTTATATCTCCTGCCAGATGAATACAATTCAGGGCCTGTTACCCCCGCCTGCAGTACTGTTTCATAGTTATGAAGTCATGACAGCTGTGATTGCCGGTGTGGAGAATAAAGTCTGTGGAAAAAATTTGGATAGCTTCCCACTGTACACAGGCCAAAAATAAGTTAGCTGGAATTAAAACAGAAGAAGAGAAAATTTGCAGGGGGAGAAAAAACAAGGGAAGCAAATGGCATTTTATATTGGGGCACAGGCTGAAGCAAATAGACTCTGGGACAGATTCTGACTCCACTCCCACCTCTGCAGGGTCCTGGAACTGATAAAAAAGTCTGAGGTGTAACCAAGAACCCATTTTGGCCAAGTGTACTCTACCTCATGGAAATTGGTACTTCCCATTTCCTGCCTCCCTTGGAGATTCACAAGTCATTTGAATTAATTTCATTCCCCGCTTAACAATAACTGTGCAAACACACCACCTCAGTCCTTGCACCTGAGGAAACATTATGATCTATAAACTCACAATGTCCCACTTGAACGTGGGGAGCAGGTGCTAATCAATAATGCGTTGCCGACATTTATACAAGGGATCTCCACAGACACAGTCTCCCACAGCCGTGACAAACGCCACAGCTCCACCCCCCTGCAGGTTCAGGGCTGTATGATTTGCAAAACAGGATCTGGTTTCCTCTTTCTTCATCTACCATCTGTGGAAAAATCTTCTCATATAATCGAAGCAACAGTGCTTTGCCGATGAATATTAATGGAAAATGTTTCTGTTATGTTTGTGAAAAACACTGCCAGGGTATGCGGAAGAGTATAATGATCAGTTTGGTTCTGCACTCTGCTGCGTAAGTACCAGAGAGAAGAATGCCATCATTTGGGGTTTTTTGCTTCTAGTAACTGGTATTTGCCGTAAGAGATTTAGCATGAAGGTGAGATCTGTGTTCTTCAGAAGGCCTTGGGGGAACCTTAAAGAGAGGTTGTTTCCTCTCTTAAGGAGAGGGATGACAAAGAAATACCTTCAGATGGTGATATGTTGGATGCAGAGAAATGGAAGCTGGTTGCAGACCTTTCATGGGCCACAAAGAACCACTCAGCCATATCTGCAACTCTGACTGATCCAGGTGGACAATAGGATTTGAATTCTGTCCGATTATGTTGATTGCAATTGCATCGAACAGGATCTTCCCACTCACCCCAGGAAACAGCAAGTGTGGTGACACAAGATACATGGCAAAAGCTCTTGAGAAAAAGGATCAGTCAAAAAAGGACAAAAGGAAGACTAAAAAGGGGACCGGCTATTAAATTTTGAGTTCATGGGCATCAGTTTCAAGTTGGCCATGACCATATCCATAGGGAAGGGTGTACTTCTGCCTGACTTGGGGAGAAGTGCTTTAACTCATTTTCACAATGACAGTTCATGGGGGCCTAGCATTATGCTGCTGACCTATATCACTTGCATGTCTCAGAAACTGTCCCTTGCCTCAAACCCCTGCTAGATGGTGATAAAGTTCCCTAGAACATAATAGTGACAACAGCAGCAAAGATTCTTTTTCTTTTTATTGCTTCAGCTTATGTGGTCAGAACTCATCTTTGCCTTATTTAGAAATAAACTTTTATATTATGAAAGTATCCATTATGTTAACACAGAGGCAGACACAGACTGTTTGACTTTTCTAATCTTTATTTGTTTATGATTTTAAAATATTTAAAGCCAGAAAAAAATAGACTGAAAAATTAAACATGGTGAAAGTCACATGCGAGGGGAAGATTAGAGAATTAAGCCTTCCCCTTCTGTCTGTCCTCCCTCAGCAGTTACATCATCACTGTAGCACCTCCTTCACGCAATTCTGTCAGGTCTTGGGAAACAGCTAGCCTGCCATCAAAATACAAGAAAACAAAGATATTAGTGGGTAATTTTAAACACTTGTTAAAAGCTTCTCCTTCGATGCCAGTTGACAGCCAGGGGCTTGTGCAGGGCTGAAGGACAGGTAAGAAAATGTGAACTGCTGCTTGCATTTTGAAACTCACTGTAGACAGAAGAAAGAAGAGCCAGTAACAAAGCTGGAGAAATGGCAAAGGCAAAGGGCAAAGCTTGACCCATTCTGTAGCTGCAGCTACACTGCTGTCCTGCAACAGGTAACACTACGAAGCAAGCCAACCTTTCCTGTGTCCAGAAAATGACAGATATTTCCACTCCCAAATCCACCATCTAAACACTCCATTAAACAGAAATACCCAAACCTATTTTCCTTGCTATTTTCTGTCACTATTTTTTCCCTTTGCATTTAGTTTCTTCCTCTGTCTTATCTTGAGCTTTTGGAAAGGAAACAAAGTTTCTGAAGTTAAAGTACTTTCCCACCTCATCCAGAGGACAGCACCAAGGCTGCAGTTGGTCTGTGCTGGGCACCCGAGTCAGCAGCCTCAAAGCCAGAGCAAGGCTCTTAACTACCAGAGCTGGGCACTGTCCCCACACCAGTCCCTGATACAAAAGGCATAGCAGAGGACGAGAATAAAGAAACCTGTGAATTGAAGCACTGGATTTTAAGACAACAAACGTGTGAAGGCCTATTTCAAAATGAGCACCCCCACACTTGAGCAATTGAATGGGGAAGGGTGGGAAAATAATGTAACAAGGAGTATTCAGATGGTAGAAGTACATTGCCCTGGCCTTGCAGCTATAGGCTGAGATGTTTTTTTAATATGTAATTATGCTGATTCTCAGTCTGATAGATCAGACTAAGGGAAAAACTAGAACATCACTTGCTCTGCAGCCTCATCACTTGGCCTGCAGCCCCTTCCTGTTAATAACAGAGAGTATCCTTGGCGTATTTTTCATTTTAAAAAATTGATTGTAGTCTGAATACCTCTGTTTTCTGTAAGAGTACAACTCGCTTCTCTGAATCCTTAGGATTACAGGAGAAGAAAGTCCAGGTGTACAGACAGAGATAGTTTTCCTTGAGGGGGGTGATAGGGCATTGGGGTGGAACAAAGACAGGGAAGGGAAGCCCTTTTTTGCTTGTCAAGCCTGCAGGACACCACTCTGGGGTTTTTTTGTCTTAAGGGTTTTGTCCTGTATCATGGCTGCTCCTCTGCTTCTGGGACTGTTTTTTTCAGAGGCAATTTCCACACAGGCACTGTAAGTAGAAGTGGACGTGATTGCTTGCTGTAGGGGACACGGTCAACTTGTATTTGCTTAAATTACAAATCACAGCCATGCTTCCTCTCCCTTCCTGTTTTCCCATTGATCTTACTTTTGTGCATTGTATTTGCTGTGCATTGCACAGCTGCCTGAACTTGAGTCTTGCTTCAACTCTGCAGCTGCTCAGCGTGTCCTTCCCACTGGAATCCTTGTTAGGATTTGCTTGAACTGCTTAACGCACCTGAAGTCCAGAGATGGATCCAAAAGGTAACATAAACCTCACATATTTATTTTATGTGCTGTTTTCCCCCTTTGCACAAAAGCACCATGCACAAGATCTCCGTGCCTCTTACCATGCATTATGTTCTGTGGGCCTACAGTCTGTGGTAAATGAGAATGACTGTGCACAAAGGAATAACCCAAAGAAGCACTGGGCAAGACCGATTCTGGCCTCTTCTCATAAACACAAGTACTCAAATTCTCATGCTTCTTGTAATACATAATGCATTGAAATAGTAATCCAGGGAAAGCAAATTAAATCAAAAGCAAAAATACTGTGTGGTTTTGGTTGGTTTTTTGGTTTTGTTTTTTGTTTTTTGTTTCTTTTTCTCCTGGGGAGAGGACAAATTAAATGCACAAAATTATTTTACTTTTTCTTATCAACCAGAAGGAACCTCCAAACTGACTAGGCTTCTATTTTGAGCAAGAAATGACGACATTTCCTTCTTAATTGTTTACAATGTTTCTGGAAAGGGTAGGACAATTTTTTTTACTTTTATTGCCCAGTGAAGGATGATGAGAGCATAGGAAAGGGCACCAGTTGTTCTGACGGACAATTTGTGTGTCATTTTACTTACACAACAAAACCAAGAAATGCAGAAACACTGGAAAACAGTAGAGTGTCGACAAGCATAGCTGGCCCTCCATTTGCTCTGTTTCTACACAGGATGTAGGTGCTACCTGTGTTTGCCCGTGAGATCAGGGCAGGTCAATTTACTGCTCTTATCAGTGTCCACATGACTCTCTTTTCAAGACTCATGACATAAAACCCCTTTAAAGATCATGCTGTCCTTTTGTGCAAAACACTAGTGTACTGAAGGGAGACTCCAGTCTTCTCCTTTAAAGCTTCTAGACAGCAGAAGAGAAAAAGATCCCTGCAGTGCGCTGTGAGCTGTATACTACACTCATTAGTGACTTCGCCCTGTGAGCTGCCTTCTCTGGCCCACATCCAGGAAAACGTGAAGTGTACATTTAATTTTCAGCATGTGTGTAGAGTTATTAACTGCAAGCACATTCTTACATGCCTTCCTCATTGCTTCTTTTCATTCTGTTATAGAATATAAAAGGCAGCAGTGGCTTGTAGGGGCTGAGAATGTTTTGGAGGGGACCTAAATGAAAGTACTGAAACCTCCTGCCTACTTCACCTGTGGAAGAACAGGCACAGGCTAATACCACAGCTAAACACCAAAGTGGTGGTAGAAGAAAAGTTTAAATTAAAGAGGAGTGGTGTGGTGGGCTTGTGGCCAAACCATTAGAGAGTGTCATTTCTTTTGGGATCTGGCAGAGACTTAGTAAAGACAAGCTGCACAGGCTGCATGGGCTCATGTCCATTCACAGGAGCTCCCTGTCCCCTCTGTTGCAAACCTTCTGCGGGCACCGCTGGTGAGGACTGCCCAACTTTCAGTAGCCTTTGTGCTTGGAAGCCCAGGGAGCTGCCACATAGCAGTGCTCATGCTGGCGGCTTCTGTGCATGGGAAAGGCTCCGGCACCAGGGCAGGTGTGCTCGGGGACTGGTCTCTCTGGAAAAGCTGGTCTGTGCTACTGTACTCACCATCAGTCCTCTTCAAGCATTGCAAAGCATGGCAAGTGTACATTAAATCATCTGTTAACATTCCCCCACCTCCCCCCCAAATAAATCTAGATTTGCCCTGGGAATTTGGAAAAACTTCCAATGTAGGGCCTAATTTATCGAAATTGGGTGTTACCCACTGCTGGAAAATATCCTTGCATTGTAGAAAAAGAAATGCATGAGCATAAAATTCAAGCTCAGATTCTGAAATTCCACAATCAAACTTTCCTTTAACCAACATTATTTGTCTCATATATGGCATATATATGTTTCAAAGCAGCCTCTTTTATACACTTCATTAAATAAAATCCCATTGCACTTGATTGGGGAAAAAAAATGGTGATACACTGTATGTGCCAGATATCTTTTGAAAGTTCTCTGGAGAAAAAAATACACAAAGGCACTGAGATTTATTGAAATCCGAGTCCTTTTTGAAGAAGCCAGCTTTACTAATGAGACAGCTTGAAAACCAGAGACTGTCCATTCTGGCATATGTGCATCATATGAAAGCCAGTAATTTTTTATTATCTCAGTATTACCAGAAATGATATTAAGCTGAAACACAGCTCCAGCTAACAAAAGCTCCAAGTATATGCTGGGACTTTTTAATGCTAGAACAATAAGCCAGCTTTATTACACTGATCATTGATAATATGAGGGTTGTACTGGTATTTAGTCATTACTACATAAAATTAACTACATAAAATTATTGTTTTTCTGCCATAATCATTGGCTACACAATTACAAGGGACCAGTAATAAGTTTGCGAGTAATTACTGACAAAGATTTCTTTTGTTGTATATAAATGTAGTAAAAGCCTCAGGCTAATTTTACCAGCATGTACATATGATATCACTTCCTGAAAATACATGAAAGTTAAAAAAAAAAAAAAAGGTATATACACAAAGGAAAGGTTGTACATGTCCTATAGAAAAAAAAAAAGTGACCTCAAGAAATATCCTGGGTTTCTACCTCAGAAACTTGTTTTAACATTGAGGTCATTGCAAGAAGAATTCAAGTAAAAACACTGTTTCTGCATCGACGCAAGGCTAGAGAGAATTTCTTTTGCAGTGAGTAGCCTGCTTAGAGAATCATAATTCACTGGCAATGTTTTCTGAGTCACTCTACTGATTTGGTGAGACTTTGGTTTCCCATGATTCCACATTGTCACTTTACATAGGTTGGAGCCAACTGTACTCAGCCTCTGCTCTAAATTACTGGTAGGCAAATCTGAATCAATTCAGCTGATTTTATAGGCTGTTCTATTGAGTTTACAGGCTTCACTCTGAATTTCCCCCAGTGAAGCATAATTTGGTCAGTTTTATGTTGGTAAGAAAATGTAATTAAGCATGACATACATGCTTATCCTAGAAAATATTACTACACTGTAAAAAAGATAACAAAGATATTTATACCATTCCTTTAAATCTACAAAGCCTTTTTATCATATCCTAAAATCTGTTTTAACTTTTTTCTGGCTTGCCCAGATACACCACCAATTTTCTAAAAGATTTCTAAACCCCAGATAAGTTTAGAGTTGTGATAGAATTGAAAAAAATTTTATTGCTACTTTTTTTCTGGCAGAAATCTCTCATGTCTTGTCTTTGGCCAACAAGCTTCTACTTTCCTTAGGATTCTGGATGGATATGCCACTAAATATCTTTTTGCATGGAAAACTGATTTTGTTCTTGCATGTCTGTGTAGAATAGGGTCAAATTTCCTGTGAACTCTTGAGCTATTCAGAAAAAATTAAGAACCGGCCCTGATCCAATGTCAAAATCAGTGATGCCACTGAAACTGGCTATAGTGAACTTGTTATATCCTTTTGTTCCATACTCTCTGGATTTGGCTAGCAACAAAGCTTCTGAAGTACTGTGAAGCAGATTAAGAGGTCTAACAAAATTCAGAAGAGATTTTCCATCAGTTCCTCTTTAAGTATATGGTCTTTTCATGAATACTACTGGCTAAAATTAATTAGAGCAAAGGTGTAAAAACTTCCAACTTTTAAGTGCAACTCATTGTTAACTATGGGAACCTAATTTTTCTTCACATGGGTCATAAAAATATGATTTTGAAATATTTCCCAATAATACAAAATACCTTAATGCTTCATGTTGCACCACTATGGTTGGTAAGGTGAAATGTTGTGGCATTTTTGGGTCATTCAATTATTCTAAGTAGGGTTACAAAATGGACACATTTTTTATGACATCTCTGATAAAGAAAATCAGAAAGATCCTGATGTTTGCTGTAAGGAGACCTCTTTACACTAATCTGAATATTTAGCTTTGAATTTAAATACTGCAAAGATAATATTTCCCTTCTAAACATGCACCACAGGCCTGTAGATTACGAGGGACCTCTTGTCACAGAGCCATGATACAATACAGCAAAGACATGCTTCTCCACCTGAGTAGCTTTTTATCCTGTGTCTCAGCTATACTCCCTGTCTCTGTCCAGAAAAGAAAATATAGCCTAATAGATCACAATATAATAAAATATAGCTAGACAATATTATATGTAAGAAGGCCCAACTCTAATGTGTCACTCTGAGCACTCACTACTGTAACTCCACAGGCCTACAGCAAATACTGGAGTATCATGGAAAATGACTTTCAGAATTCATTACCTGCATGGGTGGCAGTATACTGAATCATGTCCAACACAGAGACAATTACAGTGCTTGCAAAGACGTGACAAAAATATATTTTGAGTAAAGGAACAGTTCTGGCAGATGCATCGATTTGTTGGCATAAAGCACATCTTCCCCTAAGGTTTTTCAGCAGAAAAGTGCTGCCAGTCAGAGCTTGCACCCTGACATCACGCCTTCCTGTACCTAAACTGACACTGTTATTTTGGCACATGTCTGTGATGGTGAGTATCACAGAAGGAAATTTTTTTTTTTCACACTCTCTTAGACTCTGGTGGTTGCTGAGTAGTGCAGAATTTGCAAATGTCAAATGATCATAAAAGCATTAGATCACAGAAACACAGAATCACATAATTGCTAGAGTTTAAAAGGACCTCTAGAGACCATCCTGTCCAACCCCCTGCCCAGGCAGGGTCACCTAGAGCAGGTTATGGAGGAACTCATCCAAGTGGGTTTTGAATGTCTCCAGAGAGGGAGATTCCACAAATTCCCAGGCAGCCTGTTCCAGTGCTCTGCTACCCTCAACGTAAAGAAATTCTTCCTCATGTTATGGTGCAACTTCTTGTGTTTTAGTTTATGGTCACTGCTCCTCGTCCTGTCGCTGGGCACCCCTGAAAAGTGTCTGGCACCATCCTCTTGGGACCTGCCTTTGAGATATTTCTGTGTGTTGAGGAGATCCCCTCTCAGCCTTCTCATCTCCAGACTAAACAGGCCCAGCTCCTGCAGTCTCGCCTCATAAGAGATGCTCCAGACCCCGAATCATATTTGTGATTCTCTGCTGGACCCTCTCCAGGAGTTCCATGTCTCTCTTTTGCTGAGGAGCCCAGAACTGGACACAGCACTCCAGATGTGGCCTGACTAGGGCCAAGTAGAGCGGCAGGATTGTGGATGCTGAAAAGTTTTGGTAGAGAAATTTTTCAGCTTTCTGCAGCATTCTGTGAGAACTTTGCAGTTCTCACAGAAGCTATGAAAACACGGCTATGGGGTTTTGGAAACTAATTCTTTATCTTGTACCTGGGCTTGTTATGCATGATTGTTATGGTTCTAGCTTTCTAATATTTTGGAATAAGTGTCTTGGAGCTTGACCAATCCCCTCAAGGGGTGGATGGCCGAGCATCCAATTGTCTTATGCCATTCAACCCACTCTTTGCGAACCCTGTTATAAAAAGATGAATTAATTAATTAAAATAGAACTACGAACTGGTTTTCTTCCTGAACTTAGATCGTGTCATTTCTTGCCGTTCTCAGTACTTTACAGCGACACAGGATCACCCATCTTTACCTGCTGGCCACACTCTTCCCGATGCACCCCAGGACACCATTGGCCCTCCTGGCCACAGCGGCACTGCCGGCTCATGGACAGCTTGTGATCCGCCAAGAGTCCCAGGTCCTTCTCCGCAGGGCTGCTCTGTAGGAGCAACCCCCGGCCTGTGCTGGCACTTGGGGCTGTTCCTCCCCAGGTGCAGGACCCGACACCTGCCCTTGTTGAACTCATTAAGTTTCTCTCTGCCCAACTCTCCAGCCTATCAGGGTCCCACGGAATGGCAGCAGAACCTTCAGGTGGATCAGCCACTCCCCCAGTTCAGTGCCATCAGTGAACTTGCTGAGGGTGCCTTCTATCCCTTCCTCCAGGTCATTGATAAACAAGTTGAACAAGACTGGTCCCAGTATTGATCCCTGGAGAGCTGGCTGCAGGCCTCCAGCCAGATTCTGCTCTGCTGATCACGACCCTCTGAGCTCTGCCATTCAGCCAGTTCCTGATCCACCTCACTGTCCCTTCCTCTAACCCACATTTCCTGAGCTTACCTGCAAGTTAATGTTGTTATGGCAGACAGTGTCAAAAGCCTTGCTGAAGTCAAGGCAGACAACATCCACTGCTCTCCCTTCATCAATCTGTCCTGCCCTGCCAACCAGATACACAACCATGTTCAAAACTGTCTGTTTTCTTTAAGCCTCTGTACATCTCAATTTTAAAGCAGTGATAAATTAAATATTCATACAATTCATTCACTGCTTTCCTGGATAAACTGGAAGGTGTTGTGCAATGCTAAAATCAGGTCTCTTGTGGGCTCACAAATAAAAAGCTGGCCATTAGGATTGCCATTATGTTGTCTGTGTGCCATTAGGATTCTGGCACACGGATAACCAGGACATGTAGCACTCCCAGCCTTGCCTGTTTGCGCTCCTCCTTAAATACCATTTTGACAGCTGCAGGTGTCTTTAACCAAGCATCAGTTCAGGTTTCTCAAGAGGAAAGACTTGACTTCAGCTCCAAAACCACCTGGAAAGCACTTGGCTTCGTAACTGGCCATGAAGGAGAGCCCCTGACACATGCTGCAAAGGGATGGAGGGGGAGGGTGCCAGAGCTGGCAGAGTGGCCAGGGCACGGGGCTTGAGTGCCTACACCGGCATCAAACCTGCGTGTGCAACCAATGTCCTTCATCACAGTTGCTGCAGCAATGTTGTTCTCTGACATTCCAGCAGAAATTGGGGCCTATAATAAATTAAGAGCACACACACAAACCCTGAAATTTAAATAGCTTCGAGGCTATAAGGACACTAGGACAGAACAGCATTTTATTCACTAGATAAGGACAGTAGAACAGAACATTATTTTACTCTTATCAAGGACAGTAGAACAGAACAGCACAGCCTTGGAGAAACAGATAAAGGATGTAACTTAGGGAAACAGAAGTCATGCAAAACATAAGCAGGGCGCCAGCTCAGCTCTGCAAGGCTGACAAAGCAGAAGTTATGCAAAACAACGATACTGAGCTTACTCAAAAGTGGGGGTCAAGGAACAGCCACCTAAAAAGGACACTGGGCATTGAAGACAGCTCCCCCAGTATGCTCAAGGCTGCGCAGGCCATCTGTCTGATTTCTTAGAGAGAAACAAGAGTTAAATATTATGAACTACATTTTAGGAGCTTTCACAAAAAAATAGGAGTATTAATTAGGATGGTAATTTGTACTGTATCAAATAACGTAGTGCCTCCTTCAAACTTTCCAACCCTTCTTACTAGTCAAACATCTCTCTGGAACAATAAGAGTTGAGGGATATTTAGGGCTTGCCACCAGCTCCTGTTTTATTGAGTTTCTATTCTAAATTGCTTTGGCTTTCAACTTTCTAAAGTCTACAAAAACCCGGCATCTCCTCAAAAAAATGGCATCTGAGTGGGAGGACTTAAAATCATAGTAGATATTTTTCTGCCAGTTCTGAAAGGTTTTAGAGAAGAGATTTCTGGAATAGGATTTTAACTTTGAAAAAAATTTTGAATCTTTTGTTGGTGTGGACAAAATAAAGAGAAAGAAAATTAAAGTGAATTTGTCCCTCTTAGATGAAATATTGCAGTGAATACTACCATTCAGTTAACTAATCTTGAATAACAAGCATTATTAATGTTTTATTGCTTTATTTAAGTATATTAAAACATAAGCCTAGACAGCTTTGTACCCATGATAAGTAACAATATCAGAGCTGTAGTTTTTTCTGTGGAAAAAAACCCTTCAACTCTTTTTCATGCACATAGAAAAATAGAAGATAAAATACAAGATATAATGAAATATCTAGGAAGAAGTCACTATGGAAAAAGGACTGGCAAACACTGTGAGAAATTCTGCTGACAGCCCAGGTGAATTGAGTTTACAGATCACTTTATGGAAGCATATGATCAGAGCAATCTAGTCTTGGATACCTTCTGCAATATCTCTAGTCTTGCAAATGACCTAGAAGGCTTGAGAATATAACTGGATGTCCTGAACATTTTTAGGAAAACTAGCATGTTTGAACTGTGGTCACAGGACATTCTAGTTCATTTGTCCAAGTAATATTTTTCTGAAGTCTGACTGAAAAAAAAATCCACTGCAGCTCATAGCCAAGTGTAGCCACTTAGAAACTTATCCATAACTATTCCATACTGCTATTAATAATTTTTACATTAAACCCTGTCAATTACCCGGTATGCATAAACCACAGTACAGCCACTGGCAGAAGTACAGGACTTGCTGGAGCTATAAAAGCAGCCCAGACACATTCAGGTAGAAAATTGCTGTGCCTAAACTTTCAAAAGCTGAGTGCAATCCACCCTACAGAGGGACCTATGGAAACACTTCTAATGCTAGAGTCATAGGGGGCCTGGGGCAAGACAGGCTTAGTTTGCCCAGATGCAGACCTTCTGCATCTGCATTTGCAGGTTGAAGAAAATGGGGTCACCTGAGAATTTTAAAAGTATTAACCAGTTTTGTATTTCATCTCTCATTGGATAGATCTAATGAGTAGTTTGGACCTGCTGCTTCCAAGGTATTATTCTACAAGGCTTTTTTTTTGGCCTAAGGATGAATGTTGCTTGCAGAAGGCTGGACAATGGCCCTCTTGGTTATCTCACATGCTGACTGAAGGAACTACATCCTAGAGGTTTTATAGATGTTGCAATCTTATCATTCCTTTCAGTGAGGGAGATTAGATAAATACGCAAGGAACATATCAATCCAAGGGGAGGATTGGACAATTTGCCAGGGACAGCGGAGGGTGCATATTTCTCATATCACCTCTTTTTAGGGTGATCATCTGGAGCCAAATCTCCCTGTTACAGCTGGGTAGAACTTGGCAGACAAGTAACCCTGAAACCTCCTCTGCCTGCAGCATGAAAGAGGGATGTGTCTTATCAGCTGGAGAGGTCTTCAGAGGAGGTGGTGGAGACAAATGCAAACAGCATGCCTTCCCACAGCCTCCCTCTTCTCATCACTCTTTCTAGTCTCTTGGGCCACTATCCAGTGCATATCAGACTGCTGCTTAACAAACTCTAGCTGTGGTTTCAGGCTGATAAATAATTATGCTAATTAACAGGTTGAAGGAAAATGTGATGTTGTTTCTGTGGAATGTTCTGAGAGGCTGGAAGCACTTAAATATAAAAACGACATGTGGTGAAATAACCAATAATTTGCTTAAGAAACCCACATCTGGTATTCCTGCTAGAAACAGGGGTTAATAGTCTGTCAGGGGCAGGCAGTGGCAGTGAGTAGCTCTAGGATAAACAAAAAAGCCTTAACGGCAGGAAATGGGCTTGTTCTCCTAGCATAAGCATTTACATTGGCTGCTAACCAGCAAGAGATGTAAAAGCAGTTGTTTAGTTTACACTTGGAAAAAAAATAAAGAGAGATGGAAACAAACAGACTTCTGCATTTTGTGTATCTGTGAAAAAAAATAAAAGCCACTGAGTCTAGCTGAAAATGGTAACAACATATATGCTCCACACTCCGAGAAGGAGCCATAGACTCGGGACAAGATTCCAGTCATAAAAGGGGGGAAGGATTACTAAAATTATTTTTGTGTTCTTGAAATAACTGTCAGATAATTACACGCATGATTTTAGGTTACTCATGCAGAAAAGGAAAAAGGGCAAGAGAAGAGAAGACAAGTGAGGACACTTGGTTAATTGATCCAGGTTGACATTCTGATTTTTTTTTTTTAATATAAAAAGATTGATCCTGGTTTTTGTTTTGAGGAAGGAAGGTCCAAATACCACTTGATAAGAAGAAAGCCTTTCCCATTTGACACCACTGTAGTCAGGAAAGGATATGGTCCACAATGAAGTAACACATGCTTGTGTTGGTGTGGCATTCCTACCACACAAGCTCAAAAGAGAAAGCCACATTTTAAGATGGGATGAAATGTAAATAATGTACTCATTTGACGAGATTCAGATGAAGCGCTCTGTGTGTGGCAAGCTGAATCTGTATTTATAGCAGTTAAAGAAACACACAAGATTCTCAGCATACACTGAAGACTGTGAAAAATACATTGTTGGTTCCTAATTTTGTTTTAAATAAACAGACCCTGTTCTACCTTAGCTGGTGTTTTTCTTCTGAAACACTGGAACTCTTGCAAAGATTGCTGCTACATCTGATCTGAGATGCAATTTTCACACAAGAAAACATGATACCTCAGTAGATGTTAGCAGCTTTCTGCTGCATGTTGGACTGCTTGACATCTCAAGCTAAATTTTCTTCCATAGTCACTCTCAAAGATGCATTTTATCCCTTGTCAAAATAAAGAGTTGTGGTCTCTTTCCAGACCAGAGAAGTACGGTAAGTACACATTGCCACCATGGCATCTAAGCTGCTCTCTCTTTCACTATGTTAGTGCATATTACAGCCTTGCAAATGACAGGCTGTCACAGCCTCATATTTTAGTGTCATGTCTTGTTCTATAACGACACCGTGTTTTTTCTAGTGATCCTACCACAGCTTTGCAACCTTTCTCAAAGCAGTGAGAAAGGAGGTGTTCAGGCCACATGCCGATACCTGAGGTGGGAAGCAACAGCAATAAAATTACTCAAAAGCTTCATATGTCAGCCAAAGGAACGCGTATGGCTCAGCTCACGCAGATGTAGGCAGCACTCTATCCTCCATCATGCAATGTGTTCTGGTCTGAGGCTGAAGTCTTCTGCACAAAAGTTGAATAAATTCTGGTGCTTTTTGAAGCTTTCTGTAAGCATCCAAGGCACTCAGCTGCACAAAGGGTCTGTCCTCCAGCACCGTACTCCTGTGAGACAGCAGATCAGAGAAGCTTGGTTCTTGTAAACAAGAAATGTCACGGAGAGGGCATCTCAGACAGCGGCACTTCCACTTTTCCCCCATGCTGTGCTTACACTAAGCTGTGATCACACAGCCCTCAGTGTGCAATATGTTCCCATGGGCTCATAGCTACTTAGGCTGTCTTTAGATCATCACAGAAATAGCATGAGACAACAACTGAAGGCTTCCAGGAACAAAACCGAAGGTGAAAACTGTAAAATCTATACTCGACTTCTTGTTCCTCTGTGTTCTGGTTCAGACTTGTAAATACTAGTGAAACAGTCCATTTTTGAAATCAAGACTATATCTCATTTGTGAATGTATAAGTTAAAGAATTCCAGTAAACACAGAGCTGCTAATGCCAGGAATTTCTGTTCACCAGATACTGATATCCTGGATCTAAAATGGCTAGCAACACCATGAAAGAGCAGGTGACAAAAATAAAGTAAATTTTAGGAATGGCAATCAGATCTTAACTGAATTCTTTGAACTTCAGTAAGCTTTTTCTTATATTAAATTCTGCTGAATTGTGGTTACCTTTTTGCCTTTTGCATATTCCCAGTCAGAGCACATCCATCATATTTTTGCTCATAAGAAAAATTTTGTGTGATGAAGAGGACAGGAAAAAA
Source organism: Struthidea cinerea (assembly GCA_013397865.1). Classification (NCBI taxonomy): domain Eukaryota; kingdom Metazoa; phylum Chordata; class Aves; order Passeriformes; family Corcoracidae; genus Struthidea; species Struthidea cinerea. The sequence goes on along the minus strand of VZTI01001123.1, from coordinate 88,436 downwards.
ATGTAAAATGAACAGGAAAACTATGGAAAATTACCATTAGCATAGCAGCAAAGATCAATCATTAAAAATTGTAAATCTTGCTGCACATTTTTCAGTGAAAGCATTATTCAAGGTATACAGTCATTTACCACAAAAGAAATCACGCACCAAATAACTGTACCTGTCTTTATTTCGTATAGTACTTCCATTTACCATCAAATTGCCACCAAAATGGTACATCTAGTACAATTTGGTAGGAGATTTGTACAACTTCATATGGTTTATGCATAACTTGGATGAATTATGAGTTAACTAAACTGTGAAACAAGCAGCCCCAATGCTCAAGATGGGAAGCAAGAACAGTCCTCACACTTCACTAAGGTACTCTACGGAGAGGGCCGCAAGGATAGTCACAGTGAGGCAAGGGCAGCATTTCCTTTCTCCTGTGAACCACATGTGGGGGTGTTTTATTTAGGTTGGCAGTCAGTGAAGGCAGAAGGCAGCAAGGGAGGATTCACCACCTGCCTGCGGCACCCCACAGCTCGCGGAGTATACAGCCAGGCCCTGGACACCCGACTGCTCGCAGCACCCACTTCTCCCCACCACCCCTAGAGGGAAGTTAGTTTCAACATATCTAGGCTTGGGATCTAAAATGAAGTCTTGCAAATGTTTTCTCTTCCCTCCCAAAATTTCCCAGATTGCAACCAATATTTGGATCTAAATATGGCGTGTTCGTATCTATTACAGTTTATTCAAAACTCTACAGATTTTTTTAAATACCTGCACAAAACCAAAACAAACAAAACAAAACAAAAAAATAAACCTTTTTGCTCAACTCTAAACTTTACTATGAACTTGACTTTTATAACTGATTTATGGTTTGCATAAATAGAAGCTTAGTAAGCTTCCCATGCACTACAGTAACAAACTTTTACTCTGTAATGCACTGTGTTAGAGCTTTTGATAAAACAGATAAGAATATCTGTTACTGATTTTCTTTTCTTCAGGAGTGGAATTTCTGTGAATGAAAGAAAAGCAGCGGGAAAATCAATCTTATGGGGTGGCCTGGGGAAGCTGTTCATAAGAGAATAAATACGTTTTCCTAGCAGATGATGTGGAAAGCAAGCAAAGACTCTGTCTTTAGACTGCATCTTCCAGACATAGGCCCCACCTTTTGCTCTTACAAGAGAGATCGTTTTAAGCTGGGTAACAAGAAGTCAAACACTCTTCCAATATTTTGACAATAACCAAAAATGACCATTTGGGGTGGTTTTTATTTGCATTAATATCCAGTCTTTTTAAATGGTCTTGGCATGCTCTTGGCCTCAGGAACTTCCTGTGATAATCAGCACCAGAACTGAATCATGCATTGCTGTCAAAAGATATTTCTTGAACCAATATTATTTTTCCATTTTGCTTTAAGATCATTAAATGTTCTTTTATTCCTAGTGCCCCTGCACTTAATTTATAATTATGAAGATCTCATAATTATAAAAGTAAAAATTAAAGTGCATTTGTGAAATAATAAGTTGAGTTGTGGTTTACATAAAAACCTAATTACAGAAGTAATTACACAGTCCGGGACAAAATGCCAGTATGTACTTGAGTACATGTAGACATGCATAAAAATATTTGCATGGGAACATCACTGGGACGTTTCTTGACCATATGTTTCATGTCAAGTTATTTTGCTGCATATCAGCATCTACATGGGTGTGAAGTGAGCAACTGCATTTGTTTTACATGCAAAGTTATGAGCACAATTTAAATAAGAAAGTTTATTTTCAAAAGAAGCAAAGCTGCTTGTGCCTGTGCCTTTACACAATGAGAACTCCCAGTAGTAATCAGAATAACTGATGAGTTTCTGAATAACCCATGTGTGTAGACAAATATTCCCAGTGATCATTCAAAAAAGAGCATTTAACTAGCTTAACAAATGGAATGATGATTTAATGCTTGCAGCACAGCAAGTTTGTGAGTTACAGTGAGAACTGAATGCTCTGTAGCTTTACCTAGAAGCCCTAAGGCTGACACCCTGGCTGCTCTGCTACACCGACCATCAGGCTTTCTCAGCGTTATGGTGGGAAAGTAATTTGAGCTGCTTCCTTCCTTTTGTGCATTTTGAAGCTTAAAATTAGGAGAGATACTCCCCATGCACAATTGCTGTTAACATTAACATGGATGACACACACATCTAACAAGTGAAACCAGACACCTTCCCTTACTCCTTGCATTTGCAGTTTAGGGCATGTGCAAATTGTTTTTCCTTATAAAGCTGGATTTTTAAATACCTAATACTTTCAATAACCTTTTCAAAAAAGGGTATTTTCACTAATAATGGGCCATGTCATACAACACCTTCTAATCTGGACATTTAAAATTGATGCCTTTACATGTGTGTAAAGTGTTGTGGTAGTTGCTGGAATATTCCACCTGTTTACCCTCCAGAAGACTGGTTTTGAATTTTAATCATTTTTAAATGCTAGCCCTTGATTTTATGTAATGCATATTGAAGCTAATTGGTGAAACAGGACCAAGAGAAGTAATTATTTAATTTACAATTAAATTAAAATACTGATAGCAATATCAAACATATTCTGGTAAAGTTACAAATTTTCTTTTATATTTCTAAATCAGTCGGTCACATTCTGAGGTGGACACGTTCAGAGAAGTTATCAGGAATATGAAGAAGCTCAAGTCAAAATCAGAAATCATCCCTCAACACGTTTAGGTTGGAAAGGCAGTCTTTACACGTACCACATCCCTAACATCCCACCTGAGTTTTGGCACATCTGGGCAGATCAGAGCTCTCTGACACCAGGATGTGACCTCGTTCAGAAAGAATCTCCTTTAGGGCTGGAGAGACTTCAGTCCATTAATCATCTCACCTTGCTCTCTGTGCACTGAGACTGCTAAAAGCTCTGCCAGGTAGCCAGTCCTGTGGTCAGTTGTCTTCCTGAAACTGGGCCAAAACTCCATGCTGCTATTCAGTCTAACCTGGGAAGTCAGCGAGGCCTTTCCTCCATGGCTGGGCAAAGATGAGCCCCACTGATGGGGGATCCCAAAGCTGGTGATGTATGCTCTCACACCTGGAGGGCCTGCTTTCTTTCCTGGCCATCCACTTCCCCCTGTACTGCCATGACATAATTGAAAGAGCAGTAAAGTATTGAACACAGTAAAGAACGTGTTTTGTTTTGTTTTATTTTCCCCCTGGAACTCCAAAAGTCATGAAAAATGCAGATTTTGTGGGAGAGGGAGAGAGAGGGACTAAATCCCTTCCCAGACCTAATCTTTTCGCTAGCCCCTTGAAGCTCAGAGCAACAGCAGCTGTTGAAAAGTGCAACTGTCTTTTCTATAAGTGATTAAATATAGTCAAATATCAAGTGCTATCATCAAGGGGTCAGTTAAATCTAATTTCTTTCCGCTCTGCATATATGCACAGAGGCAGCTTAAGTCCTCTCTCATCTGGTTTCTACATCCTTAAAAGAAACAAAAGCACACTGTGCAGTATTTTCTAATTTGATAGTATCTTTATAGGATTTTAATATCCTCCTCCTTGCCAGCGACAAGCCAGACCAGCAGCAAATACAGTTCAGTTATGAGCTGCAGCTGTTTGGGGCCTGTAAAGGTCTATCCACAGCCTGGAAATTTCCAATCAGTGCAACATAGGACAGGCTCCAGCCTTGTTAGCCAAAGTTTGAACTTTTGCAAGCAAACGTGGGCTGTCACAAGCAAAATACTGGCAAAATTGAACCTGCTTAAGCAAGCAGACTAGCGTTGAAAGGGGTAGGAACAGCCAGCTGACAGGGTGGAGCAGGGATCCCAGCAGTATTCAACACAGAAACTGTGCGGTAAGCCAGGGAAAATCCCATCTGCAAAAACTGTTCTGGATGGCAATTGTAATGGTTGTCATGGAGCACTATGTGCTTGACGAATATGAAGCATTTGGGTCCTCATCCACTGAGCAGATCTGTTTCCTCCTTCTCTTCTTCAGGAGGTCAGGAAAGTTTTGCAATAGCAATGACAACACACTTTGGGGAATCGGAGTAAGTCTTAAAAGATATAGCTTTTTTCTTTTTAATATAGATCCTAACACACAAATTATTTGCATAGAATTTACATTACCATAGGTAATACAATTCCCAGTGAGAAGTTTCAGTTGCTTTAGGAAGTGACCCAGATAACAACACCCAGGTAAACAGAACTGTGTGACATAGCACAGCCTTGTTTTGTGATCCTTCTGTAGCTCAGATGCTTTTCACTATCCTTGACAAGGCAACTATAATATCTTCACACATTCACAAACCTGAACAGGGAGAAAAGCACTCTTCCAGATTCTCAAAAAAGACAAAAAGACAAAGTTAAAAATAGCTAATCATCTTCAAGCTCACTTCTATTCTAAGGGTGGGGTTTTTTCCTCTTGCTTGTGTTCACTTCATGGACCTTTATCACCCTCCACACACCACACTCAACTTACCCAGCATGCTGGAAATGCTGGTGAAGGATCAGCTGCTGAGGCTGGCACAACAAAACCTAGAGAAATATGGAAAGTTTAGCCACTCGCTCAGATGGCTAAAATGTTTGCCCATCCTTAGGAGTTAGCTTAGCTTACAACTGCTGCCTCAATATGCTGGGGGGAGTGCAGTGCAGTGCAATGCAATAAAACTGGTTGTGTCACTGTAGAGATAGGTCTATCCTGTACACCCACTGTTTCACTGAAGAAACTGAAAACCTGTCTTCGGATGATGGCTTTCACTTCAGTGTGAAACAAGTTGAAAAAAGGATTCAGATAACACAAGACAAGAAGACAAAATTTCAGCATGAGGATGAAGAATTCGCAACACTTCCTTAAGCCCAGTGCATTTTCTGTAAAATATAATTTACACCCACTCAAAAGGAGAGAAGAGAAATTTGTTGGCTTTTTATTAGGTCTGAAAAGTAAAAACTAATTTTAATTCCATAATGCCATTTTGTGGTTGCTGTTAAACTTGAAAGAAGGATTATGAAAACAAAAAAATGTCATTCTGTAAACCAAATACCTCAGTCAATAGTATTTTACAATTAAATCTCTGCTTATTCAATGTATTAGAGGTAATACCTTTGACAAACAAGCTCTTTGTGCCCAGAGATTCAGCATTAACCCTCCCTTAAGCCTTCTTTAAACACAGGTAGCTCATCACCCTTGTCCACAATAGCTTTAATAGTTGCTTGGCTTCGTGCAACAAACTACACCTTTGTTTCTGCCCTTTCCTGTTCTTTCATCAGCTGCTGGTATGCACATTAGGCAGAACACATGAGAGCAAACAAACTGCAAAATTGGTTTGTGAAAATATTTTGAGACAGCTGGTCAATTTTTAAGGGTTTATCTTCACCAGGCAAAAAAAAAATCCAGCAGAGAACCAGATGGTTTCAAATGCAGTGTGATCCTTGCAGCAGTTTTATGGGTACACAAGCAAGCCTCAAAGCTGTTTTCAGAGATCAGCTGTACCAAAATGCCTTGAGGGTACAGTCCCTCTTGTGTCCTTGTCCTTGCTCAGCTGTGTTGGCTGAACTGGGGCTGCAGTTCAAGCTAAGCTGACTCCTCTCTTAGTTACTTCCTTGCTCATGACTATACCATGCTCAGTGTCACAGGCACTTCATCTCTCTCCCTCCCCAGTTTAAAGTCCCTTTCAGCCTTTTTGTGTGCAGTGGTCCCATGTAAGGAGTGCATCTCTTCAGGCATTCAGCATCCTTTCCTATGGTGGGTAGCTTCCTTGGAGAGAGACTGTGGCCCAGAGCCTAAAGGAAATAATGAACACTTACGAATGTTTTCCAGCGGTAGCTCTCGCTGACCTTTCAGACAGCGAGTCCCGATGAGACACAGTTGCAGGAGCCACCACTTTCTCAGAGCATAGCAAGTGAATGAGATCTTACAACATCCACCTGGAAGGTAAGTGTACTGGTTTCAGATGCTGAAACCAGCACAATACGGATGGGTTTGACAATAGGGCCTGTCCCCCGAATGCCTGGAGCAATGGGGTCACTGGATTGAAGCTTTGGGAGCGGCACTGTTTCATCCTTTATGTCTCTATCACATTGTAACAAATTCTGCAGTTATATTATAATCCCATACTATTTTTCAGAAGGATCCTCTCCCGTAGGGTCAAATGAGCACAAGTGATGTTCTTTCATTCCTAGTTCAAGTAATCTGCTGGTTTGTAAAACACTGAGAATCCAAGAAAATCCATGGAAAAAACCCATGTATATAGACATTTTCATAATGCTAACAAACAAAACTTTTCATTTGACTTACTGATGCCACTTCCTCACTGTCTCATTGTTTTTTATCCTGATTTTCTGGAAAAGTCCTATGAAACGTAGAATTACAGGATCATTTAGGTTGGAAAAGACCTTTAAGATCATTGAGTACAACTGCAAACTTAAACTTGCCAAGTCCACCACTAAACCCTGTCCCTAAGTGCCACTTCTATACACCTTTTGAATATTTCTAGAGATGGCGACTTGAGCACTTCCCTGGGTAACCTGTTTATATGCCTGAAATTCATTTTCTTTCTCACCTTCACTTCCATAATCATCCTTTTCTTCCAAATAGGTTGAAGTTTAAAAATCTCGTTTTAAAAAGTAGGATCATTACACGATCATCTTCAAAGTACCAAGCCACAATTTCTGTGCTGGATCCAAGATGTAGTGCTTGAATTAAGTGCTTAGTTCTAGCACATTTTTACCGACTTTATTTCCAACAGGCTTTAAATAAACATGCTTTAGGCTATAAATATATTCCTATCCCCTGAAATCTTGACAAGCTGAAATGAATTTTCTAGCCTGTGGCCATCTTGAATAAAAGCTTGGAGAACAACTTCACCAAGTGATTTAACTACTTAGACCTAAGAATCCCATAATGTTCAACAATACATCATATAGTATAAAAGTCTTTTTTTAATTACTGAAATCATTTAAATAAAGCAAATTCAGCATGTGGTTTTAGACACAAATATTTGTGAGCCAATACCTCTTGTTGATCATCATCTAAAAACAGGAATACAAACACATCTGTAGATCAGACATGAAGGCTTATATCAATCTGACATTCCTTTAAGAGGAAGTAGCAAACATTTTCTTTGGCAGAAAAGAAACAAAATACCTCTTTTAAACCATGACTAGAAAGGTTTATTTAGGCTCTTAACATGAGTAAACTAAGGATTATGGGAATTTAGTTCAAAAACTGTCGTAAAAGACTTGTCCTAATAAGCAAAGTGCCTGAAGTAGATATCTAAAGTAACAGCAGATGTCAACACATCATAATGAGACATATTATTTTCATTTATACCTTTGATTTTTGCATTACTAGATACAGTAGAACATTAAAAAGCATTTTCCTGTTTCTAATGCCAATGAAATCGTTTAGCAAAATTTATGAAACGTTCAAAATATATATTTTTAGTATCTATTATCTGTTATTATTCATGCACACTCTTGGATGTTTATGAGAGTTTCATGCCAGGGTGGTTTTGGAGGGAGAAAGTTATTTTTCCATTATTTATGTATAATCCAACTTCAATTAGAATAGAAAATAATGAATCTGGAATAATGATCTGTTTAATTGATGACAAAACAGATTCTGGAGTAATTTCAGTCTCAGAATATCTTTCCATTTTTCTCTGATTAGAAAAGGAAAAGTATGTAAGCTAATGCTTAAAGGTAGATATTTAGATCACAAACATAAAAGATTTTATTTTATTCTCTCATGGCTGCTAGCAGGTATATCTGTGTTTCAGCTCTTTATTTCAAACCATCAACAAATTTCATTCAATCCACTATAACCCAGTCATATCTCTAGGTAATATCAGTAGACAGTTAACTACTTAACCAAAAAGTAGTCAGCATTTACTGTGTGGAAAAAAAACCCTGTAATCCTTTTAAAAGCTAGAACAATATGTGTGCATTAATTTTCAGGAAAATTAGGATATAGATTTCTTTAATAACTAAAATTTTAAAAAATCTGTGAAAATAAGACAGGCCAGTTTCCAAGCTGAGCTCCTTACAATGACTCCAACTAGTCCCTCTCATTCCTTTCTGTGCCTTTGGGGCCACTTTTCTCTAGTGCTCTACGTTGCATGATCTTGCTACATGATCTTGCAGTGGGCCAACGCTGTTGTGCAAGCTCCAGAGCAGAGCTGGAACTCCTGCCTCCAAGTAGGCTCCTGGTTCCTGGTACAAGACTGTTCGTGCCAAGTGTCCAGATAAAGATAGCAGGAGATACCTGGTTGCTCTTCCCATTGCTCCTCCTGGCCTATGCTGGGGTCACCCTGGAGATCTCTGCTAAGAGGGTCCAATGGGCCCATGAGGTGGTGGGTCCTGCCCCTGGCTCTGGGGCTGCATTTACACACCAGCCTAACTGCTTGGTCATTGCATGGAACAGAAGGAGTAGTGACAGTGGTTCCTGAAGGATATTTGAGAGGACAAAGGTGCTGAAGTCAGTAATGTGCTCAGTGGCTGTGATCACAAGCGTCACGAACACTAATTATTAGCTAAAAGGACTCCTCAGTGTGCCACCAAACTCCAGCCTTCAAAACCTGCTCATTAATAATTTTTTCAGTGCTGCTCTCAAGATTGTCACAGTTCGGTAATCTCTTCCAAAAGCCATATTCATACTCCCTCCTTTGGAGGAATGGAAAGAGAAGTGTTTTGCTGATAGTTTTTGAGGACTACACTGGCTCCTCAGGCAGCTCCACCATATATGCAGTGGGATTCTACTTTCATGGTGAGTGTACTTCCCATGTTCACTGCTCTGGTCCAGTGGGACAGCACAGACAGGCAAATGCTTATATATATGTGAACCTTGGCAAGGTTTTCTTTGGCTTTTAAATTCGTGCAATTACTGCAAACTGCTTGGTGAGTTAACTCAAGAGATACAACTCTTGTTCAAAAACTAAATGGAAAAGAAAAACCTTTTAAAAAATCACTCCACTTGGCTAGATGGTGCTGGCTGACACCCCTCTTCTTGTAAATATGCTCCAGGTCAAACCTGTTTCCCAGGAAGAAAGCCCTAATGATGACAGGCAACATGTTACTAAAACAGGCAGGAGAAAAGGAAGTCATCATGGTCTTGGAGCTGGTGGTTACTACACCACCCCATCACACTGCTCGGGTCTGCCCTGTGCCCACGATGTCCCTGCACACTGTCTGCAGAGCGTGCAAGAAATCAGCAGCAAAAAAGCTCATACCTGCAGTCACATAAACACATAAACACTTTCACTCACAGTAGTGCTCTCATTATCTGGCCATCAGAGGCAGCTAAGGCTGAGACAGGAGAGACGTTAAAGGATCCTGTCTACCTAGTGCATTCACAGTCCACTCCAGCCGGGAATGACTTCCAGATGTTAGTGTGCTGCAAATGCGCCTCCAGCCCCCAGCCCAACCCTTATCAATCACACTGGACAACACTGGCACCGAGCGGGAGGAAGTGGTGGCTCAGTCAACAGCCCAGAGGGTTGTTGGTACACTTGATCAAACGACAAGTTCTCCAGAGAAGATGGCTAGGAAAAATGTCTATTTTTGTTGCAGAAAAAAGGTTTCTTTAATTTAAAAATTAACCATAAAAATTAGAGGCAATCCAAAACCAAACCAAAACCAAAACAAACCAAAACCCAAAAGAAAAGCAAATAAATAAACAAACAAAAACCACCAATCTCCCCAAAAATCTACAAACCACCAGAAAAAATAACCCTCAGCAAAAAGCCCATGAGGCTAGAAAAGCATGTGTGCCCTTATATGAATTTTCTCTTACATAGGAGCCTTTCTGAAAAAAACTTCCATGAAAGGGTTAACTGTTAAAGAAAGAAAATGTTTGGATCTTCTTGTGTTGGTTTGTTTCTTTATGATGGCTTAGTCAGCAGAGATAAAAAAGTCTGCATAGATAGTCATTTCGATTTTAAATGGCATGGTTCAGGTTACCTTAACTGCATGTCAAAGATTAGCTGAAGCAATGCTGAAATAATCAGGATCTGTACCGCCAAACAACTGTTTCTGTGTGCAGTCAACTCCTGTTAAGAATTATGTAGGATTTTCTACAGAAATTGTGTTCTTGAGGTATTTCTGTTTGTGAAAAATTTTTGACACTAACCTCTACAATAAAGACTGGAATTTATTTGCTGTAAGAAAGATTCCTTTCTTTCCAAGACAAAATCAGGCTCCGTCTACTGAAGGAAATAATTTATTCTTCTAGTGATGATCTTCTTGCATCCCTTCAGTTTTTTAACATGTCTATATTACTGAATAATTTCTCTCCTAATTTTTCTTCTGCAAACCCAGAAATCTCTCTTTTCTTTTTTCTTTTTTCCCTTTTTAATATAAACATAATACAGAACCTTTTCCTGTTTTTTTTCCCCTAATGTATAGCCCTGCTGTAGCAATTTCAAGTGTTCTCTATGCAAGATTGCAAAACATAAAGGGTTACAGACTCCCCCTGCAATTCACAACCCCGGTGCTGTTGTGGAGGGATTGATTTATATTTTTCTGACAAGCCATTATTAATCATTCAGTGTGGTCTTTCTATAACTGCAGGGATATGAACCTATCTGCTGCAGAATATGTGTCACATTGCAGCCCACACCTGCATGGACTGGCAAAAAGTGTGCAGCTACACACTCACCCAGGTCAAGCCCTTTGTTGCAAATGTGTAGTTGTTTTGAAACGAACACCAAATCTTAAAAGTATTTAGCAACCTGAAGTTGTAAATTGGACATCTTTTGGATTTTTCAAAGAACACAGGCATAAATCTCCCACTAGATGCTTATCTGCATCATTAAGCCCTTAAATTACATTATAAACTTGTTGCTTATGCCTTTTTTTCCCTCAGCAAATTACTTAGAAACCAGATGTGCCTTTCCCCAAATGTATTATTTGCAAGCATGTACCAAATACCTTGGCAGAATAATGTTCATGCTTCAAGCTATTTGGAAAATGTTAATTTAATTTGCTCTCTTTTTGTTATTCATGTGGGCAGCCAGTCACCTAAATCACATGTTATCGTTTCTGCCTTCTTACTGGCTGCCTAAATGTTTTTACTAGGAGAATTATGAGTATCAAAGGCATTAAGAAGCAAAGCCCAGGTGATTTGCAGCCGATAGGAATTTGAGGATAATAGTTATTCCTGTTTAAATTCACTAAACTTGTAGGTGATCTAGGCATATTTGTGGCTTCCATCTCTTTACATCTAATATAAACCCTGTCACCACAAATCACAGTTACCGCATGCTTATCCACAGGAGTGTTTGCCAGACACTTTTCTTTTACTGTTGGTTGCTTCATCTGACTGATGGTCCAATAAAGTCTGCATTGACAAATCTGGACTCTAAAATTAGTGCCTTATCCTGTGCTTTGGAATTTAAAGAAACATTTAGATGTGATACATACACTTAGGGGCTTAATGACAGACTTATGAGTGCACCAAGTAACTCAGTGTTGAAGACTAGTGTGAGCTGCCTGGACATATATGTCCATTAATTCATTTTTATTACCAAATTTAATTTGAAATTGTGGTCATTTCTTACTTTTTGAAATGATCAAGATAATAAAAATGAACTACATTCCAGGTAACAGTTAGGCCCAAAGCAGTGTTGACACTTTGTGGTAAGAAAGGTAAATATTTACTTCATGGAAGACCTGCCAAGCCCACAAATTCTGTGAAAACACGAGATTTTAGTTAAGTAAGCAACAGGCTTTCTTTCACAAAAATAGCATTCTGGTAGCAGTTGGTTTTCATGGGCACTTTTCACCAGAATTGCAGCATACTATTTTACAGAGAAAAAGAATACTTTTGAAGAAGTTCTTGGAATGACTTGTCTCTTTTGACCAGATTGGAAGATAAGCACATATATTTTTGTCTGTTCTGTGGTTTTTCCAAAGATTGCATCTATTTTTTAAATGTTCCAGACTTGGTGCATCATTAAGATAACGAGTACTCAGCTTCTCTAGCATCACTCCCTGCCTCCTCTGGCACATTTCCCTGCAAATGCATCTGAAGCCCTGTTTCTCTGGATAAGAAGGCTGGGACAAAAAGAGAGGTGCTGCTCTCTTTACACGTGTCTGCTGTAAACAGTTGTGTATTGTTCTGCTTTGTTTGTTCTTCACAGTAATAGGGGATGTGAATTCTCTGGGGACTTCTATATTTTATGACTTTTACCTGCCAGATATAGAATGACTGAACTCCCTTACACCAGAGAACGGCCACATTTGAGCAGATGGGCTCAAGAAAGTGAAAAAAAAAAAAAAAAAAACAAACCAGAATTCTGTTTTCTTGTTCATTTGTGGTTGTCTGGGGTAACATGACATCTTTTTTTCTGACAGAATAACACCACTTGTAGAGAAAGCCAAGAGTGGTCATACAGAGGTAAAACAGAGCCATTAAGGCAACTCAAGGGAGCAGAGGGGAATTTCAGTTGCGCATATTCCTAATTTCCTGTTTCAAATATTTTTTAGTCCTTTAAAATTACCAGGCAAACCTGCTCTGCAGACTGGTCATTACAGAGCCTCTCTGTAAATCAGTGCCTTTGTGACTACAGCATAAAAACCTCACTTCAGCTTAATACAACAGAAGAAGGTTTGGCAAATGCCAGGTGCAGGCCCTTTGCCAAGGGTCTGTGGTCCTCATCAAATCAACCACTACCACTGCTGGAAATGCAAAGACACTCCTGCTTAAAAGAGGCTGTGTCTGAGTAATGTAAAATCTGGGCTGTATATTTAACCCCAACCAAGATTGGTCAGGAGGGAAGTGGAGTAGAAGAGCAGTGTGGCTTTCCACTGGTGCTTCTGCTGTGGTTTGGGGATTTAAAGAGGACTTTGATTTCTCACCCTTCCTGCCCCACATCACAAACTCTAATGTCACCACTAGGTAAGGACAGGAAACATTTTATGATGGTGGAGAGAGAGCAGAAAGGGAAAAAGAAAGGCTGTAGCCTTGTGTCTGTGCAAAATAGAGTATCTCTCTGTACTGGTACAAACCATGGCTATCTTCACCATCCCCACCAGCCCTGAGGAAGAAGACCTTTTTGTCTCTGTACAGTGGTGCTCTTGCCAGAGCAGCTAGGCACATGAAAAAGCTATATTTGGGCAAGCAGAAGTGCAAACTTTATACTGCCCCAGCCACTCCAAGGTACTTTAGTAAAGGCTTCCCAACTTGCCAGCCCCATGGTAAATGTGAGGAACAAAATCCTTTTTTGCCTGAGGAGTAAAACACCCCAAATCACAGAGAGGTAAAACAGGTAGTAGGACACTCAGTAGGCAGCTCTATTCATAAGCCTAAAAACTTGGCTGTATTTATCTGCTAATATTAGAATTCTTCAACGTGGCTGCACACTGCACTGTGTGTGAGACACAATGCAGCAGAAAAACAGAGCACTAGCAATGCATATAGAAAAGGTTAGGTTTGGTTTAGCTTCCCTGTCTTTTCTTTACTTACCTAAATTCAAATTAGATGATCTCTACAGCTATTGGCTTCATTCCATACCGTACTACTGACCTGCTCCCTAGAGATATTTGTTTCCAAACCCCAAGTTATTTCCTTTACATTTAACCTAAATTAAAGAGCCAGAAGAGGGGTGAGTGAGTGGCGGTCTCTTAGCAAAAAATCTGTCCATGTTCCAAATTTCCGAAGAGGTAATTTTTCAATTAAAGGACTGCAGTGCGCAGAGGAGAGCAGAGATGCATGATGAAAGGCCTTCCCAAAGCTGATACCTCGTTTCTTTTTGCCACTTTATGCATCTGCAATTATAGAAAAGCCTCTCTTGCATGCTAATTGTCTTGGCTGTAACATCTGCACAGTGGATTTAATTTTTTTTTCCCTAAAGCCTGACTTTCGGAAGTGACCAGGCCAGCTAAAAAGGACAAAGCAACTCAGGAATACAATTTCACAGAAATCTTGGCAAAAAGGTAAGCACATTCCTGCCAGATTCCTCAAAGCTAGATGCCTGCAACAGATGCAGGAGGGGGCTGGAAAGCCAGTCAACTCCCTCCTTTCAGCCCCTGGGACTCTTCCCAGGCTTTTTACCCACAGTCCTCACCCCATGGGAGGTCTTGAGAATGGTCAGTGAAAGATGAACATCTTCCCTGCTGAAGCACTGAGCAGTACCAAGGTGGAGGCAACTGGAGCTAGCCAGCTCCTTCCTGCCATCACCACGCCAGGCAGGTCTCTGGCATCCCCTCCAGGGTGGAGGAAGGAAGGCTCTTCCTTCAGAGCCTTTCTCCCTGTGCTGTTGTTAAAGGACTGCTAAGCAGACAACTCCAATGCCATTTTTTAGTTGCCCACTGAAGACCTTCCCCCACGCTTCTCACTGGCTTGTTTTGCCATCTGTAAATAAACACAGGCCTCAGAAGGACAGCTTGCCAGGTACATGTATTTTAACTGCTGTTGTCACCTACAGAGCCCTTCCCCTGGTTTCATGTATTTCCATATTTTGGCCATTTAGTGACTACGGCCTTTATTTTCACTATGTTTTAATTCCACCCCATAGTACAAACATTTAAATACATGTAAATGTATTCCAACCACAATTTCCACTGCCCAGTGCATACTGTGTAAATTTCCCCCTCCCCAGTATGTTTTAAGGTCACTTCCATCAGTTCAAATACTGATTATTCATTATATCAAGTATCCAAGCTGATAGCTGATGACAGCCAGGAAACCATAAGCTGCCTCGAGGCTTGTCTTCCTATCAGCCCCTGTAGCTGGGCGATGAGGGACTTTTCTTCCTGCCATTGAAACTATTAGGTTGCTGCAGTTTGTTTGGTTTCAGCTTACCATAATTGCTGCCATTTCCATGGTTGATTTGGGCTGTGTTTGAAGTTGATGTACAACACAAAGTGTGCTGCATGTGTAGCTGCTCTCCACGTGTCAAGACATTAGAAAGAGAGAGAATGTGTGTATATGTGTATGTGTGCGTATATGTAAACATCTGCCATGTAGCTGTCTTCTACTTACTCATGTCTCTCAGGGGTTTACTCTACCCAGGGCAACTGAGCGTCTTAACTGCCCTCACAGCGATAATCATTCATGTTCCTGCTACTGGGGAGATTAATTTTGGTTGGGTGGGAGCAGACACCACAGGAAGGAGAGAAGTGGGATGACTAGCAGAGAGTAATGCATATAGAGTTC
Organism: Struthidea cinerea; assembly: GCA_013397865.1. Taxonomy (NCBI): domain Eukaryota; kingdom Metazoa; phylum Chordata; class Aves; order Passeriformes; family Corcoracidae; genus Struthidea; species Struthidea cinerea. The sequence continues at coordinate 73,306 of VZTI01001123.1, read as the reverse complement.
CAGACCACAAACCTCATGAGCAGGGAGGTGTATGAGGATGTGAAGCCATCAGGGTGGTGTTTTTTCATGGTCCTGGGACTCTTGTCTCTCTTTGGGGAACTGTAATTCAGTGCAGTCACAGAGCTCCTCTTATCGCAGGCAGCAAGACCAACAGATATTTATGGCCCACAGACCTGGAGGGAACCCTAGCCCAGGAAAGGACTGGCAACAGCTGGCATGGGAAGATAGGGCAGTCCTTCCTTGGAGCTGATGACACTGGACCTCAGGACAATGAGGTAAAAACACTTTCTTGGGTGACTCTTGCTGTGTCTCAGGTTCTCATTTGTAGCTGAAGGATAACAAAGGTGCTGCCCACCACCTTCTCATACATTTGTGGTACAAGTTCCTTCAGGACAGAATCATCTTCTAATATATGTTGAAATATTATCCAGTCTGATGGCAAAAAGGCACTGATCACAAGTGTGTTACATAGGCACCCGAAGAGTACGTGATGAAGAGGAGAACAGTGAAACATTTTAATGTACATTTTCATAAATAGAAATGAGACAAATAATTGCAAGGTGGATTAGGATTTTTATTATCCCTTAATAAAAATATATGCAGTCTTTCTGTGAGTCTTACTTGCCTTTTGCTGACCTATGCTGACAATCACCACTTTGTCCCTTTGAATCTCCAGGAAGTAATCATACAAGGTAAAGAGGACAGAGGAAGCCACCATTGGAGGGGCATTTTTGAACCTGTATGAGAACCAGAGGAGAAAAAAAGAGTGCTCATGGGTAGGAGGACAACTGTTCACTGAATCTCATTCTTTTTTACATTGTTTGCAGCTTCCAGCACACCTGGGAGACACAGCAGCATATCATCAGGCAAAGATAAATACAACTAGATAGGCAATAGAAGAGAGGGGTACACACATGATAATGTTGAACTAGCTGTAGTGGGTGGACAACTAGAGGTGGTTTTTATGTGTGTCTGAAAGCCCTGCCCATGACAGTTAATGGGATGGAGGCTGCCATGTTTTGCTTCACACCTTGGTTTTCCTTGATAGTGTGGAGAAATACATATTGTGCAGATGGATCCTTGTGCAGCTGCAGCACAAAGGTGCAGATTGAGCCTGAGGCAAAAGCACTCAACTGGTGATGACTCTTTGTATAACAAAGGGCACAGGTACCTGTGGCACCCATCAGGTGACCAGACACTCAGAGACACTGCAGGAGCTGAAGACTCAGGAGGAAGAGCTGAGACTTTCCCATGCTTGGACTGTGAGTGTATAAAAGATCAGCGTTCCTTTTCTGTGGGCTGTCCTAAGAGGCACCACCTTGAGCTGTTTCTGAGTTACCATGCTGTGGATAAATGGCTTTGTGGAATCAGACATCTGAGACTCTGCCATGGGAAACCTGGGCTCAAACAGGTAACGAAGTGTAGTGTGACTGCATGAGAGTGGGGTGTGCAGGGAGCCATGAGGGGCTCCCGTCGGGTCACTGGATCTGCCTGTTCCAGTGGGGCTGCACTGTCAGCAGTGACATTGGTGGTGGGCCTCTGACTGCCAGAGATGTTCCTGGATGGTCAGACCGGTAAGTTTCCTTAACAGATGGGAAGAAACAGCTATTTCATGGCAAATATCTTCCCAGAGATGGAGACTGCACTGAAAACACAGGTTCCACAGTCCCAGTGTCACTGATGGACACGCTGAGTGAGATTCCTTGTGCCTGGCACCCCTCAGCCTCATGGAGTGCACTAGGGCAGGACTTTGGGAGATACACACGGCAAGCAGCAGACCTCCTTAAGCAGATGGCAGCTGTGCATATGTCTCCTCTATGACAGTAGTTAAATCATTCTGAGTACGAAGACGCAAGGACAGAGCTCCTATCTATGTACTGAACTAGCCCAACACTCTGCCTCCAGTTCTGTCCAAGAGCAAATGCTAGCAGAGGAGGGGAGGAACAGGAAACAGGTACAAGACTCAAATGGTTACAGCTGTGAGGGCTGTTTCTGGGGCCCTCAGTGACTATGGCCACAGAGCTGTGCCTAGATGTGGCTCAGGCAGTGGGTGGCTGGAGGCTGAACCTTAGCTCTGCTCCAGAGGTGAGCTGTTTAGCCTCCTGTCAATCCTTTTTGGATAATTGGACCTCGGTATCTCGTTCAAGGGCTTGCTTTGAGATTCACAGGTTAAATGCTACACAGGGATTGAACATCAGTGTATAATATGGTGTAGCATTGTACAAGGATGCGGAACTCAGGGCCTGGCTTCAGAACAGTTCAGGTCTCCCAGATGAATCCACATGCTGCGTGCTCTGCCATCCCGCATGTTCAAGCCTGCACCCCTTCACCCACAGAGGCAGATCCACACCTCCTGTCCCCTCTTGCACCATCAGGCCCCTAGTCCTGTGTCCCTTCCCATCTCCTCCCTGCTTACTGATGTCTGCTCCTCTTGAATGCCCTGTCTCCCTCCTACACTAGCCAGCTCTGTCCCTGCAGCCTGTCTGGTTGTGCTGGCCTGAGACACCCAGGTGGGTGGATTACAGCCTGCTTTTTTGTGTGTGAAACCTGAACCATGGCTAAACAGCAGCTAATGTAACTGCAATTTTATATTTGTTCCCACCTGTACTCTCAGGATCACTCTCAGGATCTCCATCACTGAGGTAGGTCTCTCACTGGAGAGATGTCTTTGGGAGAGCAAGGATTTAGATCCTAAACCCTCTGGGAAGGGACCAGTGCTCCCTTCTCTGCCTTCCCCATTCCCAGGTCTCTGCAGGGGACGGGGACTGGCACATCTACCTGCCTATTCAAAAAGCAACATGGGAGCAAAATGCAGGAGACAGTTTCAGCTCTGCAAAAAATCATGGTGGCTATCTAACGTGAACTTTCCTTGACATCATCGTCTTTACCAGACCTTCCTTTTCCCCCCACTCAGTGAATGGTTCATTTCAGCATTTCACGATACACCATCTGTAGCTCTACCGACCATCACAACTTCAGGAAGCATTTTTGACCCATTAGTCCTCTGTCCAAGCTAACACATTTTTGGAAACACTACAGACAGGCTGCAGACACTGTATTTGCTGACACTGACCATAATCAGAAGAATTTCACATGAAAAACTGCTGGCAGCTGCAATGCTGACTGTGGAAAAGCTGTAAAGAAGTTGCAGTAACAAAAAAGAAATTAAAACAACAGTGAACATCCCACACACACATTTGGAATTGTTTTGCCATTCACATGAGGCTCTGTTTCAAGCAGCTCTTTTCCTCCATCATGCTTGCAGAGGTCCTTCTGAGCTCCCAAGCTTGGGGGTGACACCTCAGCTCAGGACAGGGTGCCCCAGCCAGACCTGCACTCACATTAAAGAAGGTGAGGAGTGGCCACCAGTCTACCATGCAGATGCCCTGTAACAAGCCATAAAACATTCCCCCACTCCATGAAGAAATGGTGATCTCCAGAAGCCTGTCATGCGAGGTTCCTCTGCTTTTTTTGCTGCTGCTGTTGTTGGTTCTATGCTCATCCTTGCCCTGGTGTGGAGCACGCCGGCCTCACTCCCCTTGCAGCACACTAGATGGCCCATAGCAGACACAGCAATTCCAAGCTAAGCAGAGCAGCTAGGTCTACAAGAGCACAGTAATTTTGATTTCCTGTCAAAAACAAAACAAAACAAAACAAAACAAAACAAAACAAAACAAAACAAAACAAAACAAAACAACAACAACCAAACTACCAAACAACCAAACAAACAAAAACACCAAAGGAAATATTTTCTTTGTTAGGAAGCGAAGAGATACTTTCTTTGCCTTAGCAGGAAGTGGTTGCAAAATCAAGCGAAGATTAAGGAGATTAAACTGGAGGGGATGTCAAGCCATGAAAAGGTGAAATATTGAAGAATGCCTTCGCAACGCTTTTTTCCAGAGAGAGTAGAGAAGCCAGTTCCATGCATAAATTTATTTATTTATTTAAAGACTTTTTGTTCAGGGGACAAAAAGAAGAAATAAAGAAGAGAAAATGACTACATAAAGTCCTACATCTGAATAAGCCAAAACCCTCACACTGAATGAAGGATAAATCCTTCCTACAGTGATTATAGTTGTTTGAGGGAAATCCTATACCTCTTCCTACATGCCCATACTGATAAGACCACTAGGACAGAACAGCATTTTATTCACTAGATAAGGACAGTAGAACAGAACATTATTTTACTCTTATCAAGGACAGTAGAACAGAACAGCACAGCCTTGGAGAAACAGATAAAGGATGTAACTTAGGGAAACAGAAGTCATGCAAAACATAAGCAGGGCGCCAGCTCAGCTCTGCAAGGCTGACAAAGCAGAAGTTATGCAAAACAACGATACTGAGCTTACTCAAAAGCAGGAACATACACCTAAAAAAGGACAGTGGACATTGAAGACAGACCCTAAAGAGTTATATAATGACCTCCAACTAGGGGTGCAACTACGTCAAATAAAGTGAAGGAAGTGGAGACAGCTATTGAATATGTAATCAGTGTGTATGATAAAACTCTTTTTACCTGACTCTTGGCACACTCGATGAGAGGAAGGATCCTCTAAGTGACTAGCACGCTGCAATAAAGGCCTGCTTTCTAATACAACTCTGTTAGAAAGTTTCTATCTGACCAATTTCAGTACCAATATATTCACAGATTGTTCTCTCTAACCATCAAAACTGATGCAAAATCCACCCAAGCATTAGGATTTTACAGCAAAAGGGACATTCGAATCAACAGTCCCACTGATTCACCTCAGAGGTCAACATTTTTTGTTGATGAAGTAATGGGCTTTTTAATGAACATCATGTATTTTTACATCTACTTTCATTAAGAAATGGGCATAAGAGGACCAAATGAGTGTAAATATAAAGCAGAGCAGAGTTGCATGTTAGGAGCTAAAACGAAATCCAGGGCTTACCTCAACCTGATTTAACAGTAGTTAAAACTATGACGGCAACATTGATATTGAGATATCATGTGATACAAGCAGGCCAACCTTGAGTAGAGAGCTTTAAACAGGGAATGACAAGGGATAGTGATGATGACACACAATCAGCAGCAGAGTTCATAAATTAGGATTAGTCAATAAATCAATGTGTGCAATATTCTGCTGATGTTGGTTGTGAACCACTTGGTAATGAAGAGGCAGATGAGACCTTCTTTTGTTAGAAGAAGGTTAGGACAAGAAGAAGCCTCTTGTCCTCAGGCAATAATCCTCATGTGCCAGTGTTTGATCGCTTACAGAGACTGTCTTGTCCAACCCCCTCTGCTGGCACAGAGACAGCCTCAGCTTCTCCATGACTTTGTACCACAACTAAGGAAAGCTTTTGCATAGTAAGACAAGATCTGACTTCCTGGAAATCAAATTGCCATAAATGGATCTGACCTAAATCACTTTAAATATAATTTGTTGAAAGAGCACACATGTGCAATTTTGAAGGAGAGCAGGAATACAATCCTTACTCACTAATAACCTCTAATGAATTCCCATAAACCAGCACGGAAAATTGCTTCTTAACAATGACAGAACTGTAAATGTCTGAAACAATAAGGTTCTCCTCGAGGCAGAGTGGTTAAAAATTACTGATGGAGGGATCCCTTAATGGCTCCACTCCCAACCTCTTCCATTTTTATCAGGTTGCACATTCTCCCTTGAGTAATGTCTACTGGAATAGACTGGGCTGTGGAAAAAAATATATATTTTTAGCATGAATGACTCAACATTAATAGAGTTAAGGGTTTCTGAATTCAGCATGAAAACACATTATGTCAGGAACTAGTGACAAATCCTACTTCTCCAATGTCAGGTGGATTGAGTAATGTCTGGAAAGACTGTGATTCTAAAACAAGCATCTGGACATGTCAAAACAGTTTATATATCCTCTCCAGCATGTGCAAAAATGAAGCTAACTATTCACTTTATTTAAAATATTCTTCATACCCCCCATGAAACTATTACTTACCATATTCTAAACATTTCCACTCTTTAATACAAATGCTCCCAGCAGCTAAAGCTGGTTTAGTACAACAATAACTTGTGGGAAGAGGTATGAAGTAGCACTTTTTTAACCTACTTTCTTAGGGGGACAGACATGGGCTTTTAACATTGAAAACAGGACTCTTTCTTGATTTCCATTTGCTATATGCTCACTAGAGCATTACTGAATATTGCACGGGTCAGTAGAATCTGGACAACAAATGTGGTTTGTCTCTCTCAGAGTATCCGTTCTTGGATAAAAAGCTGTCTTTGATCAAGTAGAGCCTAAGCTGAAATAAAGGCAATAAAAATGTGTGGAATTTTACTTCACGCAAGTACAAACAACATGGAGAAAACCAATTACAGGCTTCTAGGTGTGCAAATCAATTTCCATATTTTAAATGCCCTTGTTTTTTCATATCAAATGATCAGCACCTTTAGAGATCTCTCTTTCCTGTTTCAAAAAGCAGTGTTGTCATATGACTAGATGGCTCCACCATCCAGTCCAAGATGCAGCCAGTGCCCTTGGGAGTATGTATCATTCAAATTAACCTTAATATTCAGCAAAGTGTTAAAAACAAAATTTTGATCGTTTGACTTCCCAAACATATGCAGATCCAGTCTAAATAGCTTGAGTTTTACTGAGCTGTTTGCGTAACTGGAGAAATTTGGCAATAGTTGACATGATTTCAAGAAAAATGTCAGATTAAAAAAAAAAGACGTATCTAATTTTTTTTATTTATTCAGTTCTATCTTGTTGACTGCTTTTGTTTTGTTACTTTTCCTAGTTTCTCTGTTCTATTCACTGTTAAGGCATCCTGCCAAAAATAAAAATCTCCATCCTCCCTTCCTTCCGTCCCGCTGAAACAACAAAAACACATTTTCAAACCACAAGAGTTGTAAGCATTATAATTTAACTGTATGTGGTAGTGAGAATTCCTCACACAGCTGTATTTTAACCATCTGGATGCTCTAGAAATAATCTGCAAATATATCAAGAACGCTTCTGCTATGTGAAAACTTCCACACACATCTCGTTCCCTCTTCACTCTGCCATTTTCTAAGCCATTTGGCTGAGACAAGTTAAGTGACCTCCAAGCACATAAAAAGTATATGCACTGATTTTGCCTATCCCTCCGAAACTATTTTTTTTATTCTGAAAAAATGTGAAAGACCCAATACTAACATTCCTTTTAACAAAATATCAAACATTCTGGTCTGCAGCAGCTCTTCTCCCCTCCAAAATCAAATCCTCTTGCATGTTTTACATATGAAGCAAAGCTGAAACAAAAAGATATTGCAATCAAGTTTCAATCAACAAGATGTTTACTGCATTGTCAGATTCTCAAAAGGAAAAAAATTCCAAGACAAATGTTCATAATTTTATAAACTGCTACTGAGCAAAGACACAATTTTGTACTTCACTTTTACAGATTTAAGTTTAATTCTAGAAGAATACTTAAATACTTGTCTGCTTCAAATAGTTCAACCCAGTAAAAATATGAGTAATTTTACCCTCCTGAATCTTTTTTTTTCTCTTCTAGTTTTAAGGTTCACGGTTTTCATCTCATAGCTGTGACAAAAAGCAGGGCAGTATAAAATGCACATAGAGCACTGGCTTGTAGGAAGAAATGATGTAAAGAGCTTCTGTTCTTTATCTTCCCTCACAAGAAAGTTTATATGAAACAGAATGATCAGAATGGTACAGAAAAAAATGTTTCATGCAAGATGGAATTAAACCTTGGGATTTGTTCCCATAGGCAGACCCTAAGGTCACTAGAAAAGGCTAGATGCTTGTGTAAACCTTGAAAATATCAAGGACAAGCATTTTGGAAGAGGTATTAAAACATACTCTTCAGAGCTTTAGCAAAACTATAACTATCAGTAATCAAGACAATCCCGTGTCTGCAAGTTTCTTGCACTTTTGTCTGAGGCATCTGGCACTGACAGCTCTCAGATGTGGGATGCTAGACTAGATGGATGATGGATATAATCCAGTTTAACAGTCTCTACATTCCAGTTTCACTGTATAGAGGTTTTTTCAAGGTTTTTTCTCCATCATGTAGAACACAAGATTTTCCCTTATAACTTTCTGCACTGCCTTGTCCCAAAGCAGATACAACACAAAGCAGATTTTTACAAGCATAATGTCATGAAAGACAAAGGTGCTAGGCTATTTCTTAAGTCAGTTATTTTGCCCTTTACATCTTTTTCTTCTTTAGAAGAGATTCTCATTATGAAAAGCAATTGTGAAAAGCAAGTGATAATTAATCAAGTATTTTTGACTAATACTATGTTAATAGAAAAATGAAACTATTTTCTAGAGATCTTACTCCTGGAACATGTGCACGAAGAAAAAGTTCTTCCACAAGCAATATTTTTCTTTTTCTTCCTCTTCTTCTTCTTCTTCTTTTTTTTTTTTTTTTAATACCAAACATTTTAGAATCAGCATTTTAACTCAGTACCAATTTTTAAACTTTAGGCTCGGATTTTAACTGATGTGACTCAATGTGTCTGTATTTACCTCACTAGAGCCATCACAAACTCAAAGGGATAGTAGGAAACTGCAAGGTGACTAGACTCCCTGCCCCACTTGAATGGTAAGAATCACTAAGGACATAATTCCTAACATATGCTTGTCTATGTTCTTTTTAAAGGTGAAATGCCAGCCTGTCATTTCACCCTTGGACTCCAGCTGTCATGGTGACTCTTCCATTGACAACTCCCTGAGTAACAGGAAAGCAGTGTCTTGGGTAGAGCAAAAGTGGATTTATCTGGGGCTGCAATGCTTTCTGACAGCCTAATAAATGTTTCCTTGCCTGTTTTAATGATGCCAATATTTTTTAATCCCTTAATAGAGCTCTGTAAAAAAACCCCAAACCCTTAAATATTCAATTTGCTGAAGCACATCTGGTATGATCCTAAAACTGAAACACACACTTGGTGAACATAATTGAAAGGCTTGCCTTCTGCAGCGATATGCACTTTCTGTTTGCAGCAGAAGAAAAGGTGGAAGTCTCTCACAATACAGTATTATACAGAGACATACAGATCCGACTTATCCTGTCCTCAGTAATATTAGACACATCAGGATGCAGATAGACTATAAAGCATTCCTTAGGACAATTGCTGAGACCAGCAGCTGCTTTTCAGATAGAATATTAAGGTTGTTCCAGACTTTCCCTCAGACATACATTAACTAGTTGCTTAGCACTGCATGGCAGGGAGGCACAGAGTTATGTGAGATGCCTGGGAGAGCAATGAGCAGGGTACAATGCTGGTAATTTAAAAAATGCCTCAGAGATAAGGAGGAGGCTGCACACATATAGAAACAGGCAGTTGTGAAATAAATGTCACTATTTTTTACCAGGGGCAAAACAGTTATCCTCAGGGCTGTGGGGATGGGCTCCGCAACATGTGAATGGTAGGATCTGATGGGGGACAGGGTGGTGCACAGATTGCTGTGAGGCAGGGACCCCTCTGCCCTTGGGACCATATGCTCAACTCCCATTAAGCTGAACATTTTGATGTCTTTTCCATCAGTGCTTTGGGTAAGGTCAGGAGAGAACTGCCGCTTTCCACCAATTGATTCACCATGGCAAGAGCAGTCCCAGATGTCACCAAATGGTTCCTTTTGGGGAAAAGCTAGACCAGCAGATACATTCCAGGAAGTCAAAAAATTCAGTCCAGCCACTCCTCCACATCTTGTCCAAGGAAAACCTCCCAACCACATAGTCAGTGGGCCTCTGCATCACCACTTTCTCTACACTGCTCTGCTCTTCCTATGTTGCACTACTTGCAGCTGCTGGACGATTGTCTCCCTCCAACAGTCCAGGAAGATAACATGAATTTACAGACTTTGGTGGACAAAATGCTAGTCCTCATTCACCATTATCAGCTCTAATTGCAACATTTTAGGTAGCATCAGCAACTGAGACACAAAAAACATAAGCAATGACTTATTTTTCCTAGTTATGCATGGTCCACACCTGCCCATTGACTGACCTCTAAGGGAGGTTTGTGCTGCTTCACAGCCTGCAGGGCTGTGCTGTTCAAAACTGCTTTTAAGCCATCACCTTAAAATGCACCCTTAAGTTCTTTGAGGTGAACAGTGCAATCGAAGCAGATGAATGTGGTGAGGACTGCTTTGAGCAGAGACTGCACTGTGTGATAACCTACAGTCTCTTTCCCCCTTCTGCCAGACAATGTAGACAGTAGGTTTTACTTCTGTGTCTCCCCAGCATCATTTCAGTAAGTCTTGTGCAACAGCATGACGTTACTGTTTTTCAAAACTGCAAGGAGATGTTTAAATTTTAAAACCATGTGGTCACTTATAAAAATAACAGTTCCTTTTATATTATGCCATAATATCTTTCACATTTTCTTTGACACATACGTTGCTTCAAAAACAGCTCAGTACCCAAGCATAAATCAACTGTCAGTATCCATTTAAAGATATTCTGCTTGAGAATATCAGGATGTCTGTGGTGCAATATATTTAGGCAAAAAACATTTCTATCCTTTAACAATAATCTTTTTTTTCCCTTCTTTATTTTTTTGCCTTTTCCTCTTCAATCACACAATATGGACCATGAGGTCCTTATCTCATTACTCACTGCTACATAAAGGTAAATTCTGCGTTTCCTCTCCAAGCACCTGGAAGCTGGCTAGCCCAACCAGGGCTTCAGTTGAAATCAACTAGGAAAAAGCTGAATGAACTAATTACAGCAGAAAATAACAAAGAGGAAGTCCACATCAGTGTTACTTGTAAGGAGGCTGTTTTAGGAGAGGAAGCTGATAAGCTGAATGAAGAGCAGCATGGCAGCGCAGGCAGCTGCCAAGGGCCTGGCCAGCAGTTGGCAAAGCCCTACAATGGGAAACAAAATATGAGGAAGGACACAGGGACTCTGACTCCAGGTATGCACAGTGCAGTGACTGATGGTGACACCCCTATCCTTTCCTGACTGTTAATACTGTAGCTCACCACCACCACTATATCCCAGTGGTTGGCATGTATACTCCTGGCTTTTATCAGTAAGGTGCCAACACACATCCTCCCTTCCAAGGTCTCCCCACTGAAGCAGAAAGAGTGCAGAAAGACCAGAAATAATCTCTTCTGCACTTGAACTGATTTATATCTATCCTTTTCAAACTGGCAGTGATCCACAGGCATAGAAAGAGCCTTCCGTAATGTTGTACTCTGCATCCTCCAGGAAACAGTGCCACAAGAGCCTGCACCAGTCCCAGTCTTGCTGCAAGATGGTCTGTCACCCAGCTTTCACAGGGCTGCTGCCTGGCACGAGTTGAGGGCAGCAGCAGGTCTATGGGACACCAAGGAAGTGGTCAGAGAGAAGCTATTCCAACACCAGCCGACCCAAGGCTGGCTGAAAGGGGACTATAATGAAAGTGGGTTGAGACCCAGTCCAAATCACTGTCAGGGACAAACACAGACTAGATGGCACATCTTGCTGGGGCAGGACCCTAATGCTGCGCCGTTTCTTCAGCAACATGAAACCATTAAACCCAAAATAAGAACAATCTTTATCCTACTTTAATATGGCTGTGTTTCCATGGTTGCATCTTTTTAACTATAAACATTTCATGCTTTAAAGACTCAAGGAATGATCATGTTACACAGACAGTCTTCATTTACGGAAAACCCATAAAATACTAATATGTTTAATTCTGCCTAGCTGTCCGGTTGCTACTTTGAAATACCCAGTAATCTCTACTAAACAGTCATCTTCTCTCCCACAGGGCCTAACATAAAAATGGGCTCATCAGAAAAATAAATTACATATTATCTTTGCAGAAAAAAAATGTTATGTTAGTTACGTATCCTTGCAATCGGCTCCATTAGGTTTTCATACTCCCTCTACCCCTTGCTTTCTCCCTGCCTCCCTCTCTCTTTTCTACAGCAATGTTTAAAGCAGTAAATGGCAGGGTTCCAGGAGTTATGTTACTGCCAAAAAATTAATTTAAAAAACAAGTCGGAGGCTGTGAGCTGAAATAAAGAAAATTAGTGGGAAATGCATTCCCGCTGCATCCGGGACCTTAGATCTAGAGAGTATAACTGATGACATTTTGCCTTGAAAACAGCTCCTCATCCTCTGTCTCTCCTGTCCACCAGACATGGCTGACTGCACTGAGCTTTTCCTTTATTTTTGCTATGAGAAGAGATAAAACCACTTCTGCAACTGCAGCTTGCTGGTTTGTATGGAAGTGAGTACTCCTAGGTTTTACATGTTCCTTGTTTATGGTAGTGAAATTGTGGCTGAGAAGTGATGTGGAAAACTAGCTTTTAAGAAAAACACTTGGAAAAAAAAAGTAACTGGATGTGTTTACAGAAGGGTTGATTCTGCCACTACGTAGTGGAGTGGATACTTTCCACAAAATTACTTCTGTTTATTTTTACAGCCTTTTCCTCACATCCACTAAAAATTAGTGCCTTTCACAGCAGCTCTCTGGGACAAGTCTAAAACAAATAGACAGAAGTTATCCCAGCCATAGCCTCAGCTGAGCCTGGGAAAGACTCAGCACACCAGGGCAGATGCACTCCACTGACCTCATAGGGTGTCCCTGACATCGTTAGTGACAACTCATTAGGAAGACACTCTATACCCTTGCTGACCTCTTCTGTCTCTTTTCAGTTCTAAAACAATTAATTTACAACTAAAACAACTGACAGATTTATGGATTTAAGTGAATGGAAAAATTATACACTCTGGTTTTTTTCTCCCATAATAGCATACCATTTCATATGCTTCCTTGACCTGTCTTGAGCTGGTATCTTCTTGGATCTGTTGGTGTATCTGTGATCTTAATCCTGAACTGTAATGGTTAGCTCAGAAACTGCCATCTAACAGGTTAATTTAAGACCATTTCCCTCCTATTTTTATCACCTTATTTTTACCTACCTTGAATGATATCCAATAGATCCTTCTACAACTCCTCACAGATGTCCTTCATCTTTTCTGGTTTCAGTAATTCAGTTTCATCAGCAAATTTTTTTATGTTGCTGATCACTGAACATAAAAGGTCCCACCACAGATCACCATTTAATCCACCTGCTGACATTACCCCGCTCCAAGAATTGGTGATTTATTCATACATCCCATTTCTTAACCTTTATCAATTATTTATCCACTTAAGGACCTTCTGTCTCATGTTATGTTCCTTAAAGATTTTGGCAAAAAAAGTCCATCAAAAATCTCTGGAAAAATTAGCAGTAATTGGCCAGTGAAACACCTTTTATCCATGTGCCTTCATGCCTCTCTCAAAAGTGCTATCATGTGTGTGTGGATGTGCTTCCTTTTACAAAGGCCATGTTGACTCTACCTAGATTGGAGATCACTTAAAAATCTACCAGTTTTATTGAGGGTGCCCCACTGACAAATCTCTCTATGTTCTTGAAAGGCTAAGAAATCAACAGGCCTTTGAATGCGTTTAGGTTCAATAAATTAGTCTTTCAAATCCAGAGTTCAGTACAAGGACCAAGACTGGTATCCTCATGGCAAGGTACATTTGGTTTAACCTCTTTTGTACTTCCAGATAAGTCTTCAAATCCTTCCTACCTCTGCCATGGCACTCCAGCACAGAAAGAAGCAATGGCTGGCCAAGAGACAGGTCCCAGGCTGTCTAGAGGAAAACTCTATCCAGCAACTTGAAGTATGAACAGCAGTATTTACATCATGGGTTCCTTGAAAAATGTGTCCTGGAAACAAAACCAAAACCAAGCTGCCAAATTCTCCATTGGTATTTTACAGATAAATCTAAGATGTAGCCTCATATTGCATTACTGAAATAGTATTGCAACAGTCTAATCCCCAGTGACACTTGCAAAGGCTGCAGCACAATGCACCCATTGTAACTCCTTAGCAATAATTAAATGCAGAACAGGGGACCTGGCTTTCCACTTGATCTTCTTGGAGCACAACCAGATGTCTAGATTGACCACAGATGGCCAGCAAACCTTCTCAGAAGTCAAATTTCTGTGTAATAGTTCATCACATAGCAACAAGCAAATATTTTTCTGTCAATAGAAGAAAGATGAATACAAGATGGATACAAAATGAATGAAAGCTGAATCCTGAGTCCACCAACATGAGGATTTCTTATGTGAATCTACCTACTAACAAAAAAGTACCAGAGCAGTTTGCTGCCTACAAGGAGACAAATGGCTTCAAAAAGTGTATTTGACACTGGCTCAGCTACAGAATTAGAGTAAGATTGAGGTTTGCCAAAGGGTGTGTCTGATGTTCAACTTCTAATGTTTGAGGTCATTGTAGTGACCTAGACCTTTTAGCACTTCTGAAAAACAGATGCTTTTGTAGATAAAAAAATACAGAGAAGTAACATAAATAGTTGACACCCATCTTTCATAAACATTTAAATTCTCTCTATTTTCATGAATTCTCTATGCCACACTTCCTTTCACTTCTGTACCTGTCAGGCTGCTTCCCCTTCCCTTGGTCAGCTGAGTCTGTGAGCAGGGGATCTGTGCTGCAGACTACAAGGTCCTAGCATTTCCAACCTTCCCACCTGAGATCGAGGACCTCTCAAAAGCTACAAAGGCCCCCCTCTTCAATTCATTTTCACCCTCAAACTCAAAAGTGACATCTTCATAGTTTCTGGGGAAAGCAGCTGTTGCAGGACATCATTCCCATGAGAGAGACACTGCCTTGTCTGACTCTGCCAAGTCCTTTGAGGATTCTGGAGATTACCACCGAGACATTCAATACAACTTCATATTTCACAGGGAGCCAACATAATGAGTAACAAATCACGATGACACTTACTTGGCAACTGGTGTCGCCCAAATGGAAGGCTGCTCCACACAGAGGATTCCTCCATGCAGCAACACATATTTCTAGGCATAATTCATACTGCTACCTATAGGCACAGACCCGATGTACAGCCCTGATCTCTGGGTAAAAAGGGGCACCAGCAAGCACAACTGGAGGAAATCCTGGAGATTGTTCCTGCTGTTGCTGTTCCGAGTCCCTTAATAGGAGATTTCTGGAGGTGACTGTGTCCCAAAGGCAGAAATTGAGGGAAAAAAAGGAAATAAGGTCATAGCATCTGGGATGTCTTCATAGCATTCTCCTTTTTCCATCTGTATTAGCTTCCTTTCTCGCCCATTACTAACAGCCAGGTGCTAGTTCCAATTGTGAGAGGAACTGGTAGGAAGTCATGTGTCCTCTATTTCAAGAACATGGTTGGCTAGATATGGCAAAGCATCTTCCTAAATGGAGCGCACTGGGGTTTAGCTAATCCTCCATTTGCTTTCGAAGGGCATTTGGGCTACATTCTGTGCTCCAGCTACTGATCACTCAATATTTCAAGGGGCAGTGATTACACTACACAATATATTCTGTACATGTGCCCAGACTTACAGTGAAAGGACCCTTTAAAATTACTTTCCTTACCACACACCCTTACCCCTGAATTCTGCACCATTCTTCATGTCTATTTATCCATGGTCACACTAATACAGTGAGGAGAGAAATTAGCTACAGCACAGATGGTTTTCTTTGAAATTTATTTCAGTGATATTTTCAGTGTCTGTACATAAGAAAGCTGTAAAATAGGGGATTCACAGAATCCCTAAAAAAATGTTTCTAGTATATATCAAACCAGTACTGTGGGATGCTTACACTATTTTCTTTTAAGCCACAAACCAGCAAAAAAAAAGTTATCCCTTGTAAATTAACAAAGGTAGGATGGATAATTATACAAAAAAGTGACAAAGAACATATGCAAATAATGATGTCACCCACATCCATGACACAAAAAATGCTGTCTGTAGCCCTGAAGAACAAATGCCACATACTTTTGTTTTCAGAGCTGGTCTATTCTTGTATAGGAGTGTGCAGAATCCTCAGAACCACAGAACCTAGAAGAAAAAGAGAGAGAAGACAGCCTGACAGTCCAAAAAAGCTGCAGCAGGACTAGGTCTCTATCCCAAGCACCATAAGACTGAAAGGAAGAAGTGAGTGGTCCTAAAGAGAAGTTGACTTGGGATGACTCAAGTTTCATGTTACATGCCTTATTCCCCAGGCAGCTCAATGCAGGCACTGCCACCAGCATATCTTTAATCCTGTCAGTGATAGTTTTGCCTGCTTACTATTTGTTTTCATAGAAAATGAAGCATGTTACAAATGCTCCTCTCCACATTCGCTCCTGTGAGTTTCATTTTTAATGCCATAAGTGCCTCCTGCAGATCCATAGCATAAGATAGAAGTAGCAATAAGGTGTGGTGTAAGTGCCTTAAAAGTGTTTTCTGTTTATACAGCTTTTTATTTTCCTCTGATATTTCCAACCAAGCATCAAAGAGCAAAGAGAAAAACCTCTGCTCCTTGAATTCCCAGCATGTTCCTCCCTGCCTCATTACAGACACTGCTGAAGGACAGGATAAAGCTGAGCTGACCTCCTTCAATCTCATCCATCAGCATAGGCACAACTGGAAACAAGCCCTCCTGGAGTAATGTCAGCAATTCCATTGACAGCAAACCTAAACTACACAAGGGCAGAAGGCAAAACACCAGAAAGCCCTGTTTGGTGTCCAAGAAACCCTATCGGTATCTAAGAAACCCCTTTGTCTCTCTGTCCCCTTTACCACTTGTGATGCAGCTGTTAATAGTGAACACTGAAAACTCAGTATGCTCTGAAAACTGGACTTGCCCACACACCCATCACATTTGACAGTGTTCGCAGAAAAGTTACTTTATACACTGGTGGTGGAAATATGCAAAAGGTTTGAGAGCTGGGCTAGATCCTCAGGTGTCATTAGTGTTTGAGGGCAGTGGGAAGGCACTGCCGAGCATCAGTTGAGCCCATGACATTGCAATACTTCTCAAACAAGAGATGCAAAGACCACTGAACTCTTTCCTACACATATGCAAACATACAGAAACACTCATGCCTTTAATTTTCACCTGTTTAATACACTTCCTTAGGAGCCATAGCATCCATCCCACTCAACCCTTCACAGCAAGCCAAGTCCCCAGGGAAGAAGGTCTATAAGAGCAGTTTTGACACCCTGCACAAGCTTTTCTGAGGTACAAAAAACCATGCAAAGGCACAAAAGTTGGGATCCCAGAGGCATGGATCTGTAGACCAGCAGTGAGGAATAAGGCAGGAAGAAAGCAAAGCTGAAGGATGCATTTGAGGCTTTGGAGGTTCAGACTAGTCCCCAAGCCAGGTTTTGTCCCTGTAACCCATGGATCCTGGTACAGGATCAAACTTGTAACAATTTCACTGCCCTTGCCCAGAAGAATTTGTGAGGTATCCAGGTGTGTAAGGGGTAGATATGGTCTTTTCACCTATGCAGGCTTACTCTCCACGTTAGCTGGGAACCCCACAGCACCAGAGCCAACCCTGTACCAAGATCTGGAAGAGGACACCATCATCCCATCAGACCCTCCTATGGAATGAGGCAGAAAACTACCCACGGTGAGGCAGATTTTCTTTGGTGTAAAATCTCAATTGTGTTTTTCTTAATAGAGACTATTTCATTCCAGATTAGATTTCCCCCTTTAGGCTTAATTGAGGTGATATGGTATGATCAACAGAAAGCAGTTGCCTAGATCTTCTTAGAACTCACCATCAGCACACACAATAATCAGCTAGGGCAAGGCTACGTTGTTTTCACCTGATACGAACTGATAACTCTGCAAGTTTTCACATCAGCTTTGAGAGCCCATAGAGAGCCTCGGTCAGATTTTGAAACACTATCATTTGGAAGCACATAGTGCATTTTTCAGCTGGGTGAGGCTGACACCAATGCAAATGTAAGCAGAAATTATGACATGTTCATTTGCGACTGTGGCTGTGCTGAATAGTATCTATATGTTGCAGCCAGGAAAATGCATATAAAACCAGCATGCAAACACACAGACAGTAAGTGAAAATGTCAAGGGTACATTTCAAAAGAGCGTGTTCTCGGTAGGGAACCAGTGTAACC
This sequence comes from Struthidea cinerea, assembly GCA_013397865.1. Classification (NCBI taxonomy): domain Eukaryota; kingdom Metazoa; phylum Chordata; class Aves; order Passeriformes; family Corcoracidae; genus Struthidea; species Struthidea cinerea. Next base: position 55,369 of record VZTI01001123.1, on the reverse strand, counting down.
AATAAGTGACTACTGTATCTGGTAAACAAAATGAACCACAAGTGATAAATGGGCAGAAATCTATAATGTTATTGAATCACACTCAAAAGTACTCAGTTTGTTAGAGTAATGCCATCCCTTTAAATTCTGATAGCCATGTTTTGTTTACTAGAGGCACTGACTGCAAATTTGAGTTGGGGATTCCGTTATGACAAATTATTTCTGACTTTAGGAGATCTAATGAGCTGCAACTTCTTCACTAAAGTCATAGCCACTTCTATGGCAATTCTAAACCTAGGGAGAGTGGAGTACTTCAACTAGCATGTGCATACTTGTAAACAACCAATCCAGTGCAAATTATATAGTGAAGTTTGCAGAGGGGCATAATTTATTTCACAAGTCAACAAACAACATTTTGTTCTCTCTGCAGCTATCAGAGTTATACAAGTCCAAAACCAATGGTAATGATTTTTATCATAAAATTACGAAGCAAGAAAAAGGGTTTAGAAACAGTATGGGTCTTAATTGTACAAGCTTACAAGGAAGCTTTTCTTCATCTACAGCTTTAGTTTAAATATCATAGCCCGTACAAAGCCCATATTCTCTTTTCCCTTGTCTCCTTCCATTCCTCTCCAAGAGACATACCATCAGATAATGCTGTGCTTTCCAGAAGGGCTGAAACACATGGCAAAGTCTTACAAAAGCCATCACTCCACACTGAATTTCAACACTTGGATCATTTACTAGGATGATAATGTGCCAATTTGTCATGTCTATATCTGTCACAGCAACACTCCAGCACTGTCCTCATACAGTCATGAGATTTACAATGGTAGAGTTTCCTCAAACTTCTCTCTTAAGAAGAAGCATTAAAAAAGAGATATTTAAAGAGGTATTTTGGGTCAATAAAACAATGTATTATTCCACCTCATATGAGGAAGTAATTCCTTTCAAAGATGCTTCTGCAATTGTTTATCTATGGGTAACCCAATAGGTCTTCTTCACCTTCTCAAGGACACTCTGTCAGTTCAAAGGAAGATAAAACCTGTCTGGATCATTAAAAAAAAAAAAAAAAAGGATTAAAAATTCCTTCTACTTGGCAGCTTGTTTAAATACTATCAGTCCCTGTTCTCTGTTAACCTGCATTTCAGCTTGAGAAAACCTTCAATTCCTTTAAAAGCTTACAAGGTTATTTGTTTCAAATCCGACTTTAATGAACATCAGAAACCAGAAATTGACCACCAGTTGCTGAGTGTGCATGTTTATCTTCCACATGTTTGCTGCACTGCAGCTACATATTACGGGATGTTTCCCTCGTAACACTTTTCAACTACATGGATTTTCACAAATCAAGCACCAAGACATTGGAGAGAGCAGTATGACTTATGACAAATGAAAATATCTCTGCATGTGACCAGACTACAGGTGGTAGAAAATTGATGCTAGTTGATATTAGATGTCAATGTTTAGTTTGATTCAGATTGTCTTCCAACATTCAGGTGAAAACAGGTAACATCAAATTTAGGAAAGTGTCTATGTTCCACAACAGCAGCTTAGCTGAACATCTTTTCAATCTGCATGACAAAAAAAAATGAGTAAGAAAAAATAATTACTACATGTCATGGGGAAAAAAATAAGAGAGGAAAAATCAGAATTGGGAATGAAAGACTCATCTTCACAGAGAGATCAAATATCAGATCATGGCAGGAATTCTCTTATCCCATCAGGCACCACAAGTGTCTTTTTCTATAAAGTAGGGGATGGTAACGCTTATCAAAGATTTGACAATGAGTCCCATATGTTTCTAGAAGGCTCATGTATATATTCTCAAATAATACAGGAGAGTCACCAAGGTCATCACTGCAAGTCCACTCAAAGAGAAGTGACTATTCCTCACCTTACGAGCAATGGCTCCTCAAGCAAAGTTTCTGGTTGGTATCCAGAATACCGTGGTTTTTTTGCACGGTTGCAAAATGCTCTTTCAGAGCTTCATGTCCTAGAAAGACTGGGAGATTCTCCTGAAAGTAAATGTCTTGCAACATAGGGTTGGTGAGCTTAAAAGTAAGCTACAGGTGCAAATTTCATAGTCAAAGTATACTTCGAATTTGCATCAGTCTATGGGAATAGCCTGTCCCATCCATCTGTAACTCTGAAACCTACCATTATCTCAGTGCCGTTCCTGGCTGCTCCCCATCTTGGCGTGAGGCAAGAACCAGCTCCTCTCCAGTTACTCCTGGGTTTGGATTCAGGCTCTGGGAGCAGCCTTGGAGGGGCAAAGGGGCTGTGAGGGACAGATCTACATCCAGGTTCTCATCTCACTTTCACAGACATTTATAACTACAAACACACACAGAGATAGACATACACCCCCAAAAACCACATGGATAAATACAGTGGCACAACTGTAAAGAGCATCTCCTAATTATCATCAGTCGGTATGGTAGCATGCGCTTTTGTTATCAGTATGCCCAAAGCTTTGACTGAACCACTAGGAAGTTTTGGGTCTCCACTCCTACAGGAGAGAAGACCACTTAAGCCAAGGAGGCCTCTATTGCTAACCTCAGGACAACATTTTAAGCAAAACAAATCAGTTCTTCACAAGCATAATTTTTTTCCTCCACTTCATGTAACCTCTGACCTCATGTCTGAAGGTGATGGATGAGATGAGACAGAGCCATGGGAGAAGACCTGAGGATAGCTGCCAGCATGCTACAGCTAGCAAGGCAAGGTTTCCTCAGAGGGAAATAAGAATTATTTCAAATCAAGAAAGATAAACACCAGAAGAATCAGTTGTGCAGAGTGGCTCACATAAAATATGAATGCGGCCAAGGTTTGCAAGTCCAAAGGGAATCCAATTTTGTGAGCTTACTGCAGAAGAACGCAGGCCCCAGCCCTAAGGTCTTATAAAAACTCTGAAATGAAAGAGTAAAGCCCTTTCTGAACATACAGAGAGCACCGCATTAAGGGCTGCAGCCCATAACCTTTCAGACAGTCCTCCAGTACTGCAGTGCCCTCTTTATTTGTCCGGCACAGGCAGAAGACAGGAGGAGGAAAATGTTCCCTGGCAAGTGCTAAAGTGAGACTTCGGTATACGGAAAAGAAATCTCTCCTGGTGTTTTTTTTGGCAGGAATAGTTTTAGCAGACACTATTACAGTCCCATCCGCTTGCAGAGCAGGACAGCAGTTCACATATTATTAAAACTCTAGGGCTGATCGCTTTCCACACAGCAGTGTTACTAGAGCTAACAGAACATAGACAAAGTCGTTTGGTCAGCAAAGACTTTTTTCCTTAAAAAATACAATAACATTTTCTCTGAATAGAGCAAGTCAGTTGGCTTCAAGCAAGGCGGGGACAAGGTCCTTCTAAATGACAGTGCTGGGCATTCGGAGTTGAAACCCCATATCTTTCCTTCCCAGGCACTCAAGCTGCCAGCAGCTGCACTGTCTCATTGCCTGACCTTGCACAACAGGGAACAGGGAGCCTGGGAGAGGCAGATGATCCGGGTCTACCATTAGAGCTGCACTTCATGATAAGGCTCCTTAAAAATGTTGCTGACCCATGGGCAGTTAATTCTCTGCACATCAAAGAGAACTACGGGGGTGAGAGCACTTTTTCTATATATTCTAATCCAGTTTTGTGCCTGTTAGAGTGAAGTGGTAACAGAGGCATATATTCCTGCAGCTTCCTGGTGACTGGGATCTCTGGGTATCCATCCTACTTTCAGTCCCAAGTAGAACGTTATGGATGGTGATGCAGGCTATGGATGCATCCCAAATGCAGGCCTGCCTAGTTCTTGACAAATCTTTCTGGGATCTCACCCTGGACCTCTAAGCTTCCCCATGGTCTGATGGAGATGGGGCAGAGAAGTTTCCAGCAATGGAGGAAAGACTCCTTTCAGTTTTCACAATCCACCTGCCCCACGCCTCCCCTCAGACACAGCAGTAATCCCAGGAGACAGCAGTTTTGCCTCCACATCCTCCAGCATACAAAGTCCTCTGCTCACAGGGTAAGCTGATGACCTTGGAACCTGGAAACAGCCAATCCATGTAAAGCATGCAACTCACTTACAAGCTTTGGTATTTACACTGCCATGTTGCCTGCCTTTCATGATAGTTAAAATATGCCTTATTGGCTGATTAACCTGGAGTGTCATATATGGTGTAGAGCTAGTGAAACAGTGGTGTAAAAGAATAACATTCATCCCATGTGAATGAAAAAATCATAGTCTTTCTTGGTCAAACTTTTCACAATGTTTATTTACTAATGTCAAATACTAAAATGCTGCCTTTCTCCTGAAACATATTCTTCACTCTATGTATACAGTACTGTTTTACTTAACATGCCTTGAAGCCAGAGTGTGTTGTGTTATTTTACTTTTTGATAGTCTGTAGAGCTGAAGTCAGAGCAAATAATTGGTTTCCATGTGATAGTATATTCTTAGAGAGCTCAGTCTTTCTCTTATGAATGGCAAGGTCAAAATCAGAACCAGTGACCCAGAGTTTTTTACACTCTAGGCCTGTAATTGCTAAGAACTCAAAACATCTCTCTCTTGCTTAGGCAAATAAAAGCCACTACCGGAAAATGTATTTTTACCCATGTCTGTTTCAAACCGTGATTGGCCAAACCAAACCTCAGCAGGTTTTCAAGTTCACATCATGAGCCGGTGAAAATCTGTGATCCTTCTACTGATTACATGCAGCCATCAGGACTTGGAAACACTTGATATTTGTGTATCCTGCCTTACCACTCTCCTTCTATTTGCCACACTACAGTCAGTGAAGACTGCACTGAGCAGCGCGCTACTCAGCAGCTTGCAATGGAGGGATCAGATTCAGCAGTTTTTCAGATTGCATTACTGGAGAATTACTTGCTTCAAACCAATATTTCTCCCTTTCTCATGCCTTGATAGCTGTCTCACTTCAGGAAATATTTTGCAGCTGTGCTTGAGAGCCAAGATCCTCTTGGCACAGAAAGTCTGGGAGTAGGTGTATAAAGCTGACAAAAATGTCTCTTTGCATTCAGTAGATGCTGACTTACTGTCACTTTCTTACCTACGAGAACTTTAAAAGACAAAGGCAAAAAAGGCCAACTGTTTGATATTAATCATTAAACAGAACAAAATCTTTCAAAAATCATACCACTACAAAATCATTAACATTTTTGTCGAATGGAAGAGTTTGAGGAGCTACTGGCATTGACGGTTTACACTCAATACACCTCCCAGTCTCCTATTAATAAAAAACCAAAAACCCAAGAAAATCAAACAGAATCCAATCAGCAAGTCAAGTAATCTTGAGTTCCTCAGGCTGAGGAACAGCAATGCAAAAACTTTTTGGCTTGTTAGAAATAATCGTATGAGTGGTACTACAGCCTATTATTTCTTTTTTCCAGCACAATTACAGAGTTTCAAAATGAATACAGCAATGAAAATGTTTCCATGTATTGGGATTCACATAAGTAGTACAAATTTCCTGCTACCTACCCACAGGCATTAAAAATAAAGCCAGACCATTTTTTTTGCAGGTGGCAAATGAACTGTTTTATATTGTACAGTCCTGCTAAAATACACGCCATAAATATTTATTTAAAATCAATAATTTGTATTTTTTGATTATACCCTCCTACTCCTATCAGTGTTTATGTACAGGCGTTTCCTCTGAAAAAGACCTAAGAGTTTTTCTCTCCCATCAGAGTTTTTTCTGTAATATTTTATAACAAAAGACATGGCACCTACACAACCTCACTTCAAACTACCTAGAAGCATTTGAAAGGTTTCTATCTTTAACTGTGCTGAGGTGTCTGGTTTAGCAGAGAGGATCCCACATGAGAGAAATAATTCTGTTTAGAAATTGAAAATAAGAATTATTTTGTACTTTAGAGAGCTAAAGAAAGCAGAGCTGCTCATTTCCATATTTTCTTCTTTAAAAAAACCTTTAAATGGATGACATATTTTACAGAGAAGTTGGTCTGATCATAAAGTGGCCAAAGCTGCAGGAATATTTTCATAACACAATTAAAATAGCCAGGTTGGAAGAATATAGAGCTTTCTCTGACCTAAAATTAAACTGGGCAACATCCAAGAATTTTTATTTTTCACTTCTGCATATGCCAAAGCAAATAACCAATAGGACACTTCTAATCCTTCTTGTTGAGCTGTTCCTGACTCTTGGAAGTGCCCCTATTCCAGTCCTTCAAGAAAACCAGCAATTAACCTGTGTTTAGTAACAACCCTTCCCATGGATAGCTCCCAGGATAGCCAATGCTGTTGTTCAGTGGTACGGGGAATGAAATTACCAGAGGCACTTTCTGGCTAAATCACAGCATATCCTGACCCCTGCATGGGCTCTCCTTACATAGAGACCCTCCAAGATCAGCATACCAGAAAGATGGCCTGGTGTAGGCATGTTTGCATCTCCTAAAGGGCTTCCCAGTGTTTTGATTTCTTCTTGATATGACTTCAGCCCTGCAAAGTGACACTCATCCACACTGCCTACCTGTGTGAAGACCCTCTAAATGAAATCACAATCCACAGGGAGGGTGGCCACTGCTGTCACAGTGTAGGAGTTTTGAGTCTTGTGCCATGACAGCACCAGTTTGTTTTTTTCATTCTCTTCACCTTTAAAAACCAACCAACCAAACTAAACACTGTGGTGGGGTCTTCTTGTGTTGAGTACAAGAGATGAATCCCTCCTCTTGCACCCCTCGGCCATGCCTCCCCATGCCACATTTGATCTGTATACCATGGGGCTTGGGGGCTGCCCTGCAAAAGCCGAGTCTATTTCCAGACCTCTGCCCAGACTTTGCAGCCTGCATTTACCTCTGGGTTCAAGAGCCCTGTCACGCTCTATGCACATATCTGTGGCACACAAATCAAAGCCTGACTGCTGAGCCTGAATACCTCCCCCACTTCCATGTCTTATTATTGCTTACCAGTATTTCCCCCACGTCCTTGGTGAAATCTCTGCCTGTGAGGGAAGGGAGAAATCCTCACCTTCCTATCCCGGTCATAACCAAACAGACCCCCTTTCAAAATGGATTTCTTAAAATTACAAAGCACTGTGCACTTCAGCTGATTAATTGTATCGGAAAACACCATGCAATGTCCCCTAGAGTATAATCCCTATAGCACAACTCTTGCTTCCTGCCATGTCTGTCTCCTTATTGACGCTCATGCTGGCAACAATTTAGGAGAAATAATGAACCTCAGACAAGCAGAAGAAAAAATTAGAGCACAAAACCAGCGATGATCCCACTTAGCAGCCTGTTTGTTATCTGATGCTTAAGTGTACCAGCAATAGCAGAGAACTGGACAAAAGGAAACATAAAAACCAAAAAAAGATGTGGTGCCAGAAAAAAAGCTTATTCTACCCAAACACACGTTGCCAAAATTGTTCCTTGCGAGCAGAATAAGCTGGCAGAGAAGGGAACCTTCAGTTAGAAGGTTAAGAACAATAGCATTAAAAAATTTTACCTAAAAAAATCATTTCTTCCTACTTGATATTCTAAATAAAGTACACAAATTTTACTGTAAATAAGAAGGACAATGATATGTAGGAAACTAAGTTAAAAACCAGGCTTGTAGAAATTTTGTAGCATGACAGAAGAACATAAATCAGTGGCACGGAGAGTTCAAGCAGTAAGAAGATTTCTAAGAGTGCTGGGAGTGAAAGGAATCCCAGTAACAGAGGCATTCCAGACCCAGAAAAAAATTCAATTACTGTTAGTAAAATACAAATCCCAGAACTATGCCATGTAACTTCAACTTATAGCTGAGAAAAAGCCAGAGACAACTTCCCTCTTGTCACAAGGAAATACTTTCCATTACACACACACAAAAAAGGAACAAAACAATGACAACAACAAAACTCCACAAACCTACCAAAAAAAAAAAACACAAAAAAAAA
>VZTI01001123.1:0-42761 GCA_013397865.1 Struthidea cinerea | reverse complement strand
AGACACCAAAGTCAGTGAAGAAGGAAGAGCTGAAGCCCCGAGAGAGGAGAAAGAGGAGATGCTTCAAACCTAGAAGCTGAAATTCTCTTGTAAGGCTCTGGTGATGAACAATGATACATCAGAGTACCCGTTGTAATTTCATCAAAGCATGGGGGGTGGAGCGTTCAAACCACAACCATGAGCGAAAGTACCTGTGCTGAAATAAGCAAATGTTGAAGTAGCTGTGATTTGATGAGAAGCTTGAACAGAGAGATTAAAGTGATGAAGACCCTTGCTCCCAGGGAAGAAGACCTCTGTTCCTAGAGATGAAGATGCTCCAAGAGATAGGTGAAGAGAACTTTTGCTTCTGAACAGCTCATCCTTAAAAATGGTACCCCATTAGCTAAAGACTGAACCCTTGAAAGCAGTTGTGGGAAAAGCTGTAAGTCAAGGGAAGGGACTTCCACGTGCAAGCAGAGAACCATTCCGGGCGGCTGTCTTGCTGTGACATCAAAGCCATGAGAGAACTGTTTCTTGTGGAGATGTCTCCATAGCATGAGCAAGAGAGACTCTTCTCCCTAAGTGAAGTGAAAAAGAGATTATTATAGAGGTGGTAAACTGACTGAAAAAATCTCAGGGGTTGTCTTTTTACGTTGTCAGTGGGAGAAGGGAGAAAGGTGGGGGGAAGAAAAGTGTTCTGAAGGTTTAGTCTGACTTTTTTTTTTCTTTCTTTCAGGTCTGTTAATAAACTTCTTTATGTTCTTTTAAGTTTTGTGCCTGCTTTGCTTTCTCCTAATTCTTACCTCACAGAAGCAAAATAAGTAAGGGATATTTTGAACCACACCACTATGACAGGTTCAGTGTCTTGAACTAAAGTAGAAGCACCACTCATGCACGTCAAACAGCTGTTTAACACTGAGTTTTAACAGAAAAGAAGGCAGAACAAAGACCAAAGCCATAGTAAAATTAGTCAGTTTTGTTCTGTGAAGCTGAAGAGTAATTCATACCACAATCTCCATATCTCTTAGATTATTTTCAAGGCAGGAAGGAGAAAAACAAAATTCCAGCTAAAAAATTTTATTCACAAAATAAAAAAATACCCATAGGGACAGTTAAGGGCACATCAGAGTCATATGGCACCAACATTCCTGCAATTGCCTTGCATTTCCTGTATTACCTTGATTTCTACACACAGAAAAAAAAAAATCCTTTAGCTGATCTTTTTCACTGGGCAAGAAATTAATTTCATTGACTACTAATACATTTTAAAGGGTCTCATTGTTTAAGCTGATTTTTTTTGGAACACGGGAAATATTTCTGTGAAAAAAAGAGCTGTTTCTCTTTTACTTGAAATCCTCATGGATGAGAAGGAGATGCAGGCAATATGTAATACCTGTGAAGATTTCACCAAGAAGGACAAGAACCTGAAAGTCATCACTTCCATTAAGAAAAGATGAAGTAGAGAAGCCTGAAGACTTGAAGATTTCAGGGAAGAAAAAGATGGATAAAAGAAGGCAGTTGCCTCTACCACAAAGACTCTCAGTATAACATCATGCCTATGAATATAGTCGTGCTACTGTCTTACTGGGGAACAGGTCTTTGTAAGGAATTTGACAGTCTTTCATTAATCAGATCACTGGCATGAGCAGCCTTATTACAGACTTTATTCTCTAGGCTGTAATCCCAGAAAAATTCCAGGGCGAAAGTAGAAAAAGAAGGAGTGTTACCCCCAGAGCTCTAGGAAGCATCTCAGGGAACCAAAGGACTTTATTTTAAACAAACCACATTTAGTAAAGCCAGATTTTCTTTATAAAGACCATATCTGAGGACCAAAATATATAGCCTGGTTTTTGACAGGGTTGAGAGTCCTCTGGGAGGAATTTACATAAAAGTGGATATACTGGCTGTTCAGCTCTTCAGAAATTTGATCAATGTTGGATATTAAACCGACCCTACAGGCTGACAATAGTTGGTATTCTGTTTAATAATGATGATATTCCTTTCCTGTTTCTGTATCACAATGCCAAAATAGGCAGGTTGGGTTAACTCCAAATGCACAAGTACAATTTGGAGCTTGCACCAGAAGATGCTGTTTATGCTTGGAAGTGCTCTGTGAACAACCACGCAATAGGACAATGGCAAAAACAACTCTTGTCTTCCTTTGAAGTCTTCTAGTTTGTGCATTTGAACATGAGAAAAGGGGACCTATCATGGCACATAAAGTTATGATGATTGCAAATAACAGCAGTCACAAGGCTGTTATTTCTTCCTATACAGGAGGGACATGAAGCAGAGAAAAGATCCTCAAATTTCAGACACCACGGCCAGCAGCACTGCTAGTACATAGGGGAAGTTGATCACATTGAGCCTGACTGGGGATGTATCACTCTTGACTAAATTACACATATACACAGTGGCATTCCCAGGCACGGAATAGGAACAGAACAGCCCACTTCTGTGACAGTCAGGCACATATGAACAGCCTGTTCGGAACTATGCCCGGGCCTTTTGTTCTGCCAGGTTGTGTCAGGAACAGCTCGAGGAGAACCCTAGTTGGAGTGGGCCAAATCCATGTCAAGAAAGGCTATGAAACCCTCTGACCACAAACAACACCCAAGTAGCTGATGCTCCAGCTAAATTTCATAGCATAGCTACAACTACAGAGTAATTCTAGGCTGCTCTTTGGGCAGGGCAATTTGGTAACAGCAGGTATACATGGATACAGTAGTGCATATAGGCTGTAAAGGCAGTCTGTGGCTTGGGAACAGTAACAGAAGTTCATTTGGAATCAGACAGAATGGCAACCCCTGTCAAACTTTATCAGTAGTAAAAGAAACTTGCTTTAGACACTTCAGTCATCTCCCTGCACTGAAAATTCAGGATCTTCTCTTTTAGCCTTATCCTTAATGAATCTTCTTAATATTTTTGAGAAAAAAAAGTCTAGTGTTGTAGCCAAGTGAAAGACTCTCCAGAAGGAAATCTCTTTTGATGACAATCTGTGGCACAAGATCAGTCTGAACATATTATTCACATCAATCACAGTACAAAGACATCATTAAAACTAGAAATAACAGTGTGATCAATGAAGTGTTCCCGTTTTGCTGCTGATAAAAAATGCGTTTTACATGGTAGCAAGAAAACAGAGAGTAACAGTGATTAAAAATAGAAAGGATGCAAACTTGTGCAAATGGGCTTTGACTGGAAAATCCTGGTTTCATACTGAAAAATGTTTCCTGCACTTAGTTGACAAGCTAATGTCCAGGGTAATACTGTCTGGACTGGAGTAAAGCATCTTTTAGGATGCTCCATCAGCCCAAGACTACAAACAGTGCTCTCAGCTCTCTTCCTAATACTTGTGACTGTTATGCAGACTGCCCTGGGCACACATTGGCAATGGCATGCCTGAGGGACAGAGAGAGATCTCAGATGACACAAGGATGTCTCATTTATTATTTGTTAGTCAACTTGTAGGGAAAAGTTGGGAACCCCACAGGGTTTCTATAGCTCTCCACAGGTATTCCTCATGAGAATGAACAGTAGACATGGCGCCACTTTTTCCTGTTCAGGTTCTTTGCATCTATGACATGTGGTTTACTTTTTTCAAAGTCAGGTAAGAGATTTGTTTGAGATAGAGAATAGATGGATCAAGAGACCTGTAAAGATGATACACTTTCACATGCTAACCCGAGTTAAAAAGAGAGAAATAATGCTCACAAATACATTTCTTCTGACTGAACTTTATACGTAACATCTTAGCCCTGCTGTTTTGTGAATATACATACACGTGCACAAATATGCCTAATCCTGTCATCACAGCCATGTCAGCACTGTGAGAGGAGCCAGGTAGTTCTATCTCAATATTTATCAGCATTTAAATTGTCATGTAATTCAAAATTATTTAGTTTAAGCATTGTTAAAGCAGGCAGAAAGAACATAACAGGCTCTCTGGAAGTCTGCTTGAGTGGGCAGGGCTGCCAGTACAGGAGAAATTATTCTTGAATTGTTAAGAAAATCTGTGACCCAGCCATTGCTGGAGATTCTAATTTTTTAGTCCCATGCCAAAGGCTTTCAAAGCTTTAAATATGTTCTAACAGTTGTTGTCAAACATTTGTGAGGAAAGAGGCTTGCTTTGTACTACACGGCCTCCTCCATTAAAAAAAAGAAACCCAAAACTAAAAACCTTAGCTTCTTCACACAGAGGGAGCCATTCTAACCCCTTTGAATCTAAGCCTGGGCCTCAAAACACACACCTCGCTCTTTACTGTACAACCAAATACACAAACCTCTTAAGAAGACAAACCTCAGTAATCACTATGGAGTTAGAGGTAAACAGGAGGTGACTTCCAAAATAAACCAGACTTCGTTGCCTGTCTGGATAGAAAAAGTCAACTCCTGAGTTACTGCTTGACATTTCCACAATCAGAAGCATATCCTGTGTGCCTGTTCAGTTGGGCAATGGTATTCAGTGATGATTGTAGAAGCACACTGTAAAACAGGCAAAGATTATCTGAATTCAGAGACAATCTCTTTTATCATACCTACTTCAATAAAGGGTCATCAAATAGAAGGGAGCAAAAGAAGCCACAGGTTATAATCATTACTATTGAAGCCAGACATCCTGAGTCTTTCTGCCTGTCTTTCTAAGACCTTTCATCTGGTTAAGCAGTTACTTAATTGCCTACCTATAAGACCAGTTTGCACACAGCCACTAGAATGTGGCATGCATGAGTCTGGCCCCACACATAATGAAAAAGAAAGTTGCTTTTCTAGCAAATAGATAAATGTTTTGGACATCAATACTGGTAAAACCTACAGAAAAATCTTTAACTATAAGTACATTTGGCATACTGCAGCCATATCTCACTTAAAAGATGCTTAAAGATTGCTTCAAAGAGATGAGAATCAAAAATGATGAGGAGGACAAGGGCAATGGTTACTTAATTGGGTACCCTTCGCCCATAAGATGCCCTCCCCTGCATGTTGGAGATGATGCAGGTGCAGTACTGGAATGTAAAAAGGACCACCTGTTTGTGATAGGTACTCCTTATGTTAAAAAACCTTCTGTCCTCTGACAGCCTGGTGGAAGATGACTTCTCATTGATCCACACTGAGTGTAGAACTGGTTGCTGACTATTCAGTGGCTTTTCTCCAGCTGCAGCTTTTTCCTTGTTCTTTATCTTCTCTCTCAGAGCCTTTCTACTTACAAGAACTCAGTCTCTGGATTTGATTGCATTATTGACAAATTATTCATCACAGAGGGAAGAGCTGATGAATGAATAATATCATATTCACTCAGATGTATAAGATCTTATGAGTGAAGAAACACTACTCAAAATCTGTATCTTAAATTGTCCTGAAACTGACTTACATTCTTAATTGAGTTTAGCATTTACACACACACACAAAAGACAGACATGCGCCATGGTAAGGACCTCAAGAGTAAATGACTACATGCACAGTTCCACAAGGTCTTTGCTCTGCTTGATCTAGTAAAATAATCAGCTTTGGATCTTTACCTGTGCAGAATCCAGAGATAAATGCTCTACCATCATGTTTGTCACCAAGGCACAGCTGTCGGGGATTCAGCCTCTAAATAATTTCATCTGGGAAAATGCATCTATATGCCCACTGTTGGCATAAGCACCCTGTTTGACCTTTCCTGTGCAGAATGTAGCATTTTATATATGAATGATTTTAGTGAACAGCTGGTCAATGGGTTAGCACAGGGATTCACTTACTCACCTTTTAGACTTTTGCCCATTGGGCTAGAAATTAGCAAATGCCTATGTCCTTAATATTCTTATCTCTGACAAAGCCAAGCAGTTACAGTATTTTTCTTATTTCTGTCAATATAAAACATTTCCTTAGAACTCCAAATGGATATGGTACATCACAGTCCTTAGAAAAAGACATGTTCCCTGCTCAGGGAGAGTTGAAAACTGAAGTCATGTGTGACACACACACAAAATATTTTGGCCAGTATTGGACAACTTCTCAGAGCACTCCAGAAACACTGTTTATCAATTCTCCAGTTACTGCTTTAAATATCTTCTCAGGCAACAGCAAGACTTAATTCAAGACCTAGAAACTACAGTCAGCTCTGCAGCAGTGTCTTCCAATATCTGTGGCTTTTAGTCACCAGAACAAAGTCACACATCCTCTGGTCATGAAATAATCGTTTTAGGATCACATGAGTACACCCTATCCCACTGCACTGGAGCATCCCATCTCAGTTTTAGCACACCTTTAGATCTTAAGATTCTTCTGAGTTCTACCCTTTTGGTACAAAACAAACTATAAGATGAAATAGAAAAAATTGGGCTATTTCTTTCCTATTTATTTTGAGAGTCTAAGTTTTTGGTTTTGACTTAGAGGACAGATTATTCAGACTATGGAATAGGTGCCAAATTTATCATGCATGGCATTTAGCTGGCAAAGGGTGTATTACTGCCAAATGCCTAACACACTGGGCATATTGTATTTGTACCATCTGGGAGAGTAAACAGTGACAGGAAATAACGACAAACAGGTGTTAATGTTAGCCCCTTAAGGGTCATTAATGAAGTATGGCATTGAGAGAGCCCACACACAAGTCCTGGCAACTGGAGAAGGTGGGATTCCAGGGAGTGTAAGAGAGTATTAATTTGTCACACACAAAAAATCTGTTCTTGATTGCATCTCCTCTACATGTCCTTTTTCCTCTTGCCATACCACATCCTTCAGCTGAGCTCCTTTTGAATACTCCTTCCTTTTCCCTTTTAGGCAACAAGATCTATCCTTACCCCAGCCAGCCAAGATAAACACAGTCCTGAATTACTCGTCTTTTTCAGAAAGGCTATCAGCCTCTAAAGACAACTCCATGATTTCATGCATTCTTCAGAAAATAAATACTATCTCAATTCCCCTTTAGACATTTTCAGAGACATTTCCACTTTCACTACAATAAAAGGCCTCTGGCTTCTACAAAGTGTGATCCATATCACATTGCATCCCAGTTTCCCCAAGGTTGCTTCCCCTGTCCCAGAAGAGACCTGAAAAGGGTGCGTGACAGTGACACTGACTGCTTTTACAACAGTAGCACAAAAATCCAGAATAGAGAAGGTCTGGATTACCACATGGAAATGAATGGGTACTGTGAGACAGTCTCACAGGTGAATCTATCCTGATACATAACTAGTCACATCCTTTTGAAAACATCAAAGCAGAACATACGGAGTATTGCCCTTTATCTTCACAGAAGGTTACTATATTTCCAAAGCAAATGTTAATACTTACACAAAGTCATTTAAAAAAAAAAAATTAACATTTTGGGATAAAGTATAAAGGAAAACAGACTAATCTCCAGCTACTTCCTTACTCTCTGTCTCATCCTATGCAAAACCACAAATTTTCCTAAAAGGACCCTGTTTTCAGACAAAGGTCACCTGGCTAATGTGTAGTGTTAATAATGCCTCAAAAGAACCTGAGAGACAGAAAAGTCATACAAGGAAAAAGAGGCCATGGAGCCCTTGTCGTTAGGAGGCAGACCCTAAAACATGAGTTTCACACTGCAAAACTTCAGACTCTCCCTAATTGAGGCTGTTAGTGTTACAAAGAATACTGGTGGGCATGTGAATTTAGCCATTCACTAATAACAAAGCCTAACTGCTGAATAGATTAAATGTTTCCAAAAATACTCTCATTGATTCTGGCTAGTGTTTAACAGTGAGAAAGAAGAATATTTTAAAGGCCAGAAAACAGTTCCCTTTGTTTATTTCTTTGTTAAAAGAGTACATGAAACACAGTGATAGATACACTTACCCAATTCAACAGTTGACCACAAAATTAGGATGTATAACAACTGCTAGCAGAGAATTGCTCTGCATGGTTATGTACAACACTCCCCACCTGCAGTCCTTGGGCTTTGCACCAGTATGTGTCAGAGAACCACAGCATCAGAGACACAGCCATGCCAAATTCCATTTTGAGAGAAAAGAAAGTAAAAACAGTTGGAGAGTGTTTGGGCTTATTCAGAGGAGTCAATGGAGCTGTGCCTGCAAAGCCCACAGCCCCAAACTTCCAGGAACTGGCTAGTGCCAAATGCCTTGCTGTTACTTGAACTGAAACAGATGCACACTTTTTCACACTGGTCATTTTCTAAACTAAGTATTTAAAAAAATTAAGTCCTTGCCTTTCTGTAAAATTGCAGCTCACCAGTTCTTCAGTAATTTTAACCAGCGTGAAAAGGAAACAACATGGAACTTAAAGGAAATTGAATAAACATTTAAGGGGAGAAATCTGTTTACATGGCACCCTTCCCCCAGTTCTGATACCTGGTTTATTTCCACTTCAAACAATGTAAGATTATTCCTGCATCTATATTTTGGTTTTCTTCAGCTAATCTTACAACCTCTTCTCCATCTATGAAGTTACATTAAACTAAGGAAAATTAAACACTCTGCAGTGTAAAATCTTCAGACAGACACTAAGAATACTAAGGTTTTGAAACTTGGCCCCTTTGTGCATATGCTACTCTGCTGTTTTTAAGCATGTGAGTATAGTCTGTTTTTCCAAACAGCCTCTGCAAAATTCTGGGTTTTCTTCTAGAGAACGTATGGTTTGGGAATGTAGGAAAGCTATCCAGTAAATAAGGCTGCTGTCTCCAGAATCCCTGAATTATTTGTTGTAGGATCTGGAAGACTCATAGAAAATAAGGCAAGAGGAGGAATGACTGCACATCACAAATCTGGGAGAGTGGAGTGCTTAACTTTGGAGTGTTAAATTTCTTATAATGTTATTAACTTTGCTCTTTTGCTGCAAAAATAGAAATTCCAGACCATATGGATTCTTGTTTGGGGCTAAAAGAGCCCTTGCTTATGCATGTAAATTGTTGACCTTTAACTAGATAAGCCAATGAAGGAAAATATGAAACATATTTTGCCAGTGTATTTCAAAATCCTTTTCTGGCCATGGAGGAAAGTATAGATTGGAAAGAGGAAAGTATAGATTGGAAATCCCACATTCAACTTTCAAATTCTGGCAGAAAGCATTTTTTACCTGGGGGAATGTTTTTTCAACAAGCTCCTTATGCTGCTTTGCCCTGATAGTGGTGAGAGCTATCCTGACTATCTGTTCTAGCATCTAATCTGGAAGAGGCCCTCTACATACTCAGTGAGGGCAAGTACTAAAAAATGCTCGTCGTGGAAGTAAGTATGCTCTTGCTGTTCTGTGGGCCTCACACTGGTATACAGGGCAGCTGGAAAGGTGTGATAGAGGATACAGAACCTTCAGTGCAAGCTGAGGTCTCTAGGCAAAATTTAGCTCAGGGCTCCAAAAAAGATTTTATTGAGCAAGCACAAATCAAGTTTTTAAAACGGTACAACCTGACCAGACGGAGGCTAGAGAAAGCACCATCTGGCAAAAGAGCAAGCTCCCTGCCACAGCAAGAACTTTTCTACAAAATATGCAGGTCTTCTCAATAACAACAAAGAATGTTTATTCTCCTGTACATATTCCCAGAAAAGGCAGAACTACTTGAGCTTAAACTTTAGATACATATCAGCCCCAAACAGATACGTAACACAGAATATTTCTCCTCCTAAAGATGTGAACTTTCTGGCAACTGAGAACAGCATCTTGAGAACAGTGGCAGTCATATTGGAAGTATGATGTAGCTGAAGAAACTATTCTTTCAAATAAAGATTTTCACAAATTACCACTGGCAAAGTTTGCGTATTTTAATGAAATTTGTGATACACAATTTAAAATATGTAAGTAAAACAGTTAAAAGTTAGATACTGGAGTATATCTGAAAATAAGTTTAAGCAAAGAAAAAATGACAGTCACCTGTTATGAAATTAGACCTTGTATATGCTGATGCAGAGATAAGAAATCACCAGACTCATGGTGCACATTAATCAAGTGTTCCCTTGGCAATGTGTTCTCTTTTCATCGATGTTTCGCAATATTATCTGCACAGCCTTAATACATAATAGTCTTTCACACAGACATAAAATAAGCATTTTTCCTGTAAAGTAATATAGACTCTCTGCACAGAATTTGCTCCAAATTTCTCAAACAAGGATCAACTTTGTCCTCAGGAGATCTAGTCTTGTTTCAACTTGCATAAATTTTTAAGCCATTCGAAATCTTTTATCCATTCTAGAATAACAATTAATTTTTATGATAAAATACATCAAGTGTCCATCAGAATACATTCACACAAATATCTTGTAAATATTTTAAGCCAGCTAGGAAAGCACTAATTAAAAACTAGGTCAGAGTGATTCTCATAGAATTGACCACATCAACTGAGATCTCAAACCCAAACTGTCTGAAATCCTACTTCATAGTTACAACAAAAACTCTGGACTTACACTGTTATTGTGTAATTAGGGGAGATTCAAGCCAGAGTAAGCAGTGACACCCAAGAAAAATCAAGACATACTGTTTTGTGAAGCAGCAGTTACTTCTCTCCTTTTGAAACTGACAGTCAAGGAGTCCAACTACATAGAAAAGAGAATGCGGGAAAGGGCAGAAAGGCCTGTGAGAGCTGATTTATCTGACAAGGTTAAAAGAACTTTATTCTTGTGTACATGGAGCTGGTAAGTCAGCAATTCGGGTAAAGGTAGCCTAATTCTCTACAGTAACCAATACAGCAGTAAATTTTAAAGGAGCAAGCATAACTTATTACTGTGGTACAGAATGGTATAAACAGGATTCACTGGTAATTGCCTCCGTTTATGGGCATCGGAACTGAAATATTCTCTTCTTCTCAGAGAGTTAAACTGCCATGGCAAAATTTAGACAAGAGCATGTGGTGGCACAATGTAGAGAAATTTGAACCAGTACTGTGTTTCTGCACAGTCATGAAGTAGAGAACACCAGTAACTATCACACACACCACTTGGTGAGCAAGAGGGATTACCGTGCCTCTTGCACTTGGCTCCCCTGTATGCAAAACCTCACACTGACCGAAGCCTTTCCAGACGGCAGAGTCCACAGCTAAAACCCTTAGGTCACACTACCTCACAGACTGAAGACAAAAGATGTGACAAGGACAGACAGTCCTCTCCAGTCCTGCACTGGGTCAAAGAATACTAACTTTCACTTACACACAACAATAACATGACATGAACCTGTCTGAAAACACAAAAACTAATCTGGATACATGGAATTGCAATTAGAACAGAACCTTTATTGTTCAGAAAGGCTGAATGCCTGGAAAAGAAACGTATTTTGTTTAAATTCTGTCCTTAGTTACAATGCCACCTGGACAAAAGTTTAGCTAAATTAAACAGTCTAAAGAAACATCTGTATTCTGCTGCAGTACATCCAGAATACACCAACAGCACCACTCTGTGGATTAACAGTGAATGTTCTGTAAACTCACAAGTTGCCTTCCCAAGCCTTAGATCAATCACACTAAAGAAAAATGCAAATACATTTATATGTATACATATACACTGACTGTTTCAGTGGTATAAACCTGGCACCACTAGAATTTAATGAACTATCTTACTTTTTACAGCAGTGTAATTGTGAATATAAACTGGCTTGCTCAGGTCATGTACGTGGCATGCCTTCTACTCATTTCACGTAATTTCTTAGAGTATCAGTGAGAGAGGTTGCATGTGCTGAATTCATAACAGATACCTTACACTGGACCAAAATGAGAACTTGACTCTGAATCCCATCCTAGATTTACACCTATAGCTTCTCTTCAGTGGTAGCTGCAGCAGAATCCATGAAAGGCAGATGAAAGTATTGTAGGAAATCACTAAGTTTAAATACTTAAGCCAATCTTCAACTGAATTCCCTGGGTCTAAAGGAGCTTTGCTTCCAGGTCTGGGAAGAAATCAGGGCTGAGACTGGGGGATGAAACTGTGGGGGACCCATAGAGCTCCATCTTAGGCCCTGTGGTCTTCAACATCTTGGACACAGGAGTGGAAGGGATACTACGTTCACAGATGATACAAAACTGGGAGGAGCTGGTGACTCCTTTGAGGGCAGGGAGGCCCTGCAGAGAGACCTCCACAAATTAGAGGACCTGGGCAATCACCCACCATATGAAGTTCAACAGAGGAAAGTGCCGGATTCTGCACCTGGGACGGGGCAACCCTGGATGTAGGGACAGACTGGGGAATGAGACACTGGAAAGCAGTGCCATGGAAAGGGACCTGGGGGTCCTGGCAAGTTGAACATGAGTCAGCAGTGCCCTGGCAGCCTGGAGGGCCCACCCTGTCCTGGGGTGCCTCAGGCACAGCCTCGCCAGCCGGGCAAGGGAGGGGCTTGTCCTGCTCTGCTCTGCACTGGGGCAGCCTCACCTCGAGTGCTGGGGGCTGTTTTGGGTGCCGCAATATAAAAGATATTAAATTACTACAGAGCATCCAAAGGAGGGCAACAAACATGGTGAAGGGCCTTAAGGGGAAGCCGTATGAGGAGCAGCTGAGGTCACTTGGTCTGTTCAGCCTGGAGGAGACTAAGGACAGACCTCATTGCAGTCTTCAACGTCCTTGTAGGGGGAAGAAGATGGGCAGGCACTGATCGCTGTGGTGACAGTGACTGGACCTAAGGGATGGCCTGAAGTTGTGTCAGGGGAGGTTTAGGTTGAATATTAGAAAAAGGTTCTTCACCCCGAGGGTGGTTGGCCACTGGAACATAATCTACCAGGGAAGTGGTCACAGTACTCAGTGGTCTCAGGCAAATGGTGTGACTCTTGGGGCTGGTCCTGTGCAGGGCCATTTGGATTCAGTGATCCTTGGGGGTCCCTTCCAGTTTATTCTGTGGTTCTGTGAACATGAGCAACTACAAAATTTTCTGTGCAGACTGTCTCCCACAATGGACACTTCAGCCTGACAGCCAGCTTTCTGGACTCAAGATTGAGTTGAACAGATGTCAGCCAGTAATCCCACCTGATGGAGCTCAGTGGAATATAAGAAATATTTCCTACTTCCCCATCTCTAGCTACAGCAGTTTTAAGCAGTGAGTCCGTGAGAAACAAGTGCAGGGCTGTGTGCTGTCTTGATACAGTCTCTGTGCACCCCACGGTGCATTTCGCACCAAAACCAGAAGGGGTGGCTACAGTTGTTACAAGGTTGTGCTTTTGTGAACAAATCTTACCACCTGTGCCGTGCACAACCTGAGTGCACAGAATCATAGAATATGCTGAGTTGGAAAGGACCCACAAGCATCATTAATTTTAACCCCTGGCCCTGCACAGCACCATCCCCAGGAGTCACACCGTGTGCCTGAGAGCATTGTTCAAACACTTCTGGAACTCTGTCAGGCTGCTGCTGTAACCACTTTCCTGGGGAGCCTGTTCCAGTGCCCAGCCACCCTCTGGGTGAAAAATTCTTTCCTAATATGCAACCTAAACCTCGCTAACTCAGCTTCACGCCATTCCCTCAGGTCCTGTCACTAGTCATCAAACAGGATCGAGCACCTCGAGAAACCAGTGCAGAAACATTTCTTCTTGAGCACGTCTGAATTCTGGGTGTCTATCAAGTGCAGGGTCTACGCATGTATCATTTAAGGGGTGATCATCTCCTGGGGTCCCAAGATCACAGACAAAAATGACAGGAAGGAAAAGCCATTGTACCATTAGATCATGCACAGCATATTAGTTTCTGCCTGTTAGTCTGAGGGAAACAGGCCATAAAAACCAACCAACCAACCAACCAAACAAACAAAAAAATCAAACCAAATCAACCAAACAAAAAAACCACCCCTGGTACTTCGTTTAAATTGTTAATTACTACTCTCTCGGCTGAGCCTTTCCCCGACACAAACGAGTCTCCCCAGCTGGCTCTGGCACGCGCTGGTCCGGGCGCCGCGGAGCGGGGCGAAAGGGGAAGAGGGAGGGCTGCAAGTGCGGCACGTCCCCCTCTTCCCCCTTCGCCCCCCGCCGCCCGGAGCGCCTGGGGCAGGGGCTTGGCAGCTACACAGCACTGCCTCAGCTCTCACCTCACGGCAGCACAGCCTAAGGCCCTGTCAGGAGGGTCTGCGGGCGCCCATACCGGCGCATACCTCTCTCCCCCTTCGCAGCTCGCCCGCCGCCATTTTAAGGCCTGTGAGGAGAGCCGAGGAAGCCGCCGCCGCCGCCGCCCTCGCCCTGTCCTCACAGGCGGAGCGGACGCGTCACCGGCTTGGCCGCTCCGATGGCCGGCTTTTTGTTTCCGAGTTCTGTCTTGGTTGTTAAAATTAAATAGTGTTATTTCTTGTAGTGGCGCCCGTCCTGCGTTAGTGTCTGGTCTGAGGGCAGCAGTGAGCTCCTCACGGGAGGTTGCCTGAGGAGGGCAGCACGTTCCCCATGTGCTGATGTCATCTTTGGCAAACAAAAAAACCATCGCAGTTTCTTAATACGACGGGAAGAAGGGGGGGACCTACCAGCTTTCTGAACTTCTCTGTGTCAATCAACCTTCAGGTTCTTTTTTAGATCTCCTCTGAACTGCTTCCTATTCAGTATCAGAACAAGATTAATACTGTTCAGGATCAAGACACAAGAAAATTCTGCAAATGTAGTAAGAGGCTATTTCCCTCTTCCTTCCACAAAATGGGCAACTCAAAACGGAACAATTTTTGTTTCTGTAGATTTGTTGTAATACAACAATACGTTCAGCTGAGGTGTGGAGAGGAATGTGAAGCACAATGAGGGAGAAGACCTCTACCTACACTCCTGAAATACTCGGATTTTCAAATTGGGCTTCCTCATGTAGACAAGCGATTTTTCATTAACCAGGCTAACTGTAATTACTCTAAATGCAATGTCTAGTTCTTAGGTATCTAAGGAAGGAGGACTCGTAAGTCAGTGAAACCCATCTTGTCTCTGTATAAGATTTTTTTTTCCCCAGGGAGTTTCAGACCATTTAGTCTGTACAACATATGTGTGTGCAGAAGCCATGTGACCAACCAAACGTGAAAAATCTGTGGTAAGGTCTTAGACATCGTCGCAGTTACAGACTTTCTGAACCTACCATTGCTGTTAAAGTTCAGCCACTCTTAGCCATTCACAAAGCATCTGTTGTGCATAACAAATACCTGCAAGTGGCAAGGCAAACCAGAAAACAATTTCCTGTTAGCATACAACTTGAGATGCCTGGGCTAGAAATCTCAAGCAGGCTGTTTAAAGATCGGTTTCAGTGAATGGCTCAAGCAAGTCATCTTGCAAACTCATCTGTAATTTCTGACCCATATCCCTCCTCTGTTATCTTGCCATACTGTTCAAGTTCCTCCTTTGCTTTCAGTTTTATAACCCCAAGTGTATTCTATGCTACTTGCCACACCACCATTTCTTTACAGCCTCTAATTAAAGATCCCTCTGAATAAAGCCTTCTGCTTGAACAGCTAAGAGTGCCCCTTTGAAAGGCCTCTTTTGTGGGTGACTGTCTTGTGGATCACAACAAAGACAAGGCACTGCAGAAAAGACACTGTTTTACTTTGTAGCCACTTCACTTGTTTCTGTCTCAAATTAATTAGCACTCTGTGTTTTTGAGTGTAATAACACTCTGGTGAGGGGAATGGAGCTTTCAGGGAGTAAAACTACAGCATACCCTCCCACCAGCCCTGAGCAACAAAGCAGACTACAAATAGTGGTAATTAGAGGTAGTAGGTGATTGGGGGTGAGGTGGAACTCAGGTGCATGGGACTGTAATTCACAGACACAACCCCCAGCCTCCTGAAGTACTGGCATTTATTTTATACATTTTTAAGAAGGAGGTTCAGAATGATCCCTGCATTGGTAAATTGTAAGTGAAATACCATTTACGGTTATTTTGCCTGAAAAACCCCCGCATTCTAATCCATGTGGGTTTTTTTACTTGATAATTGTTTCCTGGTGACTGTTTCTTGTTCTGCTTAAAATTTCCCCTGTATCCCTGAGCACCTTAGCATACGAATATCTGCATCAGTGGAGAAGAGGCTACATCTACCTGACTGCAAAAGCTGGTGTCCATATTAGAGCTGCTGAGTTTTCTCCATGAATTAACTGCTCTTGAAAACAGTGCTACAGCAATGTGCAAGCGGAGACTATATTGAAAGACTGTGAAATCCAAGGTCTACATCTATAGGGTTGTACGGGTCAATACCTTATGCTTGTGGCATGAGCGTCATAGAAACAAGTTGCCCTGGAGATACCCCAGCTTCTCTGACAAGTGTTCACCCGTGGAGCAGCTCTTTTGGAACCCTCCTGAGAACAATTATCTTCTTTCTGTTGCCGTTATTCTTCATGTCTTGCTCACAGAAGCTAATGTGGGTATAACACAGTGAGTACTGCAGCTTTCATTCATCCCAAAGGCAATCATCTCTGTATTCTCTTTGAGTAAATCTCCAGGGATGCATAAGTTCACCATAATTTGCATTTACTCATGAACAGCATCCCTGTAGGGTTATTGAAATTGCATGCTATATTATTTGAGTCATCATAGCTATAGCTGAAGGCCACAAAACTCAAAACGTTGCTTGATATTGGCTCTTGGCCCTCTTGCCTTGTGTCAGATTTTGCTGTAAAGTATATAACTGTGCAACAGCTTTTGGCTACAAATGAATTACACTTCTCCTTCTCAGATATAAATAAGAACAGGAATTGACCTATGCATTTTACTGTCCTGTCCTCCATGTGTAAGTAACCTGGGCAGGAAGATTCTTGTATGTGGAGTATGAATTCTTCTCTGAGGCTTTGTTTTTATTTTCAGTGTGAGTACCCTTGCTGCACTGATTCAATTTGAGCATTTAACTGCAGGATGTTTCATATCAAGTTAAAGGGAATCTTGGAGTAAATTGAGTTGTAGCAGGACAAGGTTTTGAAGAACATCAAAACTCTCCATGTAAGGAGATAGAAAATAGGCATGTTTGTATGGTCAAAAGCAACCATGCAATTGATCAGTCTGCATACTGAGTGCTCCCTCTGTCCCCACTGATGGCAAACAACATCACTGACAGAAATCAAGCTGGATCTTTTTTCCTCTCAGAAAATTAAAAGGAAAATAGTGAGCCTGCCGACAGACAGTCTGTGAAGAATGAGAATAGTGAAGCGCAGCATATTAATTATTCAATATAAACTGCTCACCCTGCTCTTCCAGCAGGCACTGCCTTCTCCTACTCCTGCTGTTTTTTGCTCTGCCTGCATCTGCCTGAAGTCCTGACTAGACAATGGTGCAACTGACCCCAGTGAAACATTTTCCATCCACCTGTGCTTGTTGCATGTGTGGTTTAATATTCAGCATATTCATCGTTCAGCATTTTTTGTGCCTGTCTGATGTCTACAAAGGCAAGATGCTGAAAAATGTGGAAAATAGAAGAGCACAACTGCAGGGAGTGGGGGGTGGTGTGGAGCAGGATCACCTCTGTCAAGATGCAGCTGACAAAAACTTGTGGAGCCTGATCAAGCAGTACATTTAAACCCATGCATGTGTCCCAAGAGCTTCAGGGGGATAACCTGTGTGATTATGTTTATTAATATAATTAAGGGTGTATTGGGTTCTTTAACTTCTTTATGATCCAAAAAAGAAATTAAAAGCTTTGGTAAATCTTTGGCTCTAGAAAAAATCCTACAACCTAGCTGTTTGTCTCAAAAAGCAGTAACTGATGCTTATGTTTTGTAGGTGTTCCCTAAAGGCCATTATCCATCAGCACAGAGTTCAGCACAGTCAAATGAGAAACTCACAGTTTGGAACCGTTTCTGGAAAACCATGCATGATCGGTCATCTCTCCCCTTGACCAGGTAATATAACCGACCCCAGGCATCGCTCTGTTGCTGCCTGTCCTTGCCTATCTTCCCTGTCAGCCGTGCATGACATGAAGCACTATATGAGTGGACAGCCAGCCTGGGTGTGTGTCTCTTCAGCAGCATCACTTGAAGGAGCTACTCTGGGCATAAGACTTCTGTTTATCTTCCAGGTACAGATAGCTCTGTGGTCTTGCTGCACCTTGTGCTGCAATTTCATGGTTTGTGGCTACAAATAATTTGCTTTCATTTCTCCCTGTGAAGCCAGTCAGCTCTAAGTCCTAAGTTTGCATGTTACGAGATAAACTCTGCCTTGAATGTGATTATTACTTGCACCAGGAGAGATACCAGTATACACTACAATTGTGAAAGTGACTGATCACTGTGTGCTGAACAAAGACTTACCTCCAAATTGCTAGTTGCACCAGATGCATTTAAGATTACTACAAGTTGTTTTGTTTGTTTGTGGTTTTTGTTTTTAATCTAAAGAGATCCTAAATCTCTGAATAAAACCAAAGTGGCCATATTTATTTCTCAAATGTGACCACACTTTCAGAAAAGGATTTCTCAGACTATTTTCCTGTTTCCAGGCAACCTTGCTGAGGAGAAAGATAAATTGAACATTGTGCTAACAGATTGACATAAAACTTTGACAGCTATTTTTAACAAATGTGAATCTAAAATACTGCACCAAACAGCTTCATTCAAAATCTGTGATCTCAGCTACTATAATACCTCTAATTTATTTCTTTTCACTTTTTCCTGACGCACACAATCTACAGAAAGCAATCCAGATCTACAATTATTGGCAGGGTGATATGGGCAGGCATGGTGCTTGTTAAAAAAATACCTCTGACAGCTTCTTCCCCAAGTCGAGAATAATCTGAGCTAAAAAGACAAATTGATTGTGGACCTGAAGATAGCTAAGAGAAAGCATGTCTGGAGAGAACAGAAACACTGAAAATTAGTTCTTTTTCTCTTTTATAGACACTCTGGAGCTCAGTGTCTACACAAGTGTGATCAGTCATAGGTAGAGATAGGGGAACAACTATAAGCCCATTGTCAAGATCAAACAAAAGTCTTGCTTCCCTCCAACGCAGAAGAACAAACATCAGTAGGTGATTCACTACACCCATATGATTGTGCCCAAAGAGACCCAAAGAGCAATTGTTTGTGAGTAACTGACTGCAAGCCTAGTCGCCACTTCTTGACCTGTCCAGTGAGCCTGGCAGGGCAAAACAGGGATCGGGATCCTCAGTTGAGGCTAAACTTCTCTGAGTTTTGTGACTAGAGCATTGTCTCATATGAAAGTATTAGCAGTACAGTATACTATCCTTTATTAAAACAGAATAATGAAACATAGTACAATGTTTTATTCTGCTGAACATTTGATTCAAAAGGGTCAGTAGAATACTACATATGGTACTTTAGTGTGGCTCTGTGGAGCAAGAAGTTCAGTTCAGGTAATCACCATCAGAATGAGTGAGTCTGATTCTATTCCTTCTCTACTGAAGGCAAAATTCCCATGATGTAATTAGCACCCAATTAAATTTTGTGTCTTCTCTATGCTGGTTTACATAACTTTTAAGCCTATCTAGGGAATAGTAAGATAAACACTGAATGCAAATGAGCTAATAAGGGTGCTGCTTGGGATCAGGAGTCAGTGAAGATAAAGTTCACAAATTTTGCCAATCTGTTTCTCTTAATGTCTGGTATATTTTCTCCCTGGTTTTGGTTTGTTGTAGTAAAATCCTTGGACTTCAATATTTCAGTGTCTTGCATTTACCTCAGATGTGTAGGCAGAAATCTGGCTTTGGCCTATTGAAAAGCAGTTGTGCCCTATTATGTGTGTCATGTTTTGGTAGACATTAGCTACAGGGCATACACGCTGAATAATACTTCACAAACTAGGGTGTTTTTGTTTCTGAATTGCTGTGTGCTCTGAACAATGACCCTGGATGGTGTGCAGGTCTCCTCTTCCCTCTCTTGATGCAGCAATTCATAGCTGCAGGTCCTGGCACTCCGGTGGGTTTGTGCTTCTAATGTGCAAGGATTCTCCACCGAGCTCCCTCAGATGGGGGTAGTTGAAGCTGCTCCTGGGGTCCCATCACTGCTAATACATTTTAATTGACAATTACTTTTTTTTCCCACCTCCTTTGTTCCATGTTCAACAGTAGTTTGCTCATAGTATCAGAGTGTTATATCTTGATCTTTTTCTTCTTTCCCCCTGTTTCATGGAAACTAATTTAATGTAATTGCTTCCAAGTAACAGTGATTGAGAGAATGTCTAATATGACCATCATTAAAAGGAACATGTTCTTCATTATTACAAGAGGAAAACACAAGGCTATCTTGTAGCCCTGGAGAATTTAAACCACTTAAAATAAGGGTCAATTTGGTGGCTATGGAAACTGTAACTATTCTACCCTCTAATAAAAGGGATGTACCAGGCTGTCAAGTTGGCTGGATAACTGCCTCCTAATGCTTACCATGCTTCATTAATGAAAGCAGAACAGAAGTGTAAGCCAGATGTGGGGGCATGTACTTTGGCAGTCTCTTCAAATTATATGCTATCTAACAAGACAAGAGCAGCAACACTTTTGATGCTATTTAAGAGTACTGTTCTTACAATGATCAGTACATGAATTCAGGAATGAGCACTCTTGCTTAAGTGGTAGGGCAGTATGAGCATCTGATGTCCGTGAGTTATCTGGATGTGTGCTACAGAAAGGGGTTTCATTAATCGTAGCAGAATATTGGATGTCCTTTACAAAAAGCTGTGCTTTCATGTGAACATGGAAATATGGGGTAGCATATTTATGCCTTATATTAAGTAAAAGTTAGTGAGTGTCATGTTCTTTCACAGGTCAAAATAGAAACTGACAGTCTCTTAGTTGTTTTTAATACTGGGGGGAGGTTTTACATTTTTCTGTAAAACTTTAAAAGCTTTCCAAAACATTCTAAATGCATAATAGTTCATTTCAGTAGTATCATTTTAATTTTCAAAACATAAAAATAACTTGTGAGGAGTTGGAAGTGCAAAAATAAGCTTTATTTAATGTTAGTGCTCCCATGGACAAGACAGCATGGTCTTTAACATGCAAAACACAGCCATGAGACCATAACAGGGAAATTGCAAAGGCAAGAGAGACCTTTCCAGTCTGTGGGAACTCCTCTTCCCACATTTGGTATTAACTCATATATGCAGGTAAGTAGAACCCAAGGCCTCCCAACTCTTCAGTGTTGATTTTAGAATATGCAGCCTCACTTTAGATAGCTATGTGTTCAATACACAATTAAATACGTACTGGTCTTAGCCTTTTGTGGCATGGGTCTTTCATAGCTCCCTTTTAATGCCTGTGGAAGTTATTCAAGAGTCAAAGTGCATGGAAAGTTCAGCAGCCCAGTGGTACCCAGGACGGGTGTGACCCAGGTGGGCTGGAGTGCTGGATTGCCTATGTCCCACTCCTTAGCAACACTTCATTTAGACAGACTTCTTCATTTTGGAAAAGTACAAGTGCCACATTGAAATAATGCTTCATTTGCTGTAAAGATGCTTCAAGTGGGCCTATTTCAAATAATCAATTTGATGTATGTAGGAAAATAATTTTTTTCTTGCACTATACTGTCTCTGTCGGGAATAAAGAGGCCGGTGGGTGGCAGAGCAGCACATCAAAGGGCAGGAATCAAGTAGCACTGGTGAAGAATGGGGGAGCTCAGGCTGAGGCAGAAAGTCTCACATGAAACATGATGCTTAATTGCATCTGTGTGTCCGGGATTCAGTGAAAATGGTACTTTGCACTGAGCATCCTGGTTGTTTCCTCATTATTCTAAAGACGGCTGCCTAATTTTTACGTAAGTTAGGATTTTTTAAGTACAACTCATGGTTTTAAGAGAATTTTCTTCTTTCCATGGTTTGCCTGCTTAATGTGACAAAGAGACAGGTGTAATAGTAAGTTTCCTGACAATCTAAGGCAGGAAAATATTGTGAGATACTGTTTAAGCTTCTGACGAGTTGTTGTATTCAGCGTAGTGTGAAGACCTCTCTCCAGAAGACTGTGCAGACAGTCTTGGGGTTTTTTGTGCTGGGCAGAGTGGATTAAAGGTTTTCAGAAATATTGTCACTGGAGCATTAGATGTTAAATTAAGTGCTGATTTCCATGAAATTAATTCAATTTTTGTTTTGAACTATGAAAATACTAGTTTTTAGACACTCTCATCTATATATCTGCAGAAGGGATATTTTTAGTGGAAATACATGTTTTTTACTGGTTAAAAAAATAACAAACCCATGCTCTAGCTTCAAAATTTAAAATAGAAGCATTTCTTTCATATCTTTACCACAGGGAACTGACTTCCTTCACCTCCCTTGTTCCATGGTGTCACTGTTGTACCGAGAACGGTGAGAAACTACACAATCCGAGATCAGAAAGAAAGTGGCTATTTAATTAATTATAAATTGGTTTATATAACTTGGGTCACCTGCCTGGCATTCTCCTAGAATGATTGGTGGAGGCTATACAACATTCATTTGAAAATATTTTCTTCAGTATACCATAACAATACTGCCGACAACAGCAGGAGCAAGATAAAGGATTAGTTTACAAAAACCCGTAGCAGTGTTCATCACAGCTTTCATGAGAAACACAGAGCTCTCACAGAATGCTGCAGAAAGCTGGAAAATTTCTCTGCTAAAGTTTTTCAGCGTCTACACCATGGAAAATAATATCTTAAGTCACAGTTTGTCTTTCTCTTGCTTAAATACTTTTAGTTGTTCTTTCTACTATTCTTTGCCCTGAAATATGTGGTACCTGGCAGTGTGTTTAGTAGCAGAAAGGAAGAAGTTCAGTAGAAAGACTGAACTGGATGCATGCACCAGTCTGAAATGCTTTTTAAGGGAGTGAGAAAAAGCACCTTTACTTCCACAATTAAGATCATTTAACAGAGAATTCTATTCTGGTTTGGAGGAACATCAGTACTTAGGGAAGTAACAGAGCTACCTTTCTGCGGGGTGGAGCACTGACATTGTCCTGCACTTTCCTGCGCTAAAAGTGAGGAACAGTATCTTTACCTTACCCTATACCTCCAGGCAATTGCAATACACAGGGTGCAGCTGCAGTACACTGGGTGCAATTCTCAAAGCAAGTCTGTCCAGGTGCAAGTGGAAAATGCTACAAAAATTCCATTTGTCAACATAAATCATCAGTGAAAGCATGTCTTAGTAAAACAATTTCAGTAATGCTAAATGATTCTTACCCAAGATTTGTTTCTCAAGGTTGTTTCAGAATATGGAGGATACTGATTTTTTAATTTCCGGTGTCAGAACATGTCCATTTCCAGTAATCCATGCACTGAGAAATCCACTTACAGAGATCGTTGTGACTAAAATACACAAGTGTTCTTAGAAAGCAGCTGTGCCATGCAAGTGTCTGTGCTATACATTTAGGTCAAACTGTAACAGGAATTTCTAATTTCTCTGAAGTTCTTCTAAGGAATCATTATGAAATATGGAAACAGATTTTTCTGGTTTGAGATAAACAAGAATTATATATCAGATAGGAATCAGCAAAATAAAAAATACTATTAAAACCCTAAGGATAATAATAAAAGATCTGTAGGTAGAACATCACATGTTTTATCATATCATATTTATTATATTAATTTTCTGGAGGAAGACTGGATTATATAACCTTGTCTGTTTCACACAGAGGTGCAATGACAGCTGTGAGGGCAGAATTGCCGTGGAAGATCCTGAACAGAACAATTCATATTGATGACGAAAAAAGAGGAAGGTTTAAAAAACATATATTGATATTGTTGCCTGGGCAGAAGTCTCCTTGTCACTCTGACTGACAAACCAAGTGCACTAAGGCATGGCTGATTCATATCCAGTGGAAAGACGCAGTTTTAGAATAAGCAACATGTATTTTGAAACCAAGAATTCCCAAGTTTGTGCAGCTATGGCTGAAGACAGCTAACTAATCCAGTTACCTGGATCCTACTTACCACAATTCCCATGCTTTTCACTTTAAAGAAGTACAATTAATGAAGTAAGGCTTTGGCATTTGATGTTCCACTTCATTTAAGGTCCCTCAAAGTCCTATGAGAAGGGAGGCACAATTTACTGGTTAAAAATCTACAGGGTCTGATCTGCAGTTCAGCTAAAGAATTTTACGCCAACCACTTTCACACTCTTAACACAGTTAGCATACCTTACAATGAAGCACATAAAGAAAGAAACAGTGCAACCTGAAGCCAGAAAACAACAATACTGTCTCAAAATATGTGTTTATTTAGGAGTGCAGTCACATTGAAAAGATTGACATAATAGAAATGTGCCCCTCTAGTATTCTGTGATTTAAAAATTATTTGTATATCATCAGCTGCTATTGCCATTGGCAAAGATATGTTGTCATGACACTTCAGTTGTCCTTTTTCATTATCTTATTGCCTTTTGGTCATTTAAAGAACCTTCAATAAAAAAATAAACAAAAAACAGCTCTGGACCATAATAGCACACTACATTTCATAAATTTTGCACAAATATTCTTTGATTAACCCATACAGCAATTTTCAGAGACAAGTACTTACTTGTATCATTTGTTATTCCCGAATGTGTAGAATCTGAGCAGAACATTTTAATTACTAGCTGAGGCCTTCAGTCTCCAGTTTGCGGTATGTCCAGTTGTTGTATATCCAGTTTACCAAGACTGGAGATGCTCATACAAGAATTCTATACATTATATATTGGAAACTTAAGAAGTTTTGTATGTAATGCACCAAATGAGTGTGGAAGGCTGCCTATGATTTGTTTTAATTCTAGGTTATGAAAGCCAAGATATGATCCCCATAATTCCTATAGCATTCTTGTGTGTTTTTTGTCATCTTTCTTAGGACAAGCATTTTAACCTGTATTTTGGAAACTGAAAAAAAGAGCTCTCTTTCCAAAAGTGGAACAATAGCAGCTGTAAAAATGCTCTTCTCCTTTAATTGTAATCCTTAATAATCAGCACGTATAGCTCTTCATTTAACCTTTCCTGTACTCTGTCATGTGAAATGCAGAGGATAAACAGAACTGCCTTTATATTATGTTTCAGGAAACTTACAGTATGTTTCCCCAAGGCTGTTGGCTAGCCAGTCTGGAATATTAAAAACAAACTGCTGTGTGACACAGAGAACAGATTCAATAGCTTTTGTCAGCTAACAGTCTGCAGCTAAAGTCTACTGCAGAGATCCTGTTCAAGGACTTGCAGGAAGTTGTCGCTTGGATTTGGGCAGCAGGATTAAAAGGGACAACCCTGGAAAGAGCAATCTACAATTTTGGTAGCTGTTTCAAGAGTTGGGTTTAGTTTGTCAATCCAAGTCTAGTTTACATCTACAGTAGTACATAAAATTGGCCAGGGACCGTTCTCCAGCATTGAGGACAACAGGCATGGCTTGCCTTAAATCCTTATAGCTAAGCTCTTTATCCTCGGGAGTAGTTTATCTTCATCTGTGGGGGCCCTTTAGAGAAGTTAATGTCCTAATATATTCTTTGCCAAAGTATTGCTTTGGAAAGGGCTAGCTGGTGGCAGACAGCTCATGCCACTACCCAGACACACCTGCCCCAGCCTTGTTCTTTGTACTAAATTTGGGGCAGCTTTTTCACTCCAGTCCCACTCTGTATGTGAAGAGAGTATGTAGACTGGTTGCAGCATAGGATAGTGAATGTAATATAGTATTCCTTTTTTTTTCTTGTCCTTTTTTTTAAAGTGTAAGCTAAAAGACTAAGTGTGAAAAGGAGGAACACCTGCTAATCTTTCAATTTCTAACCTTTATAGTCAGACTGAATGTCACAAAAATGGCAACAAGAGCTTTTCAAAACATTTCCCCAGGGTGGGAGCTACTTGACTTTAAAGAGCAAGAGTGGATATCTTTTCCTATTAAAAAAACTCAAGGCAATCTTGCACAATTTTAATATATTAAATCAGAATCTTGTGAACATGTAGAAGATTTTAGATGGGGATATGGGGTCCTGTGTACTAAATTCCAGCCCTCTGACAGTAGACATATTTCCCTCACTTCTTCAGATCCTTAGTAGTAGTCCCTATATCTTCAAGACTGAAATACTGAGAATAGAATAGAATAGAATAGAATAGAATAGAATAGAATAGAATAGAATAGAATAGAATAGAATATTTCAGTTGAAATGGACCTAAAACAATCATCTAGTCCCACTGCTGATCAATTCAGGGCTAAACAAAAGTTAAGCAAATTGTGAAAGGCCTTGTGTAAATGCCTCCTAGACGCTGACAGGTTTGGGATATTGGCCACCTCCTAAGGAAACCTGTTCCAGTGTTTGACCACCCTCTTGGTAAAGA
The DNA here is from genome assembly GCA_013397865.1 of Struthidea cinerea. Classification (NCBI taxonomy): domain Eukaryota; kingdom Metazoa; phylum Chordata; class Aves; order Passeriformes; family Corcoracidae; genus Struthidea; species Struthidea cinerea. The sequence goes on along the minus strand of VZTI01001123.1, from coordinate 16,721 downwards.
AATGTTTCCTGATGTCCAGTCTGAATCTCCCCTGATGCAGTTTGAACCATTCCCACATCTCCTGTTGCTGGATGCCAGGTAAAGGCAAGCACTTCCCTCTGCATGTCCCCTCCTCAGGAAGCTGTACAGAGCAATGAGGTCACCCTTCAGCCTCCTTCTCTCCAAACTAGACAAACCCAGAGCCCTCAGCTGCTCCTCACAGGATGTGCCTTCCAGCCCTTCCACCAGCTCTGCTGTCCTTCTCTGGACCATTCAGCTGTGGGGCCCTGCACTGCACACAGGACTCAGGGTGAGGCCGCACCACGGCTGCATCCAGCAGGATGATCCCGATCACAGCTGGTGCTGCTGTGTCTGATGCAGCCGGGATGGGGTTTGCCCTCCTGGCTGCCCGGGCACACGCTGCTGACTCACACTGAGCTGCTGCCCACCAGCACCCCCAGATCCCTTTCTGCAGGGCTGCTCTCCACACACTCCTCTCCCAGCTTATACTTGTGCCCAGCCTTACTGCATCCCAGGGGCAGAATCTGTATTTGTTCTTGTTAAATTTCATGCTACTGATTTTTATCCAGGGCTCCAATGTATTCAGATCCCTCTTGTCTCTGAAGACAGCCAAATAGCATCTCCTAGTTTAGTGTTGTCAGTAAATGGTGCATTCAAGTCCTGCATCCAGATCATTGATAAACTTGTGGAACAGAACTGGTCCTACAATGAAGCCCTGAGGAATACCTCTGGTGACAGCTCACCAGGCAGATGCAGCCCCACACACTACAACCCCTGAAGTTCTGACGTTCAACCGGTTCTTCATCCAGCACACTGTATACCTGATCATCTCACAGCTGGACAACTTGTCCAGAAGGATGCTGTGAGGGACAGTATCTAAGGCTTTACAATGATCTAGAAAAACTACATCCACTAATGATGATGAAACACTTACAATCAAATCATCTAGAGGCTTAGGAATGTGTGACTACATTGTATTGACTTCTCAAAAATTTTTGAATTAGCAAAACAAAGAAACCCTCACGAATTCATTACTCATCATGTTTTGTAAGGGTTTTTTTCTGATGTTGTGCTGCAAGGAGTGTCTGGCAATATTTTTACCCAGGTGCCTAGCTTTTTCTCCAGGAGCTATTTGCTATCTGACTGTCCTTTCTTGATTTTAACCTGTCTTACTGGCCAAACAGATGCTCTCAGCCAATCTAAACACTCAGAGCAAGATTTTTTTGTTGGTGTTGTCGCTGTGACCTACCAAGAACAGCAAGTAATGACACAATCTAAGTTCAGGAAGAAAGTAGTTATTTAATTAATTATAATTTGGTTTACATAACTTGGTTCCCAAAGATGACAGGAGGTTATTGGATCTTGGACCAGCCACTCCTTGTCTTATTGGCTAAAGCTCACAACACTTACTTCAAAATATTATTTCACTGTGTACTATAACAACTCTGAAAAATAGATCCCAGGTGCACAGATAAAACTCAGTTTACAAAAAACCTGTAGCAGTGTTTATCATAGCTTTCATGAGAACCACAGAGTTCTCACAGAATGCTGCAGAAAGCTGAAAAATTTCTCTACCAAAGCTTTTCAGCATCTACAGGTGTTGGTGCTGTGAGGGGAGATTGTCTATACCTGTATCATTTAAGAATAGACAGGAGTTGATTTGATCTCAAGCATTACCTAAGACACTATGATAACTGCCAAGAAAAAACATATTTCTGTACGAAATGAATCTTCACCCATTACATAATAGAAATGGCTTTTTTAGCAATGGACTTCCTTCATTGGCACTGTTCTCCATGCTTCCCTTTTATCTCTGACCAAGCTGTGAGAAACCTGCAGGTTTCTTTCATATTTTCTCTTCAGATAAGATTCCTGTTCTCCTATGTACTCCTCATCTGTAAAATAAATTCCCTGAGTAAAAGTAGGAAGTGATTAAGGTACTGATGAAAGAACGGCTTCAAAGTATAAATAGAAGCTTTTTTTACGTTACTCTGACCAACACACTAGAAACTTCTGGCAATATAAATTTCAATAACATACTATAGCACCTGGTATATTCTGTTATATTTAAAAGAGCCATCATTCTCCACATGAAGCAGTCATATGAAAATTTGTGTCAGAAAATAAATTCACGGCATTTTTCAATGCTTTTGGGATCTGCGCCAGACTCTCATTGCAAGGATTATGCTAAATAGGCCCAATAAAACCCTGAGAAAGAGAATCCGAGATCTAGAAATGTTGATACAGAGGGTAATAGCAGCCCTGTATCAGTGATTAAAGAAACTATGCATGCAGTTAAAACAAGGCATTCCTTAACATTGTTCTGTTGCTGATGTGTTTTCCACTTTTGGTAGGTCCTGTCTAACAAAACCTGGTGAATGTTTGAAATACTGCTCTTTTACTAGGTTCTCCCCAGCTCTCTCTTTTTAACCTAAGTTCTTCTGATATCTGGATCTTCTCTCATGAGATACACCACATGCCTGGAGAGGAAAAGCTACGTAACAGCTCTGGCCCAGCACTTTCTGGTGGAGCCCATGTGACACAGCTCCTGGTAGACTTTTCATGGCTGCAAGGCAGTGTGTTGCAGTTCTGTGTTGCCCTGGGTAGCCAAGCTGCCCTATTGATATCTACTGCATTTGGCATTATCCACAGTACAGGAAAGATGATGTGACCCTGCAAGCACCAGGATGACTCTGGTCAAGGACACCAATATTTCTATCTATCTGCAGCTTTCAAGAAATTACATTGTATTCATGGGGGGTACAAGGAACCTTGTCAATCAAAAAAGGCGAGGTTCTGAAGTGAGGTCAGAATGTATGATGGGTGATGGTTCTATCTTCAGAAGTACAGGAGATGGAACAGGAAATAACAGAAAATTGAGAAAGAGGAGCATGCGCTATATTGGAGTACTTGTTTAGAGCAAGGCAAAAGACTGTGGGTAAAGGGTACGGGGTCTGAGAGGAAAGCCTTATTTTGGGAAGATGCTGCATACATAGCTAGGGCTGATAAGGTAGCGTTTGCTTTTTTTTGCAAATATTTGTGCAAGTTACATGTCTTAGCTGCGAGGTTTGCTTGCCAGCAAGGAGGTAGCTCTTGAAAGGATTTTTCTTCTGTGAGGTTTTGTCTAACCTTCTTCCTATTGTTGTAACGCAAATCAGGAGGAGAGATTATGAGCCCTGCAGCCTGAAGGCCCTGTAAAATTACAGCTGTTTTGTGAGAAAGTTGTTTATGAAATGCAAAAATAGAACAGGGACAGTACAAGTAGAAAGTAATGCTGTGTCCTTTGATTTCTATGAATATGCCTTCATGCTCAAGCTACATTTTCAACAGAAGGAGCAATTTGTACCATGTGGATCAGAAGCACTTGTAATGAAAGCAAATTATTTGTATGGCTTTCATGTCTCTACAACATTAGACCTTTCTTCAACTTACAGAACCTTAGTCTTCGAATTGCTTTCTGTCCAGGAGGGTTTTTCCATAGCAGATCTGCCATGATAACATTTTCTATTTATGTGTACAAAGAATTTAGTTTTTGTGATAATATCTCTTGAAGGCAAAGCACACACAGTGCTGGGGTATTTTTTTCCCATTTGCCTGTGGTTTTTATCAATTAATAAGATGCAGAGGGAAGTGTGAGACTGGTAGGTCTTTAAGGAACAAATCCCTCATCCGGTGAACATCTTAGTCTTTGCATATGTCTAGTAAATAATTAACTGCAATATGAGTGGTAAGTTATGGTTGCAATTATATGTAGAAGAAAACTCCTTACAGAGAAACATCCAGGTAAAACCTGTATTACAACCTGTAACTCCATAAATAATTTCATTAAGCAATCAAGCCAAAATACCTAGCCAAGAGATGAGCAAATGTGTGCCCGTGCCAAGTGGTCACTCTAGACTTGGAAAAGTTAAAATTGGGCCAGAATACAAAGTTAAGTGTTGATAAGGCACAACCATAGTTACTGTTGCCATGCTTTCTTCTCAAGTCTCAATGGCAAAGGCTTACAAGGCTTTCTCACCTCAAGGCATGCTGTGTCAGGATGGTCAGAGAACTGCTACGACTGTTGCGATGCTGCCGGCCAGAAGCCTCTGCTGCTTTGGTCTGTGTCACCCATCTTGTGAAGTTACACGTTTCCATAGGGCCTGCTACTGGTGTTGATATTGTTGGGGCAAAAAACCCACTATCCTCAGAAGTTCCACGTGATGGTTGACAATGTGATTCACCTTCTGTCATTGTTTTTTGTGCATCTTCTGTGCTTTACAAAACTAAATGTTTCCAACATCAGTTTGCAGTTACCCATGCCACTGTACAACAGCCTCTAAAGTAAGGACAGGATTAAAAAACAAGAGCTGACCTCATCTAGTCTTTCAGGATGAAAAGACACAGATCAGGCTTTAATTACCAAGGTAATCACTTAACCCCTGCTTTGTGAGCTGGGTGAATAGGGACAGAGCCTAGTGTGCTAGCAGAGATCCATGCAAGGACACCAACCTAGCCAAGAACTTTTAACTGGCTTGAGCAGCACATTGCAAAAGGTGTTATGTCTGCCAGTGTTTCCAGCATGACACAGGGACATCCAGCCTAGTTTGTAGACAGTCTGCTCAGATCTCTGTACTGCCCTTCCCATGGCTTCCCATGGGGAGGTGGAAGCAGGTTGTGGCTTCTCTGTGGTACTCCCCCACAGCCTGATACATGCACAAACTTTTTTTTACTGGGCTGTATTCTAGTTTTTTGTCTTTGTAATTTTAGCTTTCTGTCCTTCCAGGAAAAAAAAAAAAGGCTGGAAGGTAAAAGGTGTTGCAAAGTTATTTAATCCATTTGTGTTTTTAGAAGAGTGTTCTTACCTGCTAGTTATTTTGTTGGGGTTTTCTTTGTGGAGTCAATAGTCTCTGTCGAGACTATTATTAATAAAGTGAATATACTCCTCCTCGCACATGTTACCAAGGTCTGACTTTGAAATACAACCTTGCTATAGGCAGATGCAAACACACATTAATCAATCAGGCCAGTTTTTAGAGCCAATGTTCTCAGACTTTGATTCATGTGGGACTGCTTCCTGGCTACTCTGGAGACCGGGCACCATGTAACAGAATTAATTTGTAGCACAGCACCTTTTATTTAATAGTATACTTCAATAAAAATGTTCATTAGCAAGCCATATGTAAATACTTCTTTGGATGCAAGTGAAAAGCTGAGAATTTCATGAAGAGAATTCAGACGTGTAGGATGATGGAGTTTCCCTGTTTAGATCATGGAATCATAGAATACCAGGTTTGGAGGGGGACCTCAAGGTCCAACTTTTGGCAAATGCACAGTCTAGAAAAGATAGCCCAGCAACTTGCCCAGCTGAAACTGTTCAGCGTTGGGGAATCCAACACTTCTCTGGGGAGATTTTGTCAGTGACTGACCATTCTCATTGTGAAATTTTTTCATCTTGTGTCATGTGTTGAAATCTCCCCAGGAGTAACTTGTACATATTACGCCTTGCCTGTTCTGTGTGACTCCTTGTAAAAAGGAAGTCTCCATTTTCCTTGTACCCAGTCCTTGAAATATTGGAAAATTCCCTAATGTTGATGCATCTCTGGGAATAGATAGAACTGCAGTGCCTCTTTCATGACTAATTATAAAGCACGTGAGGAAACAAGGGATATTCTCTTACAATATTAGCATGTGAGATTGAGTAGGCACATTGCAAGGCAGCTTTGGTTTTTGTAATCACATCACACTTTCTTACAATTTTCCAGTTTTTATTTTTTTTTTTTTTTTTTTTTTTTTTTTTTTACTCAGCATCCTGGGCGTAAAATAAATTTACCCAGCATCTTGTGTGACAAAACAGATACTCCATTATAAGTTGAGATATGGAAAGGAAGTGTTCCTCTACATTCTTGTTGCCACAAATACTGTTCCCAGTATGGTGGTTACTATGGTCACCATCTTCTCTCCTAAAGAAAAGGAAAGTTAGTAAAAGAATGCATTACTCAATATCCTCTGATAACTCTGCAGGCTGCGGGACAGTGGCTGAGGAAGCAAGACATGGGACAGTGACAAATACAGCAAGAATTCTTAGAAGAGAAGGATTGCAAAGGCAGGAGTTCTGGTTCTGTCCTATGCAATAACATGCTACATTTGTCAGCATTCATGCTGAACCACTGCTGTCTGCATAGCTGCTGACATCTCCTTGTGAGCTTGCATAGAGAGCAAACTTGCCTCTTGAACTTCTGTGGTAGTAAGAAAAATGTCTCTGTCTGCATTAATTGTGTATCTTAAAATAAGCTGATCAGCCCTTTGATGATGGTACAGGATATTGTTTCCAGGAGGAAGAAAATACAATGTCTTGCCTACTTTAAAACTGAAGATCTGTGGTAATAAGGAAATACAAACTACTCTAAAACAGCCCTAATGTACTATCACTTTTCTGAAAAAACAATAGTATAGGAAATTCACCATCATTCTAATTGAGGGAGACTGTTTTTCCTGAGAGCGGCTGCACTATATGCACTTGCTACCAGTTTCACTCTTCATGAAAAGTGAACTTAACTGAACAGAAAAAAAACTATATTTTCTCTCAAATATTTCACTTTTTGCTATCAAAGAATGCTGAAAAATCTCAGTGAAAATACTTGAACCTGTGTAAAATGCCCCTACTAACAAAATTTTTAAAACTGTAGCTTGTGTTTTCCTGTGTTTATGTATTTATGTGCTACTCATCTTTTCCAAAAAACAGAAATAAATAAGTATGCTAAATACTAGTTCACACACAGTACTATTCTGTTTCAAGTGTGACATTCGAGGGCCAGAATTAGAGCATTTACTTAATTTGATAGGAGTGTTGACTATCAACGTAGAATGTGCAGCATAGGAAACAGAAACAGCATTTGGCCAATATTCCTTCTGAAATATTCATCTAGATGAAAGGATTGAACAATAAGTCAGAAGAGTATATAAACTGTTTGTAAATTTACTCAGCCTTAGTCTCTTTTAGTTTTGGAAACAAGTTTGACACAACTGAATATTCACACTCCAAAGCAAGGACTTTGAAGAGAGTTGGAATAATGCATGTCAATGAACAATAATGGAATTCAAAGCATTTTCTGTGATATGAACTGATAATCCTGCTGTCTTTAACAGCAGAGTTACATACAGAGACAGAGTTGCACAGCCGGTTCTTTAGAATTTATAAGATCCAAACTGAATGGCAGGGAATCAGATAACTTCTATCTGCAGGAGAGAGGCCTGAGAGTGAAGAAGAGTACAAAGCTGCCTGGTGTCTTTCTCAAAGAGCCCCCTTAAGGCTGATGGTTGCACAGACCTCTTTGGACTCCAGAAGAAAATGAGCTGAGGGTTGATGCTCCACATTATTTTCTTTCATTCAACAAACAGACAATGCCCACAAGACAGATAGGGATCAAAGGGCTCCTTCGAGCAGCAAGAACTGTTTATTGTGAGCAGAGAGAAGCAGGCAGAGTAAGTAGAAAATACAGTAGGTCTGGATAGAAATAACTCTTCCTGTGTTGACAGAGTACTTTAAAGAATGGGATTAGGAGTGTTGCGGACCCCAAGTCTTTTGCATCCTTCTTATTGTTTAATACATAGAGGTCAGAGTGATGCCTTGAAGTGGCTACCTAAAAATAGAGACTAGACAAGAGTAAGGGAATAAAGGTAGGTATTTATATGAAAGGCCTTCAAAGCTACACCCTGGGGAGCCAGAGGCTACTCTCAAAATGGACCCCAAGAAGGACAGNGGAGGCTTTTGGTTTACACTTTTTGGGCCTAGGACAGTCTGGGTGTCCTTGGAGAGCAGGCCTGGAGAGGCTTTGTTATGTCTACCTAGTATGAGAGAGCAGAAGTCAACAGGCTACGAGAAACGTCAGAGTTACACACTAGGCAGTACAGGATTTGAAACATATGAAGGTTAAAACCTAAGGCATCAAGAGCACCGTTTTATAAAAGCAAAACCTCCATCTCCAGTGAGCACTGATTCAGGTTAAGTCTCAGAATCTTACTAATGAAAGAATTTTCTGAATTCAAAGAACATAAAATAAATCAGCACATATATAAGAGTTTTCTAGTTTTACATTAGGCTTATTAATGAAATGCTGTATTTCCCAAATGTAGCAATTATAGGGCAATAATCCACTACTTAGTAGGGATCAATCTGCCTTTGTCCTTATGTTTCCTTTCTATTCATTTGCTCTGGCTTCCACTGAGGAAAAAGTGTTAAGATTATCTTATTTTATGTACCCATTTTCTTTAAATTAAATATTTATATAATGAAATTCATAGATGCTGTATTTGAAAATTTAGCTACTAACACTTTTTAGGAAGAGTCCAGGTAAGCACATAATAACAATTGATAATAACTGTCTAGATGATTACTTTAATCTACTAAATAGTCATTTTATCCTGACAGTAGGCAGAATATTGTATAAATTTATTTTCAGTATGTAAAGGTATGACTGAAATCACCTGAATTGAATCCTATTTTATTTTGAACTAATTTTGTCACTTTTGTAGACCCTTGCTTTAGATTTTGGAAATAAATATTCAGAATGAAATTACAGATGAAATAGTCACACAATAGTTGCCTTTTCATAGTAGTCCAATGACTGTTTTCTGACCTTTGTATCAACAGTACTGCAGGAAGTGTTTTGGACTTAGATTCACTTTTCATGTATTTTTTATACTTTAAGAACAGCTGAACAGTGTTAGCATTATCTTCTCATAATCTTGCACATCAAGTCAGAGAAGAAAATAATAGCTCTGAGTCTCCAAGATAAATCCTCACTCAAGAACATCCGGGACTTGTCCTGGACAGTTTGTCCGTGTACTGTGCTATCCAGGTGTACCTTTATCTGCATGTTACTTCTACAGTGGGATCCATAGCTACCTTGCACAGCAGAGATCACTTGCTAAAAGACCTGAAGCTTTCTGACACCTGTTCAGATAACCTGTAAACCAGGCTACAGATTTGGACTCAGGAAAGATTTTCTCTCTTGACACTGGCAGGACCTATGAGGAAGAGGAGCATTAGCTACGCTGCTATTCTTTACTTCTTGGGCACGTTTGGGATAGTCATGCCTCCTTACCACGCAACTGACTGTAGGGCAGGGCAGCAGCCTTGCAGTTTGAGGTAGACACTCCCATCCCTTCCCTCCAGAGACACTCAAAAGTGCCTTTTTGTGAGGAAACACACAGGCCAGACTTTTCACTGGAGAATTCACTGACCTAGCAGTGCTGTCCTTATGGCCAGCATTAACTATAGATGATCAAATGCATAATAATTTGCAAAATGCAAGTCTTGTTCCACCCTACTTTGTGTCCTGAGCTACTACACAAGAACTCACACAGAGTTCTTGTAGAAACAGAGAACAGGTTTTCATAAAAGGCATGCCTCAATTTGTCGGAAGATCTTAGAAAACAGTAAGTGAACAGTGTATTTTTGCCTGCCTGCATAAAAGAGCTGCATTTGGTACTGTTTTATGTTCTTTAAAACCTGTACAAGCACAGTGGGGTGGGTTTTTTTCGTATCAAAAGAAGCACAAATTCAACACAGGCTTTAAGCTGTGGGCTTTAAGCCATGAAAATTTTTGAAACATACTGTGAATTGTAAAAATAAAAAAGGTAATATCTGTTCTTCCTGCAAACCTGAGTTCAAATCTCTCCCTAGGCTACAAGCAAACACAAACATGTGGTTCTGATCCTGTTTTTCCTCTTTTGCATACATCACAGAGCTGTTGCAAACCAGCATGACTTGCAACTTCTATTAAAGGCACCGAATGCTAGTGAAGAAGGGCAGTTTGTAAAGGGCAGGACGCAGCTGTAGTGAAATGCCCTGGGGATGGGAAGTAAGTGCTCAAGGAGCATGAAGGTACAGAGGGAGTGATGTAGAAAGTAAGTGCATGTTTTGTGCCTTCCATTGTAAACATTTAGTTGTCTTCACCAGTTAATGATCAGTTTCACAGAGCTTGTATTTGTTAATCCTTCAGTCAACCTCCAAACCTGAACATTCTGTGCTGGCAGCAAATACTGCAAACTGTTTTGAATTACAAAAATTATCGAGAATTTCCTTTCAATTTCTGCCTCATAGCATTTAACTCCTGCAGACATGATGTCATGTGACCTTTCTATATCTAGACACTAAAACTTGTGAACAATTTGCCTGAGAGCACCAGTGTTTTATCTTGATTCCTTATAACTTGGGCAAACTGCAGGATTAGGAGTTGTCTGTCCATCCAAAAGCTGCATCTGCATCAAGTGGATGTGCATTGCCTCATAAGTGACTGTAGCATACTGAAAAAAAAAAAAAAAAAAGAAACAAAGGGAAAAAGCTGCTAGATTCTGCATTCTACAATTTATTTGGGTTTTGGTTTCATGTTTTGGAAAGTTCTAAACCTAGGAATATACATGTAACTATGTGGCCCAACACTCAGATCTTTTCAGACTTCCATTCCCAACTATTAGAGTTATACACCTGAAATGCATTGGAATGGGAATCTCAAACCCATAAGAGTAGAATAGGTCTAAAGAGAAGTAAATGGTATTTCGTAAGGAGTAAATGATACTCCATGGAAAGTTTAGAGGGAAGTAAGAATATTCAATTTTTTGCCAGTTGCCTACCACCAAAACTTTCTCTCTCAGAATCTTACACTTGTCATTGGAGAACAGGATGAGCTCAATTGACATGGCTCTTCTCCTTATTTCTTACCCACTAAGGTAGAAAATGTGTTTCATTCTTTTATGGCATTAAGTTTCCTTGCAAGTAATCTCCACAAGGATGGTACACAATGGTGAAGGAGGGTAAAACAGATCCTTAGATTCAGAAAGCAAAATCTCTTAATAAGACAACATGAGCAAGTTTCAAGGCCAGGTTGTGCCTTTCCCATTGCTAGCAATTGTCTCTCTTTTTATAAAAAATGCAAGACAACTGCAGGATTCCATCTTGTGTCAATAGATAGTGGTGAAGACAGAATATGATAAATATTTTCTTTAACAAGCTGTTGTCCTGGACCACATAAATTACTCTGATACTGTAATGCTAGGATTGCCTCAAAAGCAAGAAATGGGAGTAGGATGAGAGTTTCTGGAGAAGCAATCACCCTCCTTATATTGCACAATCTCATCAAGCCATATCTGGGGTATAGTTTCTTGGAAGTCAATGGCAGGATAGTCCCATGGCAGGATGGGGGTCAAGTGCTCCAAGCCAGCACTGGTAAAACTTTGTTAGCCTGGATGCCAGTGCCATACATAAACACATTAGCTGGAGATCTTTCCCTGGTATTAGGTCTTCAGACTTCATTGCCGCTTTGCTGCTTTTAACCTGGAAAAACATATAAATAACTCATGCTTGAAACACAGTAGCATATAGCAATACTCAAACCCCTGGAAGTGTTCAAGGCCAGGTTGGATGCAGCTTTGAGCAACCTGGTCTAGTGGGAGGTGTCCCTGCCCATGGCAGGGGTTGGAAATAGATGATCTTTAAGGTCCCTTTCAACCCAAGCCATTCATGATTCTACTTTATGAAGAGACACGCAGCTCCTGGAGAGAGTCCAGTGGAAGAACACAAAGATAATTATGGGACTGGAACATCTCTGTTCCAAGGGAAGGCTGAGGGAGCTGAGCCTGTGCAGCCTTGAGAAGAGACGACTGAGAGGGGACCTTATCAATGTCTATCAGTATCTGAAGGGGGGTGTCAAGAGGATGGATCCAGGCTCTCCTCGGTGGTGCTGAGCAGTAGGACAAGAGGCAACAGGCACAAACTGATGCACAGGCAGTTCCAACTGGACACGAGGAAGAATTTCTTTACTGTGCAGGTAACCAAGCACTGGAACAGATGGCCCAGAGAGGTTGTGGCATCTCCCTCACTGGAGATATTCAAGAATGGTCTGAACACAATCCTGTGCCATGTGCTCTGGAACGAGCCTGCTTGAGCAGGGAGGTTGGACCAGATGGTCCGCTGTGGTCCCCTCCAGCCTTGCCCATTCTGTGATTCTGGAGCACACAGACGGTTAGCAAACCTGTAAATGAAGTTGATAGATCGCACTATCACTACAGCCTGGACAGCTGATTGTTTTCTGGTTCTCAGTCTTTTCCACTACACATATTTAAATAGGTCTTACACTTCCCTGTAACAGAGGTGGAGGCACTTTTTGATCACTGTTAATTTCCCCAGCAGGAAGCAAAACATTTTTGACATACAGAGTTATCTGTGTTTACACAGTCATGCAACTTAATTATTGACCATGACAGCATTTCTTTCAAGGCCTTGCCTTTCTTAGATGGATTCACCTTCTCCAGCAGGATGATGTTTTGCTCTTTATTAAGAGGTGTTCTGATAATCTGGGACATAGGACTTCTTGAGTTTGGGCAGTGAGAAGCTAATGAAAGGTCCATTGTTTCTTATGGTTTCAGCTTCCTTTTCACCTTCTCAGAAACAAATGTATGTTTCAAAACATCTCCATGGACTAGTGTTCTATTGCCCTTTACCACTTTTCTGCTTCCTGTATCACATAGTTTTTTCTTGAGCTTTTTTCAGCACAGAAGGGTATGGTGACATCCCCTGTGATTCTCTTAAGTTCAGATCTATCACAAGACAATGGAGTGTAGAAATTTTGCTGTAAAAAGAAAGGCACTGAGTTCACTGCTGGTGAATAACTTTGCAGTTGTAAAGTATTTGCCCCAAAACAACAACTAAGATTAGCTTTCACTGGAGGAAAGAACAGGCAGACTCACCACTAAAAAACAAAGCTACTAATCAAAGGCAACTTTAGCAGCTTCCTCAGTGAGAAATGTTCTCTCCTGCTGGGACAGAATTACAGAACCTAACATAACCTACCTCATTTGGAAGTGAACTCAATCTTACAGTCTGAACTGCACAGCAAGTAGAAGAAAATGCAGTGTAGAAAGTGCAGTCTAACTGAAGAGAGATGGAAGCAGGAGTTCTGTGTTGGACTAAAGGATCTAAACTGTATAACTGAGCTACCTGTGGTGGTGGTTCCCCATAACTTCTAAGTACCCAGAATCAAATGATGAAAAGATTCAAGCCTCACTACAGGGAGAAATGCTGTCTTCATAAAGCTCTGCTCTTGGGAGGAAGGCGTTAAAAGGGGAAGAATGGTGATGAGGATGGTGGATTCACTCAGTGACCTTACAGCTGGGAATGCTGTATTCCCACACTGAGAATAACAGTGTGGGAAACCATATGTTAAACTTACTGCTGTTTATCCTCTATCCGGATGACAGATAGTTTGAAGCAGTAGAATTTCTGTGTAGAGATAACATAGGTGTTTACAGAGACTTGTAGGCCCTATCCCAGACATGCCTGAGCTCCCTGTTGGGAGAGAGATCAAAGCAGAGGCCATGAAAAGCACAGAGAGATGGCAGCATGGTGCCAAACTCCGCGTGCACAGGCCCTGGATAAACGGGCACAGCAGCAGCCCTGCTGCCCGCTGGGATTGGACTGAGCCTGACGGTGCCCGTGCCCTCATTCTGTGTGTCTCTGCTGCCCAGCCTTGCTTCAGGATCCTCCAGTCAGTGAGGTAATGGAGTAAATCTATCCTTTGCATTTCAGCTGTGGTGTTTTTGGTTGCCCTCAGTCATCCATGTGCGTTGATTCACTCACCTGCAAACAGGTGTCAGGGGTCTGTTATCAGCAACTTTTCTCTGACAGACAGGCCTCATGAACTCCCGGGTCTGGAAACAGGCATCAAACATAGTCTCATTCTGGACAAAAAAGACCTTTCCAGCTCCATCCTTTCCACTCCTTCTCCCTACCTAATAAATGAAAGTTAGACACCTGTTTTGATGCAGCAAGGCTTTTCAGCTCTTAAGTTTTGACATAAGAGTATTTCTGTTATTGCAGGCATTAGCTACACTATCCACTAACAGCCACTCAATCAAGAATAGGAAAGAACTGGAAATGGACATTAGTGTCCTTCTTTCCTTACAGAAGATCCACTGGGGCCTTTTAAGATCAGTATAGGCTTCTTTGTTGAGGATCTCAATGGCTAAAGTAGTCAAGAGGTAAATCCTGGCAACTATAGGTATGACTTCTGTTATCTTGTTCTTTTATCCAGGAACTGTATGGGAAGGCCTTCTTTCTCTTATGGTCTGCAAACTGGGAACATACTGTAGAAACACCAGAAGTAATCTCTTGTGTCAAGATCATGGTGTTAATCATTGAACTTTTCTCTTCTGTTGGAGGTGCCAACTTCATTGTTATATGAACAATTACACGAAAATCTGATGCTCCAATGTTTTGACTAATCTTCAAATGCTTAACTGAGGTTGCTCTTTGTGTCCTTTACAACTATATCTGAGGCAAGAGATTCCCCAAAAACTCTTTTGCTTTCAAAACATATATAACTACTGTGGAAATCTGCTTCATTTGATGGATATGTTTTTGTTACCAACTTCCTGGGTACTATCTACTTTATTCAAGAGGCAACACTTTTTTTCCATGGTCCCATCACAATTACGAGCACCTGTTTTTCTCATTTCCATTTATCTGTCATTGGTATTGCTCCTATGTTTCCCTTTAGAGTCATAAAGAGACAGGTGCTACAGTGTTCTCTCATTTTGTGATCAAGGACAGGAGCTTCATATAAGGCAAATTGGTTTTCATGAGATGTAGACAGATTACAACCTCAGAGTGACTGATAAATGTCAGGAAGAAACAAGGTCAGGTGTCTGATACTGCCAAGCACTGCAAGGTCACACTAATGAGCCCTGTTTACAGAGGAAATCAGAGGCCAGGAATTCATCATTGTCTTCTATACTGGAAAGTAGAATTAGAATAGGAAGGGTCTCAACATCCTTTTTACTAGGATTTTCACAGAAAATCCGGACAAATGCTGTCAGTGTTCTTTCTAATTTCTAGAATCCCTGAAAAGAGGGAGAGGATTCCCAGGCCAAGACTCAAAGTTCCTGGGTCCCAGATTTGATAGACCAAGAGCAGTTCATAACTGATGATCTAAGGCTAGAGGAAGGAAGCACAGGGCTGTACTAGGCTGCAGATCTTGACCTGATCTGTGGGATCAGGCAGTGCACTCAGTCTCAGCTGCCTGAGACAGAGGCCAGGGACTGGGAAGTGTTCAAGGCAGAAAGAGACTCTAGCGACCAAAAATAGCAACCAAAGTACAGGGCAGGAAACCAAGCCAGATGAAGAGATAGAAGGGAAATAAACTGGTTGAAATGGAAATAAGAACAAATGTACAATAGAAATAAATGAATAAATTTCAAATGCAGCAGATATAATAGACACCTCCACTCCATGTAGGTAAAATCATGTGAAAAAAATGTTTCTTTTACCAGTTTCACATAGGGGTGAGGGAGAAAGAACTGCTAAAAAATCTAGAGCTTTGACCATACCAGAGTGCTCAGCAGTTAAGCATGTTTCTGGAAGAAAAATAGTTGGTTCAGGCACAAGCACAGCATCATTCACATCTTTTACCTCTCTGTTAACTACACAAATGAAAGTGTGAATACTGTAAAATGCCAGGATTAATTTTTAACTACCCATAGCCCAACACTCCTGAAATCCTGGAACTGTGTGCATATGTGGAGCCACCACCTATCTCTGCACAAGAATGCATGGAGATTCTTTCTTGTAGCACTTACAAGAAGTTACATTTCTTCCCAGGTTCTGTAGTTATGATCTGAAATAGTTTTTTTTCCCCTGGAATGCTATTTTTAAAGATGATCTTCATCTTTACTGTTAATTTCTGTTTCCCTGTAGTTTAGCTCTAATGTCTGTAGTATCAAAATTAGTTTATTGTCAAAGGCTATGTTTTGAATTAGGATCAAAAATGTTCCAGTTCCCAGCAAAAGCAATTTTCATCTGGAGGATGAAGAACCCTGAGGCTTTTTTGTGTCTAGAGCACACTTGTCTGCAAGGTTATGAGCTTTTAAGTTAGCACTAGCTTTGTCTTTGCTGTAATATCTATGTTGCCATATGCCAGAATCAGTAATTTAAATTTAAAAAGTCTTTTCCATCTTATGAAAATATATAAGATGTAATATTCCCTCTGTTTTATTTCACAAAGTCAGTATGTTTTTGTTGCCCTGTAGATAACTTGAAGATTTTAATAGGTGTTCTTCCTTTTCAGGCCAATACCATCTAAATGCAGTGACTTCAAGAACTGGTGTTCTGGTTCCTGTCCAGATCAGTGACAGCAGGTGTGACCAAGATATCATGTTATTAGATACCATCTGCTGGGGCAGAAGGAAAGGCACTCTTGCTCTTCTGAGAGAAACGGTGGCCCTTTCTAGTCAGGAAAGCAAGTATGGCCATGGTTGTGACAAGGGTCATTCCACCATTGTTTTTCATTTTCCTGGGCTTGGTAAGCACTTCCTATTTATATCACCCTCTCTTTGTACACTTTTGTTATTATTATTGTTACTGTAACTCTTCATTTTCTTATCCCATTGCTGTTTCCAGTACATTGTTCCTATCTCAACCCATGATTTTCACATTTTTGTGCCTCCAATTCTCAACTGTGTCCCCAGAGGGAGAGGGGGAAGCGGAAGTGTGGGGAGCAAATGAGTGGTGTCTCGTTTGGGAGAGTCTCAGTGGGGGATGCTGAATTGAGGAGTTCTATTCGTAAACCATGACAACTGGTTATTTTACACTTTGAACAAATGCATGAACTAATACCAGTGACAGAAGAGAAAATTAAATAAACAGAAAATTTTGGTTACCCTGTTGTCCTAGTTTGAACAAATTT
>VZTI01001121.1:244777-262554 GCA_013397865.1 Struthidea cinerea | reverse complement strand
GTTTATTAACAAAGCAAGATACCTACAAAGCACAGGAAAAAAACCAAAAATTGAACCTTACACCCCACCTCCACCTCACCGTGTGGCCGAGCAGCAAAGCTGGCGGCTGCCCTTCTTTGTCTCTCAGAAGTGGAGAGAAAACAGTTCACACAGTAGCTGGGAACCTGTTGGATTTGTGGCATGGGGGTTCTTGCAGCAGGCGAAGTTGGTGGAGTTTAATGTGCCTTCTTTCACTGGCTCGGTCTTCCTGCATTTTGGCCTGGCTGGGGCCGCCCCATAGGCTCCCTGGGGCTGTGAGAGAAAAAAAAACAACAAAAAAAAAACCTGCCTGCTGAAAGGATTTGCCTGTGAAAAGCCACCAGGCCAGAACAAGGGGGAAAAAAAAGAAAAAAACCCAGAAGCTTCTTGCCTAAGTTGTCAATATTAATTCGGTAAAAGGCAATGAAGTAACAATCCGTATAGCCACCGACCACACTGGAGAGAGAGAGATTGAATAGAGCCCGTGCCCAGGGTTCCCAGGCTCTGGCCCCGTCCCCTGGTTCATCTTAAAGGTACCAGAGACATTTTCTGGGCTTAAAGCAGATAATTAGGGAATAAAGTATCACCATAAAATCACCCCAAAATAGAAAGCTTAGTGGATTTTGCTTGTTGCAGGTGGGAAGCAAGATGCAGGAGGGGGACAGCAGGTGTGTTACAGACAAGCGATAACTAAGTAAGAACAGCAAACACACTGACTGGTCTTAAACTACTCTGACTTTTGACTAATTACATGTGTTTTCAAAGTGTGGTTATGTATTGTCACAAGTTTTCCATTTCATCTGCACTTTACAGTGGGGCGGATATAAAAATAGTGTCGCTTTCCCATGACTGAAATAGGGCAGTCCAGAGCTGTGCAGGAAAAAGGTGGGAAAACTGAAACTGTGATTTGCTGTAGGCTGTGTTCAGTTGTTCAAGAGTCTAATGGATCCTTAGTAGTGCTTAAATGAGTGTGGTTAAAATGTGAGTCAGTTTGTGCTTTACTTTTGACCAAAGGGCTTCAACAAGCACCTGTTGTAAGGATACCTTCTGAGTTGGAATAAATGAAAGGCTAAAATCAGATTTAGTTTTACATGTCCTTAGATAAATCAGTTACTTTACTTATATATATGAATGCTACAGATTGTCTTAAAAAGAAATCTACCTGAAATATAATTTTAAATTCACTGACATTATTCCTGAGTTGTTCCCAGTTGTTTTTCCCCAAAATTCCATGTCATTACTGCATGGATTTTTTTCAGCACTGTGTATGCTTACAATTCAAAAGTAAATCTGTCCGAAGAACAAATATTTCATTTTTCTCTGTGCAGACAGGAGAAGGCTACTTTGAGGCCTTTAAAAATGAACTTGAGGCATTCAAGACGAGAGTGAGAATCTGGTCACAATCACATGGCTTTCAAACTATGTTACTCCATGATCTCAATGTCAATCCTGGTTGCATGGGAGAGTGGACATCTTTCTTACAGGTAGGTTTATTATTTCTAAAGTTTAATTTAACTAAAGCAGAGTTAGGTCCTGCCTAGAGAAGCTGTACCTTTCTGAGATGTAAAGAGGATTATTTCTTGAATTGCTAGTGCTTGGGATGCATTGTGCAGTATTATTAATACAGAAGGCATATATGGGCTTTCTTTTTCCTTGCTGGAATTCACACAGCATCAGCATAGGGTCAAAAGCATCTATTTGTTCAGTGCCTTTATGTTTTCATGCCTGAAATAAACACTGCATGATAAAACGGATCAGATCCTAGAGCTGTATTCCCAGTTATTACCACGAGCAGTGTAAAATCATGGGATCAGTCAAGTAAGTCACAGAATCATAGAATGGTTTGAGTTGGAGGGGACTTTAAAGATCATCTAGTTCCAAACCCCCTGCCATGGCAGGGACACCTTTCATAGACCAGACTGCTCACAGCCCCATCCACCCTGGCCTTGAACACTGCCAGGCACCCCACAACTTCTCTGGGCAAGAGAAGTCAAACCTAAGGAAAGTCTCCCTTTGTGATGAAAGGAAACTGAGCATACTTAGGTGTTTTTTGCAGTTCCAGTTATGGCCACATTCTGGAATGAAGAAACAACTTAAAAGATTGTCAAAAATTATGTATCAGGAGTCACAATTGAAAGTACTTATTTGAAATAATTTGATTAAAGTACCTTTCAGAGGTAAGATCAAACAGCTGAATTTTATGTAAATATGCAGTTAGGTGCTAGAAATACTAAGACCAAATACAAGCTATGCTAGCAAATTTTAAAAATTCTTGAAACAGTGATGTAATACTGGGTGATGATGTTTTCAGACCTTGTTTCCTTTCTATTACAAATTTGTCTCATCATAAGATGGACAATGCAAACAGTCTTCTCTGTTTCTCCATCACTCTGTTTCTCCCTCCATGTGTACAGTTACGGAGCATTAAGCTGTTGATTTTTCATCTGTTGCAGAACACAGGAGATCTACAAGGTTCCATAAACACAGATGTCTGCAGTTTTAACTCTGTGATACAAAGAGATGAAGAAGAATCCAAAATGATGGACACATTATAGTACTTTTAAGCCTGAGGCCAAGTACTCTTTTATTTCCCCTTTGGTTTTTTTTTTCCCAAAGAAACAAACATGGCTATTTTCTTGACACTTATTTTTCTGGGTACTGCACTTTATTTTTTGTGTCAGATTTTTGTTGTTTTTATTTGGTTTGGGGGGGGAGGGACTTTGAAGGGTGAGTAATTAAGAAAAACTTGTAATATTGTTTGAAATGTGCTGCTAGGTTTTTTGTTGTCCTTGAAGAGCAGGGTTCTTACATTGCCGAATGTGAAACTGGATGTGTTTTCTGCTACTAACCTTGCCTTTCATGATTTTAGAAATTAAACATCTGCACAAATACAATGTTTACAAGAAGCAGCAGATTCTTGGTAGAGTCTGCTATTGTCTTACTACAGATGTGGATATGTTTTACGCTGAATATTGGAGATTGCAACTGTATTCATGCTACCTTGCTGACAGTATAAGCTCTCAAATTTGGTTATCACTAATAGCAATAAATCAGTATCTGGTATCAGTATTTCTGATCTGAATGGATTAGATTAAAACACTGGCTTTCTACCTCTACTAAGGGGATTTAAATGTTATATTGTACTTTCATTAAACATAACTTGGTTTAATCCTAAAACATAAGCAACACTTGTCTACAAATGAGTGCTGGGTTGTATGATTTCTGAGAGTCTGACTCTCTTCTTGTTCATCTGACTAACTTCAGATTCTTCTTCTAAAGCCAAGTCTCGTGGTAGAAGTAGTTGATAAGGGAACTTGAGGTACAAGGGTTAGGTTAAGACCTCAGTCCAAGCAAAAAGCTTTGTCACAGGTCACAAAGGGTGAGGTGTCATGCAGTGTTTGAAAGGTACTTCATATGGTACTAAACCAAAGTGGGTTTTTGACATTGTCAACTCAAACAAAGTGGAAAGCCATTAAAGGCTTCTTGTTTGAGAAGCTGGAAATCCAAATACTTTTTCTAGACAAGGCCTTCCACAGAACCTTGCACTCCAAAACTACTGTGCTTTTCTAACTTGCTGCTGTTACAGCAGGTCCATCTATAAAAATGTATGCTGCAATTGGAAGAGTAGCAAAGACAGCTTATCGGTGCCGCGGCTGAGGCTATCCGCCTCAGGGGCTCCGTCCACCCCGCAGGGTCGGCCGGGCACCTTGCCTGCAGGCACCAGGATCCGGGAGCGCTGGGGTGCTCTGCGCCGCGCAGGGTAGGCACTGCTAGGGAAGCAGGCTAGAAGGCTGGCGCTGGCTTTCCCCAAGGTGGTCAGCGTGAGGGGCACTGTCCTTTCCCTCGAGGCCCATGGGAGCAAAGGAAGAACGAGGAGGGAGAAATCCTTCGGTGACCAGGACCGGGTTTATTAGTTGCCCCGATCGGGAAGGAATCCCCCCCGGGCACCGTCATGCAGGAGATTTTAAGGAGGGGAAAAAGGGGAGGAGAATACAATGTGGACCAACGGGATAGGGGTGAAAGGGAGGAACCGGGGTACAAGTAACCAGTGGGGTTTGAACTGGGGAGGAGACAACACGCAACATCCAATGTGGGACACAGAAACTGGGAACATTCTAGAATAGGGTATGTACACGACTCCAGGGGAGGGGATGTCAAACTTGGGAACTGCCCATGGAGCCACCCTCTGACTCCGAGGAGTGACAGGAGGGGGTCCCCACAGGGACCAAGAGGATGCTCTGAGGGGCAACCCAACAGCTTATGCCTCAGATAATGGTATCAGTACACACTCTCCATCCTTTACTGACATGTTCTGATTGTACGTGAGGTCTGGAAGGCATATTGATTTCAAAAGTTCGGTGATCATAGCCTGCTCCAGTTTTTAGTTCAGGCAAAACAGCCCCAGGCAGTGCCACAGGCTGGGACAGAGACGCAGGAAAACTGCTACAGGAAAAGGAACTGCGGGTGCTGGTGGCAGTGGCTGAGCATGAGCCAGGGTGTGCCCAGGTGGCCAAGAAGGCCAATGGCATCCTGAGCTGTGCCAGCAGCAGTGTGGCCAGCAGGACCAGGGCAGGGATTGTTCCCCTGTATTCAGCACTGGTGAGGCCACAACTCTAATCCTGTGGTCAGTTTTGGGCCTTTTACTCCAAGAAGGACATGGAGGTGCTGGAGCATGTCCAAGAAGGGCAGTGGAGCTGGGAAAGGGTCTGGAGCACAAGTCCTGTGAGGAGTGACTGGGGGAGCTGGGGTTGTTCGGCCTGGAGAAAAGGAGGCTTCGGGGGGGACCTTATCACTCTCTACAACTACCTGAAAGGAGGATGTACCCAGGTGGGGCTTGGCATCTTCTCCCAGACAACAAGTGACAAGGCAAGAGGAAATGGCCTCAAGCTGTGCCAGGGGAGGTTCAGGTTGGACATCAGGAGGACTTTCTTCACCAAAAGGATGGTCAAGCATTGGAATGGACTGCCCACGGGGTTGGTGGAGTAACCATCCCTGAAAGTGTTCAAGAAATGACTGGACGTGGCACCTGGTGCTGTGGGTCATTTGACAGGGTGGTGATGGTGATGGTCAGAGGTTGAACTTAACGATTCTGGAAGTATTTTCCAACCTTAATGATTCTATGATTCTGTGAAATAGAGCCCAGTAATTTTCAGCTTTGCCTACAGCCAGGATATGGAAAAGTCTAAGTCTGTAGAATGTACCAGAGCATTAGTACCAACACAATAGCAGATCCATTCAGAAGTAGCTTTTCATATGACTTCTGCTCTCTAGCCTTCTTTTTCAGACAGACTGAAGAGAAGACAACAAGGAGCAGTTCTGTTCCACATGCAAAATTAAGATTAAAAATTACAAATTTCTACTGAATTTGATTAAGTTTGACAGATACTCCAGAAAGGATAAGTAAACACTGCCTTCTCCTTAATGGTTAACTGTTAAGGGACCTTAATGGGAAAACTAGTAACTTCAGGTTGTTTTTTAACTGAATGTTGTATGCAAGGGAGTGTTGTATTTAGGGAAATGTAGTACAGTGACTTGCAGTTGCTACCCTTAGGAGTAGAGCCATTGATCTAGCAACTGTTGTACAGTAGACATTTTTTAAGTTTCTAAGGGGATAAAACTGGATGGTGCAGGAATAAGTGTCAAATAGTAAGGAGATTCCCTCCCCCTGCTCCTTCTGGCTTGCTGAACTTTATGTATGCTGGCAAAAAAAAAAAAATCACTGTTTTTTATTGAAATCAAAATGCAAAAATACAAGCAGCAAATCAGGGTTTCTCACTGTAATATGTAAACATTTCCTCAAGAGGATAGTCCAAGTGGCCAACCTTCTTGGCAAGCTTTCATGAAAGGAAAACTGATTGTAATAATAGCTGCTGCTTGTGTTGTTCATTTATAGTAATAGGAAAACTTTACAAATTCCACAGTGACTGTCTCTTTTTTAGACTCAAATGTGTCTCAATATTCATAATGCTAAAACTGGCTGTGCAGATACAGTCCAAGGTATGTCAAGACCCCAGCTATGTAGCTGTTTACAGTCACTGCTAAAGGAGATTGGAACCTGCATTACTAGGACACAGCTACTTCAGACATTACCTAGACATAGTTGTTTGAAACTCCCAATCTGATGAACATTAAAAAAGGGCTGGGTGAATTCACTGAAAAATAGCAATGTCTGCAGTACCTGGGCTGTTAAAAAATGTGGACTGGGGAGGTTTGTACTTCCAGTTATGTAGTGAATAAACACAAGAGCTGGTCAGAGACAAGAATCTCATGAAAAACAGTCCAATTGCTGCAATAAAAATTGCTACAGTAATACGCCAAAGTTAATATTTTGACCACTGGAAATCATGGCACTGGCATCAGTGAGCACTTGTTTTCAAAGATAGTAGAGAAGACACATTCGCTGGTCAAGATCATCTAGCTACGGATTTACCAGGTTACATTTAATCTGTTCAGTATCTGCTGTCTTTTTACTGATAGAGTCTTACGGGGTCACACAAAGACAGAGGCTTTACCAAATTTGTTACACATCATTAAAACTCTGTTTCCCGTGCCTGCAAGATAGTTGCTCTGAGGGCAAAGTACAAACATACTTGCTAGGATAATTTACCCTGGTGCTCAGTGTAATTTAAGGTGAGCAAAATCAACTCACATCTGTGCAAGCAAACATATAAGAAGCTAACTCTTCCATTAGATCAATTTCCATGCAACCCAGCTCTGGTCTGAAATGGTTTTTTGCAGACCACTGGTCATGGTTCTTCACAGCTTCTGGCTAGCTCCAGCTAGGCACATGTTCAAGAAATGTGCTTTCATGTCGTTATCATTGCTTCATTTACTGAGTAAATCAGTCAGTGTGCTTTCTAAATATTTGCAAATGTATTTTCCAAATAAGAGACACAAGAGTACCCACTTTTGTTAAAGACAGTTACTGGTTTTTTTTTTTTAATTAGGTATATTTAATATAAAAAAATACAGCATTAAAGTGATAACCACAGGCAACAAAATTTTACCATAATGTAAGTTAAGAACAACATTGCACTTTAATTATTGATGAGTCTGGTAGACTACGTGGGCAGATTCTTGATTGCTGAGTCTTGTGTAATTGGGAGTGAGCTATGACGGATGAGCAGAAGTTTGACCTATTTTCACCTGGGAATGGCAGCGTCTTTCTGGCTCACATCTGGTAACTTGGTTTGAAGGAAAGCATAGATGTGTGGCCAGATCTTATTGGTTTCTGTTCCAGAAAAGGATTTCAATAACCCTTTTTTCCTAAGGAAGAAAAAGAAGAAAGCGTTACAGATGTCAAATTGTTTAATTGTTCCAAAATCTCCACCTCACTTGAAGATTACCCTGGCAGGAGTGTGAAAATATGCATGTGGTGTAACACCAAGAACAGCTGTAGCATTGGAAATGCAGGCTGGACATTCACTACTCTGTTGGCCACATCAGTCCATAAAACTGATGGCTGTCTGCAGAGCATTTAATCACGAACAGGGTAAAGCTAAGTAGCAATGTTATCACATAGCACGTGGTCTACAGCCGCCGTCCTGATGACTGTGACTAACCCAGTGTTGTAAAGTTGCACCTCATGGATCAAAGAATGTGCATCAGGACAAGCAAGACAACCAGGCACAAATAAGTTATTCTGGATTAGTTGCAGGACCTAGTTTTATCTGTCAAGTATGTTATTACCAGTAATAACAACAGCTTAGGCCTCTGTCTTACTGTGGTGCTCTGAGGCATTTTCACTTCAGAAATCTAACAAAATTAGGAATAGCATTGTCAATCTAGAAAAAGTTCTTTAAAACCTGACCACACCAAAGATGGATCTTCTAGTTTTCTGCTCAACAGTCCTGGAAGAATATGATGAAGGGTGGTGAATATGGAAATACAGAAAGGACGGTCACTTCACTGGTGTTGTCAGTCTGATTTCTTTGTCTGGGCAAGGAAAAACAAAAGCTCTACATGGTGTCCTACTAATATCTATATATTAGCAGTATGATACTTGCAGCTTTACATTAAGAGAACCATTGTGTATAATTTTGAGTCTTAAAAGAACTAGTGATTTGTTATCCCTCCACGATGCAAATGACAATTCTGAATTAGATACTTATTCCCAAAGAGTCTTGCTAGCTGGGTCCAGTCACAGTCCTGTTCTTAGAACAGCCACATTCAAATCCTCATTTATGGTTTCTCCATTTGTGTATCACTTCTTGACCCCTTGCACTTGTTAGTGGGACTTCTACTTATACATCCAGAAAACAAAATACTGTAAATTCTTGCAAAAAAAAGGAACTATCTCTGTTACCCACCAGAGCTGTTGTTGGTCGGAACAGTGCTATGATTTATTGAATAATGCATAGTGTTCTTCATAAAGCTAAATATGGCTGGCTGCAGTGACAGGCTGTTTTACCACACAGGGTCCAGAAGGTCTCGTACAATGGTGGAAAACCATATTCATTCTACTGAGTTGATTTCTTACTGAGTTCACGAAAGCTACACGGCTACTCACAGCACGCTCACTGTTGCAGTATAATACATTCTGTAACTGGAGAGCTCTCTTCCTTACTATGCTAATGCACAGGAAGATTTTAGAACGTGGAAGAACAGATTTTACTACTTACCGATAATATTCTAGAACAGGTTTTGTTTGTGCATCATAAGCCTGCAGCCTCTTGCTGACGGTCTCTGGCTTGTCGTCGTCGCGCTGAACAAGCGGCTCGCCAGTAATGTCATCAATGCCCTAATCATGGTTAAAAGCAAACGCTGGAGTATATTTCTTACTTCTGTTTAAGCATGTTTTGTGTGATTTTCTATTTAAATTACAATCGATTTCCACTTAATCAGGGTGTAGATTTCTGCTTATAAAGAGAGAGGCTCCTGCCTCTGTTCTTATCTGGAATGTAAGTTGTTGACTTTCCAGCAAAACAGTCTGTAGTTAAAAATATTTTCTCAGTATTGCTAATGGCCATTAGATCATAAGTAACATGACTAATTTTTCCTCTGGAGCATTTGCAAAATATGGGGAATACGTAGACAAAACCTTCATGTACAAGGGAAAACAGTATTGCTGGCAATACATTCCTGTGTAACAGGAGATAAGAGACCAATTGGACCTTCATTTGACAGTACTAAAACGGGCAAAGGAGTTAATGGCCCTTTGATTTTACGTTGCGAAATGGAAGAGTTATCATTTAACAACAGCTGTACAAAAATGTGGCATAAGAGTCAGCTGAAGCTTCCCCTACAGAGGTAGGGATCTAATGTGTGAACTTTTGTTCCTACTAGGTAAGTAAACATTTTGCAGGTCTATTAAGACGTTAGAGACAAACTGTTTAGCGCTATTCCATGTTTTCACTTAAATATTGCAGTCTGCTGTGTTGTAAGCCTGCTAATTAGTGAAAAAAAAAGCAGTTCCTAGTAGCAAAGGTCTGGCAGCTGAAGCCTACTCTTTGATAAGCCTGATAGTTCTTTGTTCCATCTTGCCTGTGCTCTTCTGCAATTGAAAATAACCGTGATTTTACACACCTTGTTTTAAACAAAACAAAGGCAATATTTTCAGTTGCGCACTCCCAGTGCTTACCTGGTATTTCACGCTTGCCTCTTTTCCTGCAACACTGAAATCCAAAAACTACAGGGCCTGCTGTGCTTCTGATGTAACTTAACAGAGCTTCCAGGTGAAATGTGATGCCACAACAGCTAAGTTATTTGGAGTTAAGGATGAAATACAGTTTAAACTGAGTTGCACTAAAGCAAGTCCTTGTTCTTAAAAAAATTAAGGTAACGATGTACAGTCTTTATCTTCAAATTCCTCTTTAGGATGTCTCAAGCCATAAGCTCTTAAACCTGTTGAAAACCTTCCCTGACTTGAAAGTTTCTACATCAAGTTTTGCAGTACAGCAGCTCTTCCCTTGAAAATATCCATCCTGGTTAAATATAAACACAGGGAAAGCATTCAGTGGATTCCTCTGACTGATGATTTGGTGTTTCCTATATATAAAGCATGACTCCTCTAGAGGAAGGAAAAGAAAGCTACATTTTGGACTGTACAGGCTGCAAACAGGCTTAGACCATGCCCAGATCTTGTGCCAGTGTGCAAGACAGACAGTATTCCAGATCAGTGAACAGCTTTAACGAGAGCTTATAAAACACCATGGCATTCTGCTCTGCAGGGGACAAATATGTTGTCCACCAGCTTGAGGTTCTACCAGGTCACTAACATACCCTCATACCAGCAGTGTGTTATCAGAAAGATTCTGTGCTCCCAAGAAACGAAATGAGCCTTTTTCTTCTGAGCTGCTGAAACAGTATGTTACTGCAGCTAGCAAAAGCAATGCAGCACTTATTTAGTGCCAACACCAATGCATATTGCTTACCTGCACTTTGGGAGGACTGAATTCAAGATTGTAGACTCTGCCACTGGCAGGGTGGATCCAGCGTGCTGTGAGCCGACACTTGATGGTCTCAAATGGCACGTCTAGGTCAATCACAGTATCTATGTGACATTCTTTGTGAAGGGCTTCTGCCTGAGCAACTGTTCGGGGGAAACCTTTTTAAAAGAAACAACTTTATGAAATTCCAAAAGCAGAGTTATAGCAAAAATTACTTGGATTGAGTCATTAGAGAAAATAATTGTTAGACAGAAAAAAAAAACCCAAAATCATTGTCATACTCTATAAGATTGAAGAGACATCAGATTTTACAATATTTTTCAGTGTGTCATGGCATTTAAAGTTGTTAAATGCCTCCCAGCTTTCATTTCTTCATTTCAGTTAATCATCTTCACAGAAGTGCAACAATAATTGCAGAAAGACCCCGTATTCATATGTACCACATACCACTACACTGCATAAAAGCACTGTATCCACATTTGGAATCATAAAGGCTCCAGTGAAAAGTTTCACTCAGAAGTCTGAACAACCTAGAAACATTGGTGACTTCTCTTACTTCCATAACTGTGTGGGTCTGACTTAAGGTGGTGGCCATTACAAACCAGTTCTGTTCAGTTGCAGTAAGCCAAATATATTTACCAGAGGCAGTCGAGGACTTAGAAGGGTTCTAAAGGTTTTGGTGTATCAGACTGTTATCAGATATGATGACTGTGAGAACACTCAGGCTGATTAGGAACCTGTCTCTTCACTTTAAAGACGCTGCATTTTGCCCCGTGAACTCTGTGGCTCCCTACTCTATGGCTTGAACTATTAGAGAAATCTAGTGGAACTTAGGGGTGCAGTGGGAACAAAGAACAAGAAAGCCAAGGTGTCCACAAAGAATTTAAATTAAAAATTGAGCACAAGACCTTCAGTGGTCAAAGATCCTGCAGAACATGCTATTGCATCCTATATTCACTGGAACAATGCCTCTCCTCAAACAGCTCTAGCATAGTCTCAGTGTTCTTCAGTACCTTGTAATTTGCATCATGCTGTACAAGTAAACTCCATAAAGGCAAGTACCAATATGTACAAATTTAAGAAACACTTGCATAACATTGGGTGATCTCCCCATTGCATGAGTAAGGAAAAGTGTTACAAAAAGACAGAGTTTATTAACTCAGACCAAGTGCTTGCTTGTGCATTACGTTTCTTGCACCTGGTTTGCATCATGGTCATGAGCTGCCCTCATCCTATTTCTCAAACATTCACATTATCTCATGGAAGTGCTTCTGAATGTTAAGAGCAGAGGAAGAGCCAAGTCTTCAACACTGCTATTGAACACTGTTCCTATTAGCAAGCCACCACACTTGCTATTCAAGAACTGCAGTTCTTTCTTACTATTAGCAGCCACCACGCTTCTAAGTTATGCAGCTGGAAAATGAGTTTGCTTTGGGACTGAGTAATGAGAAAATTCTTCAACAAATTGAAGTGTCTTTACAAAAGCATTTCATTGAAATTGAACCGGCATTTTCTACGTACAGTGTTTTCTCGATACAGAAAAAGATCTGCAAGATGTGATAAATTATGAAAATTCCAGGAACACAGAGAAAAGTGCCCTAAATTATGCAGCACATAAATCTAAACAGATTATACCCACAGACACATACAGCTGCTATGTCTGCTATGACTCTAGAAGCCACCAACCTATCATAAGGCAGTAAACGGGTATTCGGCTAAGTGAGCATACAAGCAGTTCAGTAATTCTGGTTTGAGCTAGCTGACCCCATCTGTTTGTTCTGCATTCCAGTTACCAAACTAAAGATTTCAGGTTAACTTATTTCAACAGAACAGTGTTGTTCCTGCAAAGCCCATTATGCCAGAGCTATCCCTAGTGTAATTCACTGAGTCTCATTACAAATGCTGATGCAGACAAAATTTCTGCTCCAAAAATTTAAAGGCTAGGAGCATGTTAACATGCAGCAGAAACTGATCTATCCTCATACGGTCTCGACACAATCATCCTGCTGAGAGCTGCCAGTGGGCACAGCTATACTGCTACACATCCAGATCCACAAGACTGGAATTATGTGTACATAGGACCTGGAACTAAAGAAAAAAACCCCAATATCTGCCATTTGTTGCATTATTGTTTAGGTTTCGTTGTGCTATTCACTGTGGGAATGAAGCCTTTATCTCAGGGAGGAACCCAACTGTGACTAAAGCCACCAGAACGGATCACTGTACGTAGGAGCAACTATAATAAAGCACTAAGGGACAGAGACCACTGTGGACTTTTCACTCCCTCTAAATAAAAAGCCACACCAATAACTTTTTAGTTTTATCTACTGAGACAGGTTGTGACTAGAGTCTGACAAAACACACATCCAGCCTAGACACTATTTTTGTGCTATGCGTCCAACTGTATTCCCATGGGCTGGAATAACAAGAGCCATCCAGTTCATGAAGACAGCAGAAAATGCATTTTCTCTCTAGTGTGAATGCTGAAGCAATGAGCTTACACTGCAGAACGGCAAAACAGTTTGCTCTGGAGAACAGAACCAAACAGCAAATGAAGGAGACCTTTTAGGGCAATTGAGCAATGGTTTTTATTAACACTCCACAGTGCTGCAGTACTTTTCCATACTTACCTTGTTACTGCATCACATGCCTACCTTCCTATTTAAATAATTCCAAAGCCCCTTCCTTCAAAAATTTTCCATTTCCCAAGGACTTTAATAAGAAAAGACTTTAAAAAAGAAACTTCTCAATGCATATTTCGAAGGGGAAATACCATATAAATTATCATTAAAAATACCAGAATTGCCAGTTTTGAAGTTTTACTGGGGTGTTGAACTATCCTTTTCAACATGAGTTAAATATCCCTGTAACATTCTGAAGGCAGGGTGCACTCAAAGCATATTTCAGCCAAAGAAACTGGGGCAGACTATCTGCTGAAAGTTTCACTAGAAGCTGGCGGCAAGCAACCAAAGCAGTCCCAAGTTTTCCAGACCAGATTTTCCCTCCATATGTAGTGACATCCAGCATACTAACTTACCATCCAATAGCCAGTTGTGCTGGTCTAGACCTTTCAGCTCATTCAGCATTAGTTGTGTCATGATGTCATCTGGAATAAGCTGCCCTTGATCAATGTAGGACTTGGCAAGGATTCCCACTTCTGCGAAAGTAAGAGAAGTTGTAGTACACTATCTCTGACCGCCAGCAAGTGAAAAAAATCCCACAAGCCTGCAAAAAAATTGTTTTGATCAGGATGACACAGAAAAGTTGCAAACAAGATGGACAGCATGCTTGTCTGTCTTTAAAAAATGGACGATCAGCTAGGATCTGACCATGCAAATATTTATCAGATTAATTTGATCCATCCGTAGTTTCACAGACCATAACTTAGGCTTCATTACAAAGATAAATGCCTTTGGCATTTAAGAAAGCAGTCTACAGTGGGGCACGCTTGCCAGATATGTATTTTTATGATTACTAGAGTTACAAGAGGATGTTTATAGATATTGTACACTATTTATGGGAACACACAGACACTAGTATTTTCCCATGGAACTGACTAACCTTTAGTACCAGTCATTTGTCCCACTGGCTCAGAAAAATTCCATCTATGCATCATAGTTCCAGATATCACGCAACACTCCTACATGGCAGGCAGTAGCATGCTGTAGTTCAACCAAATCATGGGTATAGCCAGGAGGAAATTCAGTTGCCTGGGTTATGTCCTAGGAACAAAGTTTCCATATCTTCCATTTATAAAACAATTACCCAATTATGTTAAGTCACCCAGAATAGCAGCTAGACTGGTTTCATTGTGAAGCTGCAGAAGCCTTTACCTGCAGTCAGTTCAGATCTAGTTACAGAAAACCGAACAGAAGAGAAAATGGGGTGGACTGGCATATCCACACAAGTTATGACCACTTTCAGCAGAAAGCAATGACAAATGCCAGTCCCATCACTCAGGGCACAGGATAGAGGCCCTTCCTCCGATGAGGCAACTGAAAAGCAGTATATGTCCTCGAACAATAACTTTGGTGGTAAGAAAAAAAAAGGCACTAAAGTAACAATTTCCCCTTACTGCCTGTTCCCTGTTCACATCTGTAGTCAGGCTTTGAAAAGCACAAAGACCATTTAGAAATAGGCACTATGCACCTTGGCCAGACTTCAAATAATGCTCACTATGTGGAAAAGAGTCAGTCAGTGGTGCCTGAGTTCTCCAGCATATCCAGGTGCTGGAAAGAAGGTGACCGTCTGCCTGGGTACAAAGTGTCTCTTCTTTTCCCTACCTGCCTTCTTCATGCCTCTTTTATTATTCTAGTGTGCTTTGAACCCTGCAAAAGTAGATTGGGAGGAGGAATAAATCACATCTAGATAGTTTAATGTGTACTTGATGCTTGGCTCTGCTACTGATTTATGTTGCAGCATTGCTCTAGCCACAATGATCTAAAAACCTGCACAAGGCAAGGTTCACAGGGAACGATTCTAACTTACTTTGGAAAGATTCATGAGTTTCTGGGCCCAGAGAGGTTTAGAATATGGCAAACTATTTTTAGACCAGCAGAGCTTGAAAAATGCTGCCTTTTGCCCCTCTCTGCAGAACTCAAGACAGTTAGAAAGTCACTGTTACGGAAGGAAACAAATAGGCAGAGCTGTACCCAAGTAGTCATATATAAGGACAAAAAGTTGGTACACTAGAGCATAGCTTTTTTTCACCCCTGCTGTTGGGAGTGGGATTTCATGGGGTTTTGTAGGTTTTTTTAGTTCTGGGTTTTTTCAGGTTGGGTCTGAAACAACTACGGGCATGGTAATCTTCGAAATTACAAGTAACACAGATTTCTTTCCTTTCTAGGTGGTGACAGGTATCCGTGTTCCATGGTTTTACAAAAGACTGGCACATTCTAACCATATTACAGCAAATAAGCTCTAGCCATAATCGGACAATAATTACCTTAGCATTAGAGAGGTGGTCAGACTCTCCACTCTCCTGCAGAACATGATAATAACTGCAAATTTTCAACAGGACTTTTCAACAGACATTTTCACAAGACAGCAAATGCAAAAGTTGTGCTGTATAACTACTGTTAACCATATCTAATTTTCCAAGGGCTTTAACTGCCCATCTTAGTGTAACACATTTCCCAAAGAACTGGAAATTGCAGGACACTTCTATTATGATCAAAACTCGTGAATCTTTGCCTTGACTGAACTTGTCAAGGCTCTCTGAGTTGCCTCTCAGTTGTTCTCCTATTTTCGGTGTACTACCTAGTCCTGCTACCTCA
This sequence comes from Struthidea cinerea, assembly GCA_013397865.1. Taxonomy (NCBI): domain Eukaryota; kingdom Metazoa; phylum Chordata; class Aves; order Passeriformes; family Corcoracidae; genus Struthidea; species Struthidea cinerea. The sequence goes on along the minus strand of VZTI01001121.1, from coordinate 246,872 downwards.
TACATCATCTCAACCCCGTGGAAACCATTTCTGCAACGAGTGACTGATTTTCAATGAAATTGCAATAGTTTCATCGGGGTTTACTTGAACAAGAAACTCTACAGGAGATTCTGGTAAATTCTGCTGTGGCAAATTTAGAGCAAACTTCACCTCTAAACCATCCACTGACTTCTTTCCTCATAGTCTGGATTTTAATGTGACTGCTAAACTTCCATTTCACACCTTTGCTCTCCTTCACAGTCTTTCATCTGTCGAACCCACCTAGAATTCTTTGCGTAATCACTTCTCTCTCCATCACTTCAGGCTCCCTTCTCAATTCAAGCAGTATGATATTTTCACTTGCAATTTCCTCTTCTCACACAGCCTTCAGCTTGGTTCTGGTGCTCTATGGTCTTGCACAAAACCTAAGGTATTTAGAAGCCTCAAAGCACTTGGTAAAATAACATATTTCCTTCATTTTTTGGAATGGCTGCCCACTAGGTCTTACACTGAAAGTTCATAACAGAAGTTTTGTGACCTCCTGCAAATAAAAACTTATGATTGTGCAACCAAATAGAAATAGCACAAATATGATCAGATATGTCTGCACATATGTGTGCAGGTGTGCTCCTAGCAAATTCTTAACTTATGGATATCAACTATAGTGAAGTCAGTCACGGTACCAAAGTCATTATCCTTACTGAGTAAACAGAATTTTTGTGAAGACAAGTGGAAATCACATCACAATTGATTTCAAAATAGAGATAAATTTTCACCTTCAAACATGCTCAATAGTATTCCAAAACTAAGACTGCCAGTTTCCTAAGCATAGTACTACAGTGATACCCACATGTGAATATAGTACTCTACAGCTTGAAGTTGCTTGGAAATAATAATATTCTCACTTCATCATGTGCAGCCTGAGATGACTCTTACAAGGTTTTTCACCCCACTACATAGAAAAGCAGATGTGGAAGTCAGGAGGGAACCTTCCATCATTGCAAAAATCCACCAGAGAGAGGGAGTGTGGCATCTCAACTGAGGCCAGAGGTCAAGCTAGGACTATAAAGCAAGAATAATTAATATCTTTACCTAGTATAAGCATCGCTGTACGTAAGCACAGACCATGCTGAAACCTAAGCATGATATGAACTCATAAGACAATAATAATTCTAAAGCTACGCAGTTTGAAAATTTTGCCGACTGTTTTTTTCTGAAAGCATCACTATGTTATGCCTGCCAGCTCAGGACTAGGCCTAACTTCGGAATTAACAATTAACAGTTAACAATTCTAAGTGCCTCTACTTCTAGCCATCAAATTAATACCTGAAAAAGTCTGATTGCCCAAAACGCCTCCTCTTGCCCTGCCTGTTAAAAAATGTGAATATTTTTCCCTTTTAAGATGCTTCCAGCTGGAGAAACCATGAGAAACTGTCAGAACTATTAGAAACACCTACAAAAACCACTGCGTGCTTATAAAAAGCACCAAGACAAGGGAAAAATGAGGTGCAACAAAACAAGGAAAACGGGATAACCCCAGATAAACCCGTTCACCTTCTTCCTGAAGAGGCTGGCAAGTGACAGCTTGTGGAGGACCCACGGCTGCAGATACGAGGCCCACTTCAGTGGCCTCCAGAAGAGCTCTGTGAAGATACCCAACCTCTGTCTGGGTGGGAGGGGCGCGCAGAGGTGGGACTGGGAAGCAGCAAACCCCCTCAAAGAAGCTCCCTCCCTTCTCGGAGGGCGAAGGGAGGGAAGGAGCGGGGCTGGGGGCAGGAGTGTGTGTGGTGAGCCCCCGGAGCGGGGCTGCGTCACGCGGGAGCTCCCGCCGGGCTGCGTGGGGACTGTTCTCGCGGGGCGGGGACGGGAACTGGGATCGTCGCCGCCGCGCACACATCCGCACCCCCGTCCCCATTCCCACCTGTCTTCTTCTGCATGTTGTCCCTCAGCAGGTCGCCGCTGGAGAGGTGCTTCACGCCGAAGTGCTTGATAATCCGAGCGGAGACGGTGCCTTTCCCGGAGCCCGGCGGCCCCATGATGACGGCGCGCAGCAGCGGCGGCACCACCATACTGCTCCCGTTGTTCCTGCGGCTCCCGCTCGTCCTGCGGCTCCCCC
>VZTI01001121.1:234575-244748 GCA_013397865.1 Struthidea cinerea | reverse complement strand
CTGCTCCTGCGGCTCCCGCTGCTCCTCCCCCCCCTGCCGCTCCGGCGGCGGGCGGGCAGGGGCGCGGGAGGAGCGCCGCCTTCCCGGGGAGCGCCGCCCCGCACCGGCCGGGAGCCCAGGCCGGTCCTCCCAGGGAAAGGCAGTGCAGCTTCTCCGGCTGTCAATCAGGGGCAGGAAGGAAAAATCCTTTACGTAAATGCACGGGAGGAGGGAGGGATAAATGAATAATGAATAATGATAATAAAAAGATAACTAGAGCAAATTGCATCTCAGAATGTCGCATCAGACCGCATTTAGGCATCGCTGTTCAAACCGGCCCTGACCAGCTGCCCCGCACCCCTCTGCCCAGGAGGCCCGTTTTGGCTGCTCCCCGAGCCCTCAGCCCCTGCCCCTTCTCAGTCATAGAATCATAGAATCGCTTGGTTTGGAAAAGACCTTGAGAGTCACCGAGCCCAACACGTAATCCAACTTTGCCAGTCCACCCCTAAACCATGCCCCGAACTGATACAAGCCCACCTTTTAAATATCCCCAGGAATGGTGACTCCACCACTTCCCTGAACTATCATAAGTATTTCCCAAACGGAGCCGGGACATGGCTCCTTACCTGGCTGTCACCTGATGACTGCTTGGCTGCTGACACGTCCCATTGCTGTCACTGCCCTGCCCAGGTGCCCTGAGGCTGTGGCTGACTTTGCTGAGCTCATCCACCCCCATGCAGCAGCCCTGCTCTTGCTGGTCTCTCACAAATAAGCTCCCACTGCCTGGCAGCAGGCAGCCGCATTTGTACGAGCTGTGCCTGAGTTTTATTTAAGATACTTGAATGTGTACAGCTGCAGGTTGTCCTGGTTCTGAGTTCTGTTCTTCCAAACACTCAGAGGTCCTTTCCCACAGGCACGATTCAGTGATTCTCAGCTACAGCAGGACACAATGTTTTGGCCGAAGCAGAAGATTGCTCCTTTTCCTGAGTGTTCACTGTCATGTCCACAGTGACATGCCAAAGGTTCTGGAGATGCTGATGGATCTCAACCACTGTACTAGAAGGGCCATGGTGAAAAAGTGAGCAGAAAGCAGAGCTACAGCCAAAACATTAATGAAATTCAGATTCCTGTTTTAAAATCTCATGTCATTTCAACAGTTTTACATTGAAACAAGTAAAGCCACTAGAAAATATTCAAATGGTTGTTTGGTACTTCATAACAGTAAGGAAATGGGAATATAGCCCCAAAACTCCCTAGTCAACAAAATTAATTGCCTTAACAACTAAGTAGGAAGGCACTGGCTTAGCACATAGAGCTTACTATGAGCATAAAGTTCATTACATGGAGAGATGTGAACTTTCATAAATGAACCTAGTAATACCTCTATTCCAGATTGCAGTAGTCAGAAACAGTGAAACATTCAGGGCTTTCACACTGTTGCCAGGGCAACAACTCAGTCTGCCAAAGCACCGCAGTCTTAAACAAAATTTGGCAACAAAAGCCATTTAGATGTTGGAAGCCACACTATTTGTTTTAAGTTCCACACTTCAGAGACTTCTGAATCGCAGAAGTCCACAAAAAGTGTTGATAAATCTTCCTAAAGCAAATATATGGGAAAATGGAAGGTATTATATGAAATACATATCCAGCAAATACGACTTTTCAGAGAGATAACTAATCTCCAAAGCCAGCATGTATAAAAAGCAGCAATAATTTATCTGCCTGTTAAAAAGGAAGCCTGAGGTTCAGCCTCTCTACCGGCACTATTGAGCAGCTCAGAACTCCGGACAGGAATGCTAAGACAATCCCTTTGTTAAAGACTATTTAGAAAACTCTCTGAACTTCATAACAGATTCATGAGGAAGTGGTGGAAATGGGTAGAAAGGCACTTCTCATACACACACAGGTTCTTACTAGCCTATGGCCTTTGTAGAACAGAAGTGGGTACTTAGATTACAAAAAATAGAAGGTAACAGAAATTACTGTTCCCCTTTCCTTGGCTATCTTTGCTGAAGTCCAAACTTTGCCCTAGTAGTTTTGTGCAATAGTTGCAACATACTCAGAAGTGGAAAAGGAAATAATGGGTCAATGGTTCACTAGTTTGTATACAAATCTTTACACAGCTATCCTGTGTAAGACAGGCAAGTGCTTTTTTTGGCAGGTCTCATTTTGCTGTTTGGAAAAAAATTATCATCTTCATTCAGACTTAATTATTCACATCTTAACAGAGTTGTCAATATTTATGTAACACTACTTGCACTGTATTCTGATTATTCTTTTTCGCACATGTAGCCTACAGCTATAAATTAAAATCCTAACTCTTGCTTAGTGAGTGTAGCTCTCGTGGTGATTGAACAGTAATCAAAACCTTGTTTCAAACAAATCCAAATGATCTTACCAATAAATAATCTTTCATGTTTCTCAGCATTTTTTTTCAAACACAAGAAATTCTTTAGAGAAGCTTTTAAAGCCTTAAATTGTCAAAACAGTTGCTGTCAGGTATGATCCTCGGAGATCTAAATCCTTTTTTCTGAGTTTGATACAGAATTTCTTTAGTACTATTGGGTAACTACTTCCCAAGTGTTATACTTTGTATCAAAATGAAATGGTAACTCACAAGAGGAAGAAGTTGTAGTATACTGACTTGGCAGGACGCCTGACGTGGTCTCCCACAAAATTTTGTACCTCCTCTGGTACCTCATCTGGTGGATGGGTGGACAATTAGGTGGATGAAAGACTGGCTGGAATTGAAGTGTAGTGCTCAGTGTTTTGTACCCTACCAAAAGCCATTAACGAGTGTGTTTTTCCAGGGTCTGTCTTGGCGCCTTGTTGTGTCCAGTGTCTGTGAATAACCCCGGCAGCAGAGTGCACCCTCATCAATTCTGTGAGTAACAACAAACCATGTGGCCTGAGAGGATGGGCTTAGGGGCAGGAGGTGGAGTTCCGCAGGAACAGGTGTGGAAAGGGGCCAAGCAGGACCCTGACAAAACTCAGCAAAGGCAGGTACGAAGTCCTGCACCCAGGACACAGCAGCTGCTTCCAGCAGTGCAGGCTGGGGACTGACCAGGAAGGCAGAAGCTCTGCTGAAGAAGACTGGGAAGAACTGGTCTACAGCCCTCTAAGCACCATCCAGCAGGTGGCCGCTAACATCCTGAGCCATATTAACAGAGGGTAGCCACTACCTCAGGGAAAACAGTTATCCCCTTGTATTGGGCACTTCTTAGGCCACACCTGTGTACTGTGGCCAGTACTGGGCCCTCCAGTGCAAAACAGGCATTGATCATTTGGGGCAGGCTTAGAAGGAAGTGACCAAGAGGATCAGGGGCTGGAGAAGAGACACTGCCCCAGGCAGATGGAACCACGCTTGTTCAGACTGGAGAGAAGGAGGTTCAGGAGTACCTACTAGCAGCCTTCTAGCACCCACGAGGTTAATGAGAAGGCAGCAACAGGCTCCTTACTAAGACGAGTGGCAGGACTCAGTAAATCAGGCAGTGGAATCTAAGTATTAGCAGAATCACCTCTCTGAGGTTTTTAAGATCCAACCAGATAAAGTCCTGAGCAACCCAATCTGACCTTGCTTTGTTCCACAGACTGGACTACAGATCTGGATTCCAAACTAGATTAGACAGTGATATTTGATTTGTTAAACAAGATATCCTATTAATCACGTTTGTTTTTTTTTTTTAAATGCATTAAATACTTATCCAATGAAGTCTAACATATATACACAACAAAGCTGAAAATTCTCCCTCAAAAAATGTATACCATCAAGAACATTTGAGGAGCATATTTTTAGTTTTGAAATATGTGGAATGAAATGTTGTTGAACTGTTTCCTTCAAAGTAGCAAATACAGAGCTCTTTACAACCCAGACATTTAGAGCTGTGATCCTTTATTTAGATTTAAATAGTGTTTTATTACAAAGAGTGATGTAACAGTAACATTTTTGTGGTGTCACTCCTACACTAATTAACCAGCCTAATGAATTATTCCTCCCAGATGGCTGAGTATAGCAAATTAACACTTAAACATAACATTGGCTGTTCCAAAACTCTAAGTTTCCAAGTTAATGTGTATTCTTCAGACAGAAATTTATTGCCAGTACACCAAGATTGTTACACTCAAAACCTTATTTATGACCAAGATGAAATACACCTTATTTATAAAAGTAACAAATCTACTGTTAACATAACTGAAATCCTAACAGTCTCATTCAATAATTATTAATTTGGATGTAATTATTACAGAAAGTATATGTTTATGCTGAATTACCATTATTAATTTTATTATTTATTATATAAATAATTAATTCCTCCACACACACTTCTTAGTTTCTACCATTCTCCTGGTGTTGTGTTCACGCCTCTCCCCTCCTTCCCTAGGCCCCAAGGTCATGGTCTCACTCAGGTGAGGGGGGTGGGTTTACAGTGAGTTGTCAGCATCTGGAGTCCCTCACCCAGAAGAATGCCATGCTTGTGCTGACAGCTGCTCCTTCATCCCTCTATGGTTCTCTCGGAGTTAGTTTTGTATGCTTTCTAACACAGCTTTACACCTTGCTTTCTCTTCACTAGTCTGCAGCTCTACATTACATCTGATTTTACTATATACAGTACCTGCCGCATATATTAGATAGTTTCTTTGCCTTTTTCGCTAAACCAGTTGTGTCCAGCTCCAGGTCTGCATTTGAGAAAAAAAACAATTAATACAAGAAAAATTAATTAGCCATAGGAAACCTATCAAAATTGCTCTCACAATTAAAGGAAGCAAAGCAAAACTGCAAGCAGATCAAAGAACATTCAGACAGTGCAAATCTGACAAGCTTCTGTTCTGATGCCTCGGAAACTCAGTACAAGGCTTACGTCCTGTTATGGGCATGGCAGTACTTTATTGCAGTCACAGATTGATAAAAATCAAATACAGAATTTTAATTATTTGAAAAACATTTCTGTTGTCCCAGTGGTTCTTTTGAGCTGTATCTGGAGTTCGTAATTTTAGTGCTATAAAAACCACTCATCACAGATTTTTTAGACCTCCCTCAAAATGCACATAAATAGGAAAAATCATTAAGTTCCAGTAAAAGAAAAATTACACAGCTGTGTTTCTGAGACTGTGTGAAAACTCTTGGGAGATAAGTAAACTAACAGAAATTCAGAAAACAGTGTTATTTTTTTTTGGATACTTGGAGCCCTCATACATTAGCAAAAGGCAGAGAACTTTTGGAAATTTCTGTAATGACATTTTCTCTATTATCTATTGCAAGTGATCAAAGTTTCAGGAGACTGTCATGTTCTCCAACCATTGATTAAATGAAAATTAATATTTTCCCTGAGTATTAAAGGTAAACCAGTAACAGCTTTATGTTTTGAGATCAAATTGTAACAACTGCCCAGATCATGACATGTTATATATGACATGAGGTGCCACTGAGTCTCTTTGTGCCACCTCTAGGCGGTTGATAAAAAGCTTTTTCCTGACTCCAGAAATCCTTGAACATCCAGGACAACAAGCTACCAGCATTCCTAGGGAAAGAAAATCCCTCTTCTATGTCACTGGGTATTTTTATGATAGATAGTGTTCCCATTACAAGGATACTTACATTATACCAGCAGAGTAGTGTTTTTCAGTCTACCTACCAGTGTTTTTTTACAGAAGTATCTTATTTCAGTTACTTGAGAAAATTCTGGCTGCCAATGGAATAATTTTTGGGGAAGACTGTTTTCCCAATTTTGTTTTCCCATGCCTTGACATAAAGCAAATACTTGCAAATTGTTAACAGATGATAGCAAGTAATTGGAAGTCACAGAGGAAGGACAGGATGGACAGAATTAAAAATATGTGTGTGGGAGAGCAGGGACGTACACAAAGGAAGAGAAATGAACCAGAGCAGAGAGTTCATTTAAAGTAGACATATTTGACTAGATATTTTCAATGCAACTCTAAGATACAGAGTTCTGACAATGCAGTGAAAAACATAGTTCCAGTAGCAGCACCTGAAAGCCTTTTACACAGCTGACTTCACAGAAGATGACCTGCTTGATTTCAGTGGGAGTGTTCATTCTCTACCACATCCCATACCGACAACCTCACAGCAAACTGTTATTTAACTACTATCCTGTGATTATGTCTAAAAGGCCTGTGAATGACTGAAATGAAGGGAGATAAAATTGTTCCCTGAAAATAGGAAATGGTAAGTGTCAGATTTCTTCTCCATCAATCATGAAGTTTAGCACTGTTTGTTCTGGAATTCCAAAATACCCTCCAAACTCTGAAACCCAAAGGGACTATGCAGAGACTTGACTGAATTTAATTGTTTGTAAGCCGGAAAAGAAACCACTGATTTATCAGGAAAATGTTAAGAATTTTTGTGAAGTTTGGACATAGATTTACTAGCTCTGAGAAGATAAGTACGTTCTTTACCTTCCTCTCACACGCAGTTTTCTCTTAGTTCTGCTCAGTGCATTACAGAAAATAATTTCTGCTGCCCAAGGCCCACCCTCTTTTCTCTTATATCCTAGATTGGGGCAGCAATTGGCAACTACTTTCTTACATGTAGAAAGCTACATTTCTTTGATTCCACAAAACTCTCCATAACAAAACTCTCTTTTTCTAAAAAGATGGAGAGGTTCATCTGCATATGAATAATGAATAACTCTAGATATTTTTGCCCGTATCTCAGAAGTCTTGGGCATTGCCTGTGTGAACTAATGCTGTTTAACTGTTGTCATTTTTTGATCCTAACTTTCCACAAATTTCTCAACCTGCTTCCTTTAAAAAAAAAATCCTAGGCCTTGTTTTCACACAGATGTGGTCTTTTGATTTAGATGCATAATTTTTCTGGGTTTGATTTTTTGCCTTAGCACCTGGGTCTGGGAAATCTACAGCATCTGTACAGGTTGGGTGGTAAATGGATTAAGTGGAGAAGAAATCTGGGATACTGGTATGTGAAAAATTGGACTTGAGCATAAAGAGAAGTGTCCCAGCTGGTCAAGGGACATGATTGCCCTTTTCTACTATACACCTGTGAGACCTCACCTGGATTTCTGCATCCAGCTCTGGAGTCCTCACTTCAGGAAAGACAAGAGGACACACTCTTAAGTTGTGCCAGGGGAGATTTAGGGTGGACATCGGGAAGAATTTCTTCACACAAAGGGTGATTGGGCACTGGAATGGGCTGTCCCTGGAGATGTTTAAGGAAAGACCTGATGTGGCACTCAGTGCCATGGTCTGGTTGACAAGGTGATTGATTGGTCATGGGTTGGATTTGATGATCTCAAAGGTCTTTTCCAACCTATTAAATTCTGTGATTCTGACTCTGTGATTCTGTGACATGGACCTGATTAAGCTAGTCCAGATGTGGGCCACAAACACTATTGATGTGCTAGAATAACTTCTCCTTGAGGAAAGGCTGAAAGAGCTGAGATTGTTCAGCCTGGAGAAGAGAGGGCCTTGGTGAGAGCTCATTGCAGTCTTTCAGTATTTAAGGGGGCTTATCAGAGAGACAGAGGGAGAATTTTTACCAAGAAGTAGTGACAGGACGAAGGGCAAGAGTTTTAAACTGAAAGTGGGTAGATTTAAATTGGACATTAAGAAAAATTTTTCTACAGTGAAGGTGGTGAGGCGCTGACACAATTTGCCTACAGAAGTTGTGGATGCCCAATGGGGACCTGCAAGTGTTGAAGGCCAGGTTGGATGGGGCTTTCAGCAACCTGGTCCAGTGGAAGGTGTTCCTGCCCACAGTATGAGGGTTGACCAGATGATCTTTAAAGGTCCCTTCCAAACCAAATCATTGTTATTCTGTGATATGAAGCTTACAGACAGGTTTATCAACTCAACAAAAATCCTTATGCATGCTGATCACGAAAGTCAGCAAGCAGCTAATAATAGATGGTTTACTTCCTCCAGTTTCTGTAAAGGGTGCCTATCATGGGTTTAAAAAAAAATAAAGCTTTACTCTCTGGAAAACAATTAAGTAAAATAAAAAATGGTTATCATTTGTAAGGAAAATAGTCTGACTTTTGTTGTACCAAACTGGAAGGTGCTGTTGACTCTCTTGAGGGACAAGAAAGGGGGATCTGGATACAGTGGAGCACTGGGCAATCACCAGTGACATGCAAATGACAAGTCAAAATGCCAGATTCTGCACCTGGGATAGAGAAATGCCAGACACAAGCCTACACTGGGAGGCGGGCAGCTCTGGGGCTGCAGAGAGGGCTCTGGGGGTGCTGGTTGGCAGCAGGCTCTGTGGCAGCCAGCAGCGTGCCCTGGCAGCCAGGAGGGCAGCAAACCCATCCTGGGTGCACCAAACTCGGCGTCACCGGCCGTCCAAAGAGGTGACTGGCCCTCCATGTCCAGCGTTGGGGCAGGGCCTCCCCCTGAGTGCTGGGGGCACGTCTGGGCTCCACCGTTTCAGAATGATGGGAAGGTCCTCAAAGGTGTCTGGAGAAGGGCAAGACAGATGGTGGAAGGACTGGGCACCATGGCCTGTGAGGAGCTGCTAAGGGCTTTGGGCTTGTCTAGGCTGGAGAAAAGGAGGCTGAGGGGCAACCACTTTGCTCTCTACAGCTTCCTGAGGAGGAAAAGTGAAGAGGGAGGTGCTGATCTCTTCTCCCTGGGATCCAGTGATAGATGTGTGGGAATGGTTCAAAGCTGCGCCAGGGGAGGTTCGGATTCACCATTAGGAAGCATTGCTTTATAGAGAGGCTGGTCAAGCCTGATGATGCCCTGAGCCTGTCAGTCTGTAAGGGGCATTTGGACAGTGCCCTCAACAACCTGCTTCACCTTTGGGTCAGCCCTGAAGTGCAGCAGCTGGGCTAAATGATTCTTGTACAACCCTTCCAACTAGACTATTCCATTCTAAGAAACTTCTTTACCTGGGCATGTAAATACAGCCTAACAATCGACATTGTCACACCTCTACTATAATTCACGTTTCTCTTAAAATAAGAGACTGAAAGCATTAGTCAGTCTCCTCCGTAAGGACAGCCGGACCCTGTCACTGTTATGTACCGAGACTGGCGAATAGCGATACAAACTAAGTTCAGGAAGAAAGTAGTTATTTAATTAATTATAATTTGGTTTATATAACTCGCTTCCCAAAGATGACAGGAGGTCATTGGATTTTGGACCAGCCACCCCCTGTCCCATTGGCTAAAGCTCACAACACCCACTTTAAAATATTATTTCACTGTGTACCATAACAACTCTGAAAAACAGATCCCAGGTGCACAGATAAAGACCCAGTTTACAAAAAACCCGCAGCAGTGTTTATCACAGCTTTCATGAGAACCACAGAGCTCTCACAGAGTGCTGCAGAAAGCTGAAAAATTTCTCTTCCAAAGCTTTTCAGCATCTACAGGACCCTGTCACGCTCATTAAGCAAAGAGGCTGTCCCAAGGACGGAGGGCAGGACTCATCCCTCCGCTCAGTTTTCCTTAAGGTAGACAGGGATGAATTACTGAAACGTACTGCCTAAGGAACGTGTTGTGTTCCCAGGAACTGACTCATTTCGATGTGCGGACAGTACCCTTGTGCAGGCCCCACGTTCCGCTCCGGGCCGTCCTTACGCGCCCGCCGAGGGAGAGCCCGCACCGCCCGGAAGAGCAGCGGGCCGGGCACGGGGCTTCGGTCAGACACGTTTCCCGACACTTCCACACTCCTTAAGTTTCAACTGAAAACACGCAGGCTGGGAGAGCAGAGGAAAAGGTAGAGGCTACCAGCCCTGTCGCGAGAAACTCAGCCCGGCCCTTCTCGCCACGGCCCCGCCGCCGAGCGCTCCTGGCCGCGCCGCGGTGCCGGCATACGCGAAGCACGGGGGCGGTACGACCCCTCCCAGAGCCCGCCCGCCCCCTGCCCTTTGCCCCCGCCGCTGTCCCAGCGCTTCCTGTTCCAACCACGTGGGCAGCGGGATGGCGGGCGGCGCGGCGGGCGAGGCGCAGTGCCTCAGCTACACGGGATGCAACTTCCTGCGGCAGCGCCTGGTGCTGGCCACGCTCAGCGGGCGCCCGCTGAAGATCCGCAAGATCCGCGCCAAGGAGGAGGACCCCGGCCTCCGCGGTGAGCGGCGCTACCGGCGGCCGCGGGGGAGGAGGTCGGGCGGGGTGGAGCTCCGGCGCCGGCTGTGCCCGGGACCTGCTGCCGGGCAGGGGCAACCCCGCAGCGGGAGCTGGGACAGCCCGGGCTCCATCTCGGCGGGTC
>VZTI01001121.1:186907-234552 GCA_013397865.1 Struthidea cinerea | reverse complement strand
CAGCTGCGTACCGGTGTCTCCCCGTGGATGGGCTCTCCCCTGGGCGCTCCGCACACCCATCTCGGGTGTAGCTGTCACACGTGGGTCGCGGGGTTTTGGGAGGAGGAGGAGGAGGAGGCGTGGGAGTGGGCAGGGACGGTGAAGGAGGCCGGAGCAGGGGAACTGTCACGCACCCGCCGGTCTGTGCCGTCAGACTCCCTCGCTGCCTGGCGGGGCTGGTGGGGGGACGGGGCAGTACCATCTCTGTCCTGCTGATTCGGCTCGGCTCGGCAGCCCTGCCTTCCCCGAGGTCTCACCTTTTCTCCAGAGAGGGCCATCAAGGGCCGGTGCGGGCGGCCGGGCTGTGCTGCCCTGCCGAGCCGTCCTGATGAGACGGGGCTGGCACTGCCCGTCCGCCCCTCCCGCCCCGCGGGGCAGCGCCGTTCGCTCTGCGCCTGGCGGGACACGGTGCGGGGGCGGCCAGGCGGGGCTCTGACTGGCTCGCTGGGTGTGCGTGAGCCTCGCTACAGCCCCGGAGCTGGTTCTCGTCCCCGTGACGGTGGCTTCGCAGCCGGGATGGCAGAATTAATTCCCTGGCTCTCGGGCCGTCGTTTCTGCCGCGTGCCTGTGCCCAAGCGTCGTGTGCTCTGTGTGTTTGTGGGAGCTCACTTTCACGCAGTTTTAATGGGTCCCGTTTTATGCTTTGATTTTTGTCAGGGTTTGCCGAAACAGTGAAGGTGAAAGAGGTGAAATCCATTTATTCTCATTTCTGCAGATTTGTTTCACGGAAGCCTTTTTTAGGGAGGACCCTTGTCATTCTTGTACAAAGCCTTTGGCATTCCAGGATGAATTCCATCATAAACTGAAGTAAGAAAACAATAGGATAGAATTTGAGGAAGAAACATTATTGTTCAGTTATTTTTTGGGCAAGGAGCCCTGTTGTGAAGTTCAGAACAGGAATAGATGCTTCTCTGCCTCCTGAGGAGCCTTCAGTTTGTAGCTAAAAATTCTACTCAGAAACTGCCAAAGCATTCTTGTGTGCTTGACTTAACATTTACCAAGACCCAAAGTATTTATTAACACCGTGGAGCATTTGGTGGTGGTGAAGTTTGTAGATACTGACATGTTTTTTTAAAGAGTGTTTCAATTGCCTTTTTAAAGTATGGCTTGAAGTGTAAACTATGACTGTAACAGAAAAATAATAACAACAAATCCTGATTTGTGTTGAGAATTCAACATGCTGTTCTTTTTTGCTTTTCATGAGTGAAACGTTTGTAAACTCTGCTACTGGTGTTCTCCAAGAGTGAAACCTGCTCACAAGGATACACTCTTGCACTGGAAGATGCCCCAGTGCTGTCATATAAACTTTATAAACATATAAGCTGTCATAGTTTAGAAATTGTCATAACAGAGAGCAGAACCAGTATTGGTTCTGAGGCATCAATCATGTTATGCAAATATTGACAAGCTGTTAATTCTGCAGGTAGCTCTGTGGTTTAAATATCTGTTACATCCTGCAGTCACATATAGAAAGAAAAATCTGATTACTGTGTAAGAAATCACGTGGGGTTATTGATAAGGGAGTTCTGCAACCTATAAATGATTATGCAGATGCTGTTGGCTCTTAAAACTACCTGTATTTTGAATTCTCCATATATTCTCCTATTCCTTGATATTGAGTCTGTACCATGTTGGGGTACTGGAATACTAGCATATTCCTCCTGGGATGGCTTTTTTTAGTGTTTGTTGTTGTTGCTTGTTCTTGTTTCCTTTTTGGTGTTGGTTGGTTGGTTGGTTGGTTGGTTGGTTGGTTGGTTGGTTGGTATTTTTTGGTTTAGTTTTTGGTTAAATTTGCTTGTCCTTTCCGTTGTCTCTGAGTGAGAGTCCACACAATTGAGAGAAACTGAGGAATTACTTCCACACCAGCTGCTATAGTATAGTGAACACAGGAAGCAAGAAAAGAGGCAGTGGGAAGACTTGTGTTTCTCTAGCCCTAAGTATGTCCATAATTGTTTTGGAAATAGAAAATTTTAGACTCTGCAGACAACTTTGTGGAACAGCTATGCAGCAGCAGCACTTCATGTCTAAATGTCCCCTTCTTTTAAGCTAACACTTTTACAGAGAATAATGTGAAGCTGTTATTAGCTTGTCATGCTTCAATATATGGGGTCCTGTTTGCTGTGGTTTGTATGTTTTGCTTTGTACAGAGCAAAATGTAAATTGTCAAAGATTTTATCCTGGGCAAGAGTGATCTCTCAAGCCGCTGTGGTTAGAAATGTCCACTTGTGCTGTGTGCCAGGGAGAGGAATGTGACCAGTCTATCTGCCTCATATGAGTGCATCTCAATCGATTTGGGATGCCTATGAGCGTGGAGGCTCACATTAACATCTCTGTTTTTACAGATGCCTTTTCACATGTGGTAGCCACAGCTTGAAGTTTGAGAGTAGCCTTACTGTCATGGAAGGCAGGAAAGGGTGAAAGTACAAGTAAGGTGTTGAACTTTTAAGAAACTTTATAATTCTGTCTGTGCTCTACTCCTTAGATTTTGAAGCAAGTTTTATTCGCCTGATTGACAAAGTGACCAATGGCTCACGGATTGAAATAAACCAGACAGGTGAGATCTGTTTTTTTCTGCTTCGTCTGTTCTGGTCTCCAGGATTTGTCAGTTTCTGCAGTAGAATCGAAGTCTTGTCTTGACAGAGGTAGGTGTTCAGATATGATTGACTGAGAAGATGAGAAATAACAAAGTTGACAAGTTTTGCAATAATTGGTCACGTGCAAGAAAGTCAGTGCTTCACCATAACGCAGAGAGCTAAGGAAACTGTATTGCCTGAGAATTAAAATTAGTGTTTTGTTAGGTATGCAGAATTTCATAGTGGGGAAAGGTTCCTCTGTATCAGAATCAATTTTTGTAGAAGGAAAAGAAGATTTACCCTCTACAGAGGCAAACTTCTTAGCCAGACTGCTTGCTTATTCATGCTTAGGAAAGGGTTTGATTAGAGTGAAAAGCATCCTACATAAAAACCTCTCCTGGTCTGAGTTTTTTTCTTTTTTTTTTTTTTTTTTTTTTTCTTTTTTTTTTTTTTAAGGGTTCTAACGATTTTCAGTTGGTCAGTAAAGCAAATGAATTACCGTCAAATATGCCAAGACACCAATGACCTGATGGTCTGATGAAGGTTTAGATTCTGTGGAGGACAGTAATTGCTTGTATCAGCATCTTGGAGATTGCTAAGAAATCCTTGGTTTTGGGGGAAGGGAGAGGAGGAAAATGATGTGCAGGACAGTCAGACAGTCGTGTGTTGACCCATTTATTACCTGCAGACATGTAAACCGTGTGCTGGAAGTGCTAACATCTTCCATATAGTCTCCTGCCTCAATTTGCCTGCATAATTTGTTGCCAAGTGCTTTTATGCTGCAGTAATGGCCAGTGTTGTTACAGTGCTCTCATTTGGTTTGCTCCCCTGGCCTCTTCCCCAGGTACTACCTTGTATTATCAGCCTGGTCTTCTGTACGGAGGCTCACTGGAACATGATTGCAGCCCCAGTCGTGGTATTGGCTACTATTTGGAAAGTCTGCTCTGCTTGGCACCTTTCATGAAGCACCCATTGAAGATTGTCTTGAGGGGAGTAACAAATGATCAAGTAGATCCTTCGGTAAGTAATAAAGTTTAAATATCAGAGGAGGATATTTTTCCCCCCTAAAATAACAAGATTAGGAAGAAGTGTCTGAAACATGTGGCATTTTTATCATCTGTCATATCCAGAAGTATCCATTGTTGCAGCATTAGCAAACTCTCCCAGTCAAAGAAGCACCTGCTAAATTGTATCACACTCTAAACTTCAGTTTGTAATCGCCCTTCTGACTTTCAGTTCTGTACTCCTGTCTTCTCCCCTGCAAACTCCTTTTAAATGCAGTGTGAGGCCCTGCCACAGGTGTGGTCCTCCTCTTCTCTTAGGATTTCAATGTATTATTTGTCTTACCTTAAATATGTCCTTACTGTACAAAGAAGAAAGTGTCTTTAAAATCTGAAAAAATGCAAAAAGAGAGGAATCTTTCTCTGTTGGATCTGGACATAGTCATACCACTGCTGCTGTCAAGCCTTCTTTCTATTAGAAACAAAAGTCACATGGTGATTAAGAAATTACAGTATCAAAAATATGTAATAACTCTCTGGTTCTTCAGAAACATGCCAGAGGTGTGGTAGGTCAGACAGCTATGAAATGCTTGCCTTGATTTCTATTACTGATCTGCAGTCCTTTGTTTTGTACCGGTGTTTTTACAAAAACTGACTGTGGGAGACATGTGATCAGAATGCTGAATAAGGATTAGTGGTTATGCTCTTTATTTATTTTTCTCCAAAAACTCCAAACATAAACTTGTTTTTAGAGAACAGCATTACTGTTTCCTTTTTGAATTGTGATTGGACACTGTCTGTTTTTTCTCTGAGTAGGTTAAGGACACATTGTCATCTGAAAACTTAACCAGTTTAAGTGAATACAAATACCTGTGAATACAAATAACTGCAATACTGCACGAGCCCCTGAGTCCTGCCAGAATTTATGACTTTTCAGCTGCGCTTCCCCGGTCATTTAAAAAACTCACTCTGTCACCTGTGGCTCTGTGAGACATCCATATGAGTCAAAGGATGATCAAAGTGGGTTGTACACAGCACTACAAGAAAAAAAAGAGGAAGTGTTTTTTGCTACCCTTTCAGTCATTGTGATTAAAAGTATTTAATGTAACTGGTAAGTAGTAAGAATCAAAGAAGTCCTTTTTTGTTGACTATTTAATCACAATGGAGAAATTATTGCATAACGTGGAGATGAAGAGTTGTCCAATGTTCATATTGCTTTCAAGGAAGTTTGGACACTCATCTAAGCGACTGATTCTGGAAATTATCCCCTTCTGGGCATCAATCACATGGGCCTGAGGTTAAACTATCTTAGTTCAAATGGGTGCGAGAATTAAGGCCAGTTTGTGCTTGAAGGGTGCTTGTGTTTGCCAAAGCTCAGACAAGTGGGTTGGCATACATCAGCTGACTCCAAGCTCCTGACACTAAATGTAAATAAAACGCAGGTAAAGAGTTACATCTTAAGTTCACTGTGCTATAGTAGCAGCTACACAGTAGTTGTTAGTGACAACACAGTAACAACTTCAGTTACTGTGACTCACCTCATACTTGTTAACTTTTTAAGTGGTTGTCACAGAATACCAGCTCCTAAAATTGGTTTAAACTTGGTTTATGTCTATTTAACTTGCCTGAGTAAACATTAGTCCTGGTGCACACCAATAAGGACTTTAAGGACTTTTACAAGTTGTTTTGTATAGAATGTGGCTCTGCTGGTTGCTGAGGCTAAAAGCACAAATTTAAGTGCCACCCTAATTGATTTTTATGCTTAAGTAGATGGAAACTTGGTTTTAATTTGACATGGGCTTTTATTTTTCAATAGACAGAGGTTGTTTATAAACTGGGTGAACAATTATTACCTATGCTTGCCCAAAAAGGGATGCTTGTATTTGTTTATCCATCTGTATGCTTTCTGCTTTCCAAGGAGAAGATGGAAAGGCAAACCAATGTGAATACAATGTGGGAGTTTAAAATGAGTTAGGTATTTTCCCTGCTGCTCTTCATGTAAGAACCTCTCTATTTCAACTTAGTGGGTTGTATTGGATTTGCATGGCCAGGTTTTGTTAGCTGGGATGCTACAGAGGTGGCTTCTGTAAGAAGCTGACAGAAGCTTCCCCCTCATCCAACAGAGGCCAGGTCAGCTGGCTCCAAGACAGACCCACTGCTGGCTGAGGCTGAGCCCATCAGTGATGGTGGTAGCACTGCTGGGGTAACAGCTTTAAGGAGGAAGAGTTGGGGGGTGGAACTGTGAACCTGCCACTGGAGAGAAGAGTGAGAATATGTGAGAGAAACAGCCCTGCAAGACAGCAGGGTCAGTGAAAAATGGGAGATGTTCCATGTGCTGGAGCAGAGATTCTCCTGTAGCCCATAAGGAAGACCATGGTGAGGCAGCTGTCCTCCTGCAATCCGCAAGTGTTGACAGCAGAGCATATATCCACCTGCAGCCTGTGCAGGACCCCACGCTGGAGCAGGTGGATGCCTGAATGTGGCTGTGGACGCATGGGAAGCCTGCACTGGGGTAGGGTCTTGGCAGGACCTGCAGGCCCATGGAGACGGAAGCCCATGCTGGAGCAGGTTTGCTGGCAGGACATGTGAACCCATGGGGAACCCACACTGAAGCAGTTTATAAAGAGCTGTAGCCAGTGGGAGGCATCTATGAGGCAAGTATCAGGAATATGTGTGCAACCAGAGAAGTGTAACCTTTTTCTCATGGTAGCAGTGAGCAGTCGGCTGACCCACTGGGCTTTGTGAAGTCCACTCTCAGCACTGAGATCCTGGCTTTTACACAGCCTCAAAAGTATTTGTGGGATGTGATTGCTGTGTGGTTTGAGGTTACTCTTTACCAGACACCACCTTGTCAGGTGGATGCAAGGGCTCCTATTGTGGATCTCCTGCTGTGAGGAGAGTAGAAGAGGTCCAGGTGAGAGGAATAATGTTTCTAAAGGACATCTTGTGGAAGGAAAGACTTCAGCTGTGTTCAGTGAGGCACAGGTCAGACTGGGTTCCTGGAGTATAAGAGTGTGTGTTTACCTTAGTGTTTGTTACATACATTAACAGCCCACCAGTAGGGTGCAAAAGGTCTTTGACAACTGGCATCGGTCCAAAAGAATACTGCAGCCACTGAACATGCACTTGGTTCCAAGTGGGACTGTGGTGACATTACTACTAATAGTATTATACATATTACTGGGAGCATTGTTAGACACTGGAACAGATCAGCCTGAGAAGTTGTGGATGCCACAACCCTGGCAGTGTTCAAAACTGGGCTGGGTGGGGACATGGTCTAGTGGAAGGTGTCTCTGCCCGAGGCAGAGGTGTGTGGGACTAGATGATCTTTAAGGTCCCTTCCAACCCCACAACATTCCATGATTCTACAATAATATTGCACAGCATTATTACTGTGTGAGTGACACCTCCTAAATGGGTAAGAGGAATTGTGCTTGTCAGGAAGAGATAAGCCTTTGGAATACCAGCCTGAACTGTTCATTGGCATCCTACATTTGCATTATGTTCTCCTGTGCGGTCACTGGTGAGATCTGACCCTGGGTAGCTTGTGGAACCAACCATGTGGGACTGGGATGAGGCAGTTAGAATTTTCTCTGTATAGTGATTATGTATGCAGGGGGTGTCTTTGTAAAGTGAGTTTTTGAAGGAAATGGAGGTGGCAAACAAATGATAGCTCCTATTTTCCTTTGCTTCTCTATGTATCATTATTCTGACATTTAGATACAGCTGCAGTAACCTGTTTTAGAATAACCATTCTTAATGTTTGCGTTTCCAAGTGTTGAAGGTTTTTTACAGCTATGCCATGGGGCTTTGAGTTCAAATGACTGTCATGCTAACATGAGACTAGTGTATGAAGTCTTAGTTTAGGAGCAGTAATCTTCAATCGTAATCAAAATTCAACAGTTGTCTGTAGAAAACAAGTTTTTCCTACTGAGTTTTCTTCCCCCCACTTTTTTTTATTCCTTGTTAAACTCTGTTGTTTCTCTTCCCCCTTCTCCCAGTGTTTCTCTTCCCCCTTCTCCCTTTTTCATGAAACATAACACTTATGTACGGTGGGGCTCAATGATCTGTGCAATGCTAATGGATATGCAGGCCAACTGATGCTTTTCCCTTTCTTAGGTAGCCATGTGCTGTAGTGCTATCTGGGTTTTTTGTTGGGATTTTTTTTTTAATATCTTTGCACTGGATAAGGGATTCTAAAAGTTACTTTTCCTCCTTTTTCTTAGCTATTGTAGATTTCTTTAAAGGGAAGTGATTTGCATTTACACAACTTTGTGACTAAGCAATATCTATGGGACTTAGCATGTTGTCATTTGTGGTGAGGTATACCCTCAGTTTTATGATCCATCTATTTCGCTGCAACTTGGTGTTATGTTGTCTGTTCTGGAAATGGAATAATTGCCCTCCAAGGGGAACTGAAGGATGGGGTTTACGGCTGAGGATAGGCAAAAGGCTAGAAAAATGGGTTTACAACTCAGTTCAGCTGCTGTTTTGTGATTTTTGGTGAAATACTTCACATCCTGCCCAACTCCCCACTTATCTGTGAGGCAAAACAGCCTTTTCCTGTTCTTCAAATACTTCTGATTGCCTCCTCTATTTAGGCTGCAAAATTGGAACAGACTTATTATTTGTCTGTCTGGTATCTATAAGTATTATGCCTGGAATTTGTCTGAGGACTGAAAACTGTGACAAGTCTTGAAGTTTTTTGAGTTCTTAACCTACACAGTAAAGTTTTTCTTTTTTACTGGTATGTTTTGTTTCATAAGAAGGAGGCAGAAATGTTGTGTAATTTTAATTTGAACCAGATTGCTTGTTGAAACTTCTGCCAGTGGTATTCACATGCTTGTGCACATGCATGTTAGTAAAGGCTTTGCTCCAAAAGTCAAATTTGTATAGTTAATGAATACCACTCAAGGGCCAAATCAAGGTAGCCTGGCTGTAAAACACCATAAACTTTGTAAGTATAAAAAGTTAAGCATTATCTTAAAAGTTAGTTTTTTTTAAAAATGAAGACATTCAAATATTGATACTACCGTGCCTCTCTGTAAGAAAGGAAGTATGTTGTCCAGCAGGAATTGAAGAATGAGAACTGCACCATACACTCATAGCTCCTCAGGTACCTCTAACAGAATGTTCACACATTTGTAGGTGAGATATGTGCTACTATTATGTCAGTGGCTTGCACTCTCTTCAAAGCAGAGAAAAGGAAGCTCTAGAATTGTGAATTCTGGCTGAAGGCATGGGAAAGAGGGTGCTTTTTATCTGCCTCCTCAAATGCTGTCTATGTCATGACTGTTTCCTTCATCTGTGTTTAGTTTTCTTTTTGGTCATGCTGTCCTGATCCTGTCTATCCACAGCTATTTGTCTTGGGTAGCTCCCTGTGCTGTTGCACAGCTAAATGATTTTTATCACTTTTGGCAATGCTACTGAAGTTTCAGAAGAGGGAAGGAGACAGCAGTCCCTGTAGTCTTAGGAATTAGGAAGAGCAATGGCAAGGATATTCAGACCTGGAACTGGTGAGCACCTGGCTTAAAAGGGAGTACATTGATTATGTGTTGCCCGCTTCAGACTCTTTTAAGTGCTTCAATAGAAGCTACCTAAAAGCTTCTGTTTCTTAGAAACAGGTAAAAAGTTGTTAACAGAAGATTGAACTTTCTGCCAAATCAAGGGCCTGCTCTTGCAGTGATGATTGAAAAAAAATGCAGTGGTTCTTGCATTAATTTATTTAGCTATAGGAATTTTGTAGTAATAGCAGAATATTATTTTCTCAATAACAGAAACGTTCAGAGAAATGTTTCAATGTTCAGAGAAACAAGTAAGCTGTTTTACATAATGGCATTCAAAATCAGGCTGAAGAAGAAAGCCAGAGTAGGAAGTTCCATCTGCTAGTAATTTGTTCTAGGAAATTTTTTTAGTAATGATGTGCTGTGGTAGTCTAACTAGATGAAGCTCTCTGTGCTGCATTCCCATGACTTCCCATAAAATACCTTATATGAAGAAGACTTGTCTTTATTAGTCAACTCATAATTTAGTGATTTTTTTAAATTACTGACTAACCTAACATCCAATAGAAGAGTCTGTTTTTTAAATTCTGTGTTCCTTAGGTTGACATCCTTAAGGCAACAGCTCTACCCCTTCTGAAGAAGTTTGGAATTGATGGTGAAAGTCTGGATATCAAGGTAAGACAGTTTGTTCCTTTCTTTTCAACCATGTGTTGGAATGATAATCCTGAAGTACTTCACAGGGCCATATGCTTGCTGTGGATTTCTGTCTCTAACAGATAATTAATTGTGGCTATGAGCCACACAGTGATAGAGAGGGTAAGGAGAAAGTAGTGACTTTTCTTAGTCTCCAAAGAAGACTGAGAAACCTTTTTGCTTTTTGCTGCTTTTCAGTTCATTTATGATCTATTTATTTCTACTTGTTCATTCTGCCCCGTGCTTGGGGCTAGGGAGTAAAAATAGAATCGTTAACCTTTTTCACCTGTCGGAGAGCTGGATCTGTGTTTGGGTAGTTGAGGTTTGCTTCCAGTTTGGAAAATACAGGAAAGAAGCTTTCTTAAAGACTACAGTCTTCAGAGGCCCAGTAAATCCCAGGATCTAAAACAATGTTTGGGTTTCTTTTAGGTTGGAGAAATGTGTGAAGGGCCTGGCTGCACTACTGGGGCCTGCTCTGCAAAACCTCACCCCGGGGTGCTTCCCCCCACCCTGCCCACAGCCCAAGTGCCTGTGTCATTGTTCTGGCACTGTCAGCCTCTACTCCTGTGACCCTGCAGCAGGGCTGGCCTCCAGCTTCCCACAGCCTTCCCTGTCTGGCTGTGGGCCTCCTTACCCAGACCCACTCGCTGGCCCATGTCTCAGCTCCACCCTTGGCTTGGAATGGTGGGACTGGGTCAGGCTAGACAGACCTGTTAGTGGGAGTGAGTTCATTCTAGTCCCTCACATACAGAATATTCGGAGTTGGAAGGGACCTGTAAGGATCATCAAGTCCAACTCTTAAGTGAATAGCCTATATGGGGGTCAAAGCCACGACCTTGGCATTATCAGCACCATGCTCTAACCAAATAGTTCTAGTCTCCTCAGCAGCAAGGTGCAGATTTGTTATGGAGACAAGTCTTAAGCCAAGGTTGTTTTGGTAAAGATGTTTTTGTTTGGTTTTGCACTGTTTCTAATTGAGAAGCCATGCCTTACTATGCTTGAGAGTGAAAAAGAAATCAATGCCTGCTTTTAGTTTTGGTGCAAAATCATTTCTGCCTGTAGGATGTAGTTTTCTTGCCTGTGTTCACATAATGTCCCTACAATGTCCCTACTTAAAACGTTTTTTTCTATGTGAAATAAAGGTTTAATTTTGGGGTATGTAGGTACATAATTTATACTATTTAATAACCTGCATTTTTCCTCTATTATTTGTTCTAGATCAACCGAAGAGGAATGCCTCCCAAAGGGGGTGGAGAGATACTGTTTGCTTGCCCAGTGAGAAAAGTCTTGCAGCCTGTTCAGTTCACAGACCCTGGAAAAATCAAGCGCATCAGGGGAACTGCGTATCCTTTTTGTTTGTTTGTCTGTTTCTCTACTTTTAAATGAGTTTGCTTATAAAAAAAAGTCCCCTAACTTGAAAGACACAGAAGTGCACCCGTGTTGCTGAGCATGCATCTGGGTAACACAGGGTAACATTACACAGAGTGGTCGTACAACTAGATTTCAGGACCATGTCTCAAAACTGCTGTGTTCAAAATATTGCTGTTCAAAAAGCATCTGTAAGCAAGTGAATAAATTTAAAACTGATCAGCACTATTTAAAATCTTTTCAATAGCAAGAAAAAGTTAAAATACCTTCCATCACATAATGTAGCAACACTAAAAGAAATCATACCTTGTGTGTAAATTCAATAGTAACAAATGTAGTTTAGTTGTTCATTGAATAGGTGACATCTCGGCAGTTAATAGTTTAGGAGAAGTTGGATGGGAGCTTAAATCTTAGTTCAGTTTACACCTTGCAGCCCACACTGAGCTTTTTGGTGTGTTTTGAAAGAAAGTTCTTTGTCTCTTTGCCTTCGGTAGTACCATTGCAGATGGAAGAGGAGGAGGTTTTACTTCCACGTGGAGATAAGGGCACAAAATACTGTTGTGAACTCCCCACTTTTTCAAACAACTGCAAATCTAGTCAATGTTTTGGATTGTTTGTTTCTTTTTGGTTTTATTTTTCTCTTGTGGCCTTCGTATGGTATCTGTCATGAATCTGCTGTCATTTTAGGAAGAAGGTAGAAATCCCTTACAAGAAACTGTCTTAAGCAGTGGCCAACCTGTAATTTAATTTGTGATTGAGAGTCCTAAACATGATCTGGCATTGATTACTCAAAAAGAAAGCAGGAATGAGGTCAAATTTTGTGCCAGAGATGTAGATTTGCATCCTGTTTCTTCTTTTACTTTATGGCACACCGTCACAACTGTGTATTTAAATGAAAAGACTGTAGAAAGTACTTATGTGCATATGGTTCTCTAAGTACAGGAACATGGACAAGACATATGAATAGATGTATAAAACACACATTTTCTGAAATAATGCACTGGGGCCTCTTCACTTTTGTCAGTCTCTGCTTTCAATTTCTCTGTGACCACAATGGATTTCTTAGCTCAGAAATGTAGATACTCTGTCCGGGTGTCACCACAGATGGCAAACAGAATGGTGGAATCTGCAAGGGGCATCCTGAATAAATTCATCCCAGACATCTATATCTACACAGATCATATGAAAGGGGTCAGCTCTGGAAAGTGAGTATCCAGAATTTACAGGAAACAGACATGTAATTCTGCATTTGTTCATCTGCTAGGGTGTCCTGATCTAATTTTACTGAGTTTTGGATCACAATCTCCTATTTTGTTGACTTGCAATAAATATTTCTCACAAGGAAAAAAAAGGGTGATTCACTAGATACATTTGTTTTACTTATGTAACAGAGATAAAGTGTGTTTTCTTAAACAAGGAATGCAATACATCATTACTGCCACTAAAGGCAATTTGAGCTCCCTTCATATTTAAATCTGTTGCTTTGAAGAGAGATTAAGATCAAAGGTGCCATGGTATGTTGAGGAAATCAACATTCAAAGCTGACTGTACACCTTCTGATGGAAATGGTAATATTAAGGATAGGACGGAGGTGTTTTAAGGAAGAGTTAAAGCAGTATGGGCTGTCCTCTGCTGAATGGCTGAAGGAGCCATTCAGTCCTTCAGCGAGGACTGAAAAATTAATTTATTGTACTTCCACTGACTTTGTTTGCTGGCAGAACACAGAAGTGGTGATGCTATTCAGACAACTTTGCTGTTATCTGTCATCTCTGTTGTCCTCTTGTTATTCTTCCTTGAGGTTAAAAGATTCTGGAAAACTCACTTGTTTGCATTCTGTCTGTATGCTCAAATGCAGGCGTGCATGTTTTCTTTCACTGTTTCTGCTTTTTGAAATATTTCCTTTAAATTTATTAGATTCAAAAGTTTACAAACCTAGGAATTGTTGAATAATTTTTTAGTATTTTTTGTCTTTTCCAATCCCTCATCATATTTAATATCCCAGGTTTGTAATTTTAATGGCTCCAGACTGTTTAATAGGATCAGAATTGCAAAAATTTTTCTGGGAGCTGTGTGGTTTTGGGGTCTCAATTTTTTTGTTCATCTGTTCATAAAATTTTAAAAGTAAAATGAATTGGGACAGCAACATTATTTTTACAACATGTAGCTCATGCAGAGGGATAAACAATAGCTTGGGAAGAGGAACTGAATCCCTTTCAACCTGGCTGGCTAGATTTCTGATGCTACTGTGTTGTGACATTCATCTTAAGTATGAATCCAGTATGATAGCAGTATCCCTGATATTAATTGGTCTAATCTTGCTAAATATTGAGGCTTCCAGGGGAAAGAGCTGAAGCCATAAAGAAGGGTAGTTTTGGTTTTGAATGTCACAGAGAAGTAACACCAGATACCTTTGAAATGTTTATCAAACACAAGTTAAATAAATGTGAACGATACCCTCCTTTATTAAAAAAAAATAGCATTTCTGAGATGGATGGCTTTTTTTTTTCTTTTTCATTTTTCCTGTTTGAAGAGTTTAGCCTAGGAAAAGCCAGCATAGATGGTTTTGTCACAAGTGGTACTGGGTTTGACTTTTAGATACTGATGTTAATTTTCTTTTTCCAGAGTGAATCTATTGTATCAACCAGGACATTTGTCATCCTCTAGTAGGAGGTGTTTATCACTTGAAGTTCTTTCTCATTACTCCAATTTTGTCTTTAAATCAAATGCACTTTTTCCCTTTCTTTCAGATCACCAGGTTTTGGCATGTGCCTTACTGCAGAAACTATCAATGGCACTATTCTCAGTGCTGAGCTAGCCTCAAACCCTCAGGGCCAGGGAGCAGCTGTGCTTCCTGAGGAACTGGGCCAGAATTGTGCTAAGCTGCTGCTTGAGGAGGTCTACAGAGTAAGTGACCAATATGTTTTTTGTCTATAGGTGTAAGGGAAGGAGGTGATAAAATTGGTAAAGGGATAGGTGGTTTGGTGGTACTGTCAGACAGGCTCAGATCCAAACAGAGAAATGATCTGGTGCTGCCAGTGTCTTCATGCAGGTAAAAAGTGTTTTTGAATGATTCCTTTAACAGTGTAATGACTTACTGGGGCATGTTATTTCCAATGTCTGATATGTGTTAATATGAATCACGGGACTGGCAAATTCTTCTTCTGTTGCTTTTTGTCTGCAACAGAATTCAGTTAGCTTCACATGGGCTGCTGATTTTTAAAATAGGATGGATGGGTAATATAGTCAGTTCTTCTAAACTAGTGGCTGGAATTGATGTCTCTGGACATCAATTATGAGTGGAAGAACATAGAAGGGAGCAAAAGGGGCAAAAAACCCAGCAGGCCTCCGTGTTGACCACTTTGTGATGATGATGACAAAGTCAAATGTGCTGAGAATTGTTGGTTGTATGAAGAATTGGCTGAATGGGTTGTTGGAAGGGACCTAGGATGGTGTTTACTTAGGAATCCTAAGCGCATCGCAGTTTTCTTCAGCCTAGCTTTTTTCCTTTATTAAAATGATTTTCATTTGTGGCAAGAATTTTAGCAGATGAGCAGCTTTCAGTCTTGCAAATGACTTGGCAAATAGCACCCTGACGAGTTTCTTAATTTAACTAAGAACTTTCCAGCTGCTTTGTTTTTTATCTCCACAAATATGAAAATAACTGTTTTTCAGCATTGATAAAACATGTTTGGCCTTTAGGAGGCAGTCATCTACAAATTTTACTCACTATTTTAAAAACCAAGTAGTTACTCTGTACTGTAATAACCTGTCTGACTTCGCAAAGCGTTAAGACTGCCATTATTGAGATTTTGTATTAGGGAATGTAGTTAATTACAAAAATGCCCCTCAGCCTCATAAATCACATCCATACCTGTGGTAGATTGTTCATCTGTGCCCATATTATCTTTCCCTGCTGCAAATCCTTCATCTGTTTGAATTATCATCTGGCCACCTTTTCCAGTCATATTTTTTCTTTGTTTTATTCAGAATATGCACCGTGTTGCTGAAGAACTTTTCTTTTCTAGCCCAGGTTTCTTATCTCATAGAAGTGCCACCAAGAAAATGTTCTGCCTGGGTTTCCGGGTACAATCTAGACCCCTGGTGTTTGAAAGTCCAGCATGTGTGGAGAATGTAGTCACAACTAGTGACTGAAATATCTGTCTGTTTCTGCAATTATGTAGTGTCATGTAGTTATTTTTATTTCAGGGGTGAACTGTACAAATCTTTTGGTACATTAGTTGCTTTGTGTAAATGTCTTGGAAAATAACTTCAGGTAGTCAGATGTCCAGAGACATCAAAAATCCAGCTTCCACATACTTTTATTAGCAGCAATAGGTATTTTTTTTCCTTTGGAAATGGTTCAGCACTTGACAGATTAAAACTAGTGAGGGAATTTGTCCAGATATTATGCTTTGCACAGAGTCAGATGTCAGAGAACTTATGAAATGAAGAGGGCTGGAAAGGCCTAAAGCAAGTAACTTTCTCCTTTCGTGTACTGTAGCCATTTGAATATGATGAGTCAAATTCTGCAAAGGGTAGTAAGGCTCTCAAGGCAGCAGGAAAAAAACATTTGAGGAGGAAGCACGGTCAGGCAAGTCTTTGAATCATAAAGTAATAGGCTGCCAGATTTCAGTGTGTTTGAGGAGCAGATTCTGAGTGAGTGAGGTTGTTAGCTGTGGCTTGCTATGGTACTGCTAGTGCTCCTGGAAGACTCTTTTATGTGTGGGTGACTTCTGTCCAAGAGTGACTGAAAAATGCTGAGCAGAGTACAGACTGTTTGTTCTTCACTACAGCAGCTCACTGTGGAAAAATTCTAGTTTGCTAGCATTTTTGGCCATTGTGCTAGTTATCCATTGGAGTGCTTAGCCATTATTTAGTGAATTTCCCTCTCCCTCTATCATAGGCAATATGATGGGTTTTGTTACATAGTTTTCAGAATACACACTTGAATTTATGTATGATATGTGGTCATACAGTGCTAGCCTGAATTTTGAAAGAGAAGGTTACTTTCTCATTTTCTTTCTTTTGTATTTTTTGGGGGTTAGTTTGTTTTTTGTTTTGGGATGGGCTCTTTTAGAGTGTTTGGTTTTTGGACATTTGGTTTTTTGTGTTTTGTTTGTTTGTTTGTTTGTTTGTTTGTTTTTATTAGGTCAGTTTGATTTAGTGTTGAACCCAGAGAGGATATAAAAACATGTTGCAAAGTGTGCAGTGTTTGTTTAGGTTTAACACACTATTTTTTTATGTTTGTTTGCCTAGATAAGATGTTTAGTGAAACTAAAAATTTGAGAAAGCAAGAATAGATTGCTCTGAATAGGCAATCTTTAAATCCCACGTCTTTTTACGCCACCTACTTGTTGAATACAGGGCTCAAGGGAGAATTTATTGTCCTGTGTTTAGATCTTCTCTTTATGAGATTATTTCATCATCTGTGTTTTTGCCAGTAGGTACTGTGCTGTGGGAGCCAGGGAGGGTTGACCTGAAAAGGGCACCTTGAGAGCACTGGAGACAATTCTCTTTAAAAGGGATCACCTTTAGGTGTTGAAATCACCTAAATCTGCTGCAGTTCATTACTGTGGAAAGGGGTCCAGGGACATTTTGTAAAGTGCTTGCTATTGTGTAAACTTTACCACCTATGAAATCTAAGGATTTGAGTCTTGCTAAATGTCCTTTAATTAAGCCTTCAAAAGGAAATTAAATAGGTTGCATGATTCTTGGAATAAGCAGAGCTTTTTTAATGCACATTTGTTGATGAAGAGATGTCAGAGCTAATTGACTAACAATAAGTGGCACAGTGCCTTAATTGCAGTGGCTCTGCAAGAGGGGGCAATGGAGCGACTGATTAGAGTTGTCATTACAAATCCATATGTAGCTCTTTCTGAAGGTTAATTGTAGAAGGCCAGTAAGGATTTTAACTCTTGTCTTTGAAAGGCATTGTTTATGGGAGCTTTATGTAGAGAGTAATTGGCAGAATGGAAAGGCCTGGAAGAACTGGAAGAGGATTTAATTTTTATATTCTTTGTAATCATGAAAAATAGGGGAGTTCGTGTACCTGTTTAAGGCTGAATTCTTCAATGAAGAAAGGCTGAGTTGCTCGGGGATCTTGGAGGGGCAGGAGGGCTAAGGCTGTTTGATTTATTGAACTAGAGCTAAAATGAGTGAAGGATTTCACTGATGGCTTAATTTTCAAGATGGTCTTACCATCACAAATCCCAAAAACCAAAATGCAAACCTTCTGCAATAATTTGTTACCCTCCACATAACAAATTACTGAGTCCTGCAAATACGTACCACACAGGTAAAGGAGGAAATTGCATGTATGCCAAAATATAACTAACACTCAATCAAAGCCAGGCTCAAGATCAGAAGAATAAACCTTTTTGAAACACTGTTGCCCAATACACAGAGTTGTGATATTTGTATGTACATGTCAGCTATAGTATTTTTATAACATTTAAAAATGGATGGGATTTTAAGTGATCTGTGTCTAATTGTCACAACTAGCTGAATCTGGCTCTGTCGTCAGTGTAAACAATAATGGAGAAACCACCATAAACTGAATTAATACAGTCTAGAAGCTGCATTCTACATTGGTAATGAGTGCCAGCTATTTTGGAACAAACATATTTTGGCTCCGACTTTGCCCATCCCATTTCTTTTGGGAGTGTTGCTGTTAATTTTTGACTCTTGAGTAAGCAGGTGGATTGATAGAAAAAAACTTGGCCTCCTTGGGAGTGTTAAGTCCTTCATTTGGCAGAAGTTACTGTTCAGTCATTAGATTACGAGTAATCACTTGATGTCACTGTCGGGGAACTGCCTGTGTAGGAATGGTGTTGCAAATAAGTGGTTTAGATCACTTAAATCACTGGCAAAAGTATCAACAAAAGCAAGTTTTTGTATAAATTTGTTGATGTGCAACAAAGTTTAATGGCAAGGTTCACTATTGCTTACTACACAGACGAAGCACATAGAGAAAAATTGGATTAGAATGAATCTACAATGATTTATGCAGAGAACGGGAATGCAAAAGGGTAAGGATGGAAAAGGATGACACTGCAGAAGGGGTAAGGGAGATCCTTTGGGTCACAGAAGTGGACCCCTTGCCAAATGTAGCCTCAGACTTGATCAACGATTTGTCTGAAGGATGTAGCAGCATTTAATCATTGACTACTGGAATGTTGACACAATCAAGTACTTCTGTAAAGTGCATGTGCACCAGTGCACACAGTATGGGGAACAAACAAGATGAGCTAGAGACCTGCATGCAGTCACAGGGCTTTGATCTTATTGCGATTACGGAGACATGGTGGGATAGTTCATGTGACTGGAATGTTGTCATGAAGGAGAGACAGACCAGGAAGGCAGGGTGGCAGAGTTGTCCCCTGTGTGGTGCAACGCCTGGGATGTATCGAGCTCTGTCTTGGGCTGGATGATGAGCTGATGCGTCAGGATAAAAGGGCAGACTGGTAAGGCTGACACTGTTCTGGGTGTTTGCTGCCTGATCAGGAGAAGGAAGCAAATGAGGCCTTCTACAGGCACCATGAAGCAGCCTCAAAGTCACAGGCCCTGATTCTTTTGGGGGACTTTAACAACCCTGACATCTGCTGCAGAACCAACACAGTGAAACACAAACAGCCCAGGAGGTTCCTGGAAAGCACTGATGACAATTTCCTGACACAGGCAGTGGAGAATCCCACAGGGAATGGTGTGCCGCTCAACTCATTCTAACAAACAGGGAAGGCCTTGCTGGAGGTGCGGAGTGTGGAACTCAGTACCTCAGCCTCAGCAGGATGAGGGGGAAGCAGGGCAGTAAGCTTACAACCATGGACTTCAGGAGAGCTAACTTTGGCTTCTTCAGGGAGATCTTCGTGGAGAATGTAATGGAAAGAAGTCCCACGGGGTCCAAGAGACCCTGAGGGGTCCAAGAGAGTTGATTGATATTCAAGGATCACTTCCTCCAGGCTCAAGAACAATGCATCCAAATGTGCAAGAAATCAGGCAAAGGGGAAAAGAGATCTGATGGATAAATAAAGAACTCCTCTCATTATCAAGGGTAAGCAGGAAATACACAGGAGCTGGAAGCAGGGTCAGGTCCCTTGGCATGAATATAGAGAGGTTGTCAGAGTAAGCAGAAATGAGACAAGGAAAGCCAAGGTCCACCTGGAATTAAGTCTGGCAAAGAATGTCAAGGACAACAAGAAGGACTTTTTCAAGTACATCAATAACAAAAGGAAAAAGGATAATATGGGCCTGATACTAAAAGGGAGGGGGACCCTGTTAACACAGGCACAGAGGAGGCAGGGCTAATAAATACTGCCTTTGCATCGATCATCACTGGCAAGAACAGCCCTCAGGGATCTCTGACCCAGGAGACTAGGGAGAAGGAAAGGTTCAAGGAAGCCTTGTCTTGCTCAAGGAGAAGTGGGCTGGAGTCAGGCAAATCTGGCATCCACAAGCCCATGGGCCCAGATGGGATGCACCCGCAAGTGCTGGGAGAGCTGATGAACACCAAAGCTGGGCAATTTACAACCATCTTTGAAATGTTGTAGTGATCAGGAGAGGTGCCTGAGGACTGGAAGAAAGCAAATGTCACTCCAGTCTTCAAAAAGGGCAAGAAGGATGACCCAAGAGACTACCAGCCAGTCAGCCTCACTGGAAAGGTGATGAAGTGCCTCGTTATGGAGGCCATTTCTATTCACATGAAGGACAAGAAAGTGAATAGGAATAGTCAGCATGGATTCATTAAAGGTAAATCATACTTGACTGACCTGCTTGCCTTCTATAATGAAACAACTATATGGATGGATGAGGGGAAAGCGGTGGATATTGTCTGCCTTCCCTTCAGCAAGGCTTTTGACACTGTCTCTCACAACATCCTCATAGGCAAACTCAGGAAGTGTGGACTGGATGAGTGGACACTCCCCCTCATCCCCTCACTGGATGAGGCGGAGTGAAAACTGGCTGAATGGCAGATCCCAGAGGGTTGTAACCAGTGGCATGGGGTCTGGTTAGAGGCCTGTCACTAGTGGTGTCCCCAAAGGTTAAATACTGATCCAGTATTGTTTAACTTCTCCACCAATAACTTGAACAAAGGCACAAATGCCTCAATGATGCCAGAAAGCTGGGAGGAGTGGCCGATACCCCAGAGGGCTGTGCAGCCCTTCAGAAGGGCCTCGACAGGGTGGACAGATGGGCAGAGAAGAACCTTCTCAAATTCAACAAAGGCAAATGCAGGGTCCTGCATGTGGGGAAGAACAACCCTGGGCACAAGCAGAGGCGGGGGACTGACCTGCTGGGGAGCAGCTCTGTGGATCCTGATGGACAACAAGCTGTCCATGAGTCAGCTCTGTGTGTCCTGGTGGCCAAGAAAGCCAATGGTATCCTGGGGTGCATAAGGAACAGCACTGACAGCAGGTTGAGGGAGGTGATCCTGCCCCTCTGCTCAGCCGTGATGAGGCCACATCTGGAGATCTGTGGCCAGTTCTGGGCTCCTCAGAACAGGAGAGACATGGGGCTCCTGGAGCAAGTCCAGAGGAGGATGACAAAGATGATTAAAGGACTGGAGCATCTCTCCTATGAGGAAAGGCCAAGAGAGCTGGGCCTGTTTGGCATTGAGAAGAGATGACTGACAGGACGCCTTACCAATATATCTAAAGGGAGGATGCCAGGAAGATGGATCCAAGCTCTTCTTGGTGGTGCCAGGCAATAGGGCAAGAGGCAACGAACAGAAACTAATGCATGGGAAGTTCCACCTGTATATGAGGAAGATATTTTTACATATCCTTTACAGTGCAGGTGATTGCACACTGAACAGATTGCCCAGAGAGGTTGTGGAGTCTCCCTCACTGGAGATATTCAAGAACTGTCTGGATCAATCCTGTGCTGTGTACCCTGAGGTGATCCTGCTTTAGCAGGGAAGTTGGACCAGCTGATCTGTTGTGATCCCTTCCAGTCTTAACCATTCTGTGATTCTGTGACTAACAATTACAAAATGATTCAGTTAAGATTTACTATAAGCAGAGTAGTAACTTAGTTGTAAATTAAGAGATGGCAATGTTCATACTACACTTGTCGTAATGTATTAAAATCAATTCATACATGCACACACATAGACACAAAGAAGTATATAAAAGGGATAAAAATTCCCCTCAAGTTTAGTAAAATACTTAGGTCAGATGGCTTTGTACCTGTCAACAGGTGAAGGGTTAAGCTTTGAGGGTTGAGTATATCAGCCCAGGCCCTGTCAACAGCTTTTGGTGATTGTTCTCCAAGATTTGCAGACTTGAGGGTTGTTGAGCTTCAAGAGGCGTACCACTTAGAGGGAGGTGCTGGTGCAGCCTGCTGTGGCCCAGGAGAACTCAAA
Organism: Struthidea cinerea; assembly: GCA_013397865.1. Taxonomy (NCBI): domain Eukaryota; kingdom Metazoa; phylum Chordata; class Aves; order Passeriformes; family Corcoracidae; genus Struthidea; species Struthidea cinerea. Next base: position 213,014 of record VZTI01001121.1, on the reverse strand, counting down.
GTCCCTCACTTAGTACTGCTGCCTATAGGGTTGTGAGGTGCTTGGCTTTAGCCTTCTCTCTCCATCCTGGCCACAATCTGGGTCAGTTGTTACTGAAATTTTCCTCAAAAGGTGCAGTAACAATAGTATTGTTCCACCTGGGCTATGATTTAGACAAAAATAATGTTCCAAGGCTGTCCATTAGAAAACAGCAGTTCGTTAGGCAGAAGTTCCTAGGAACAGACTGTTTCTGATAAGCTCAAGAGGAGCTTGACTGCCCAGGAGCCATTAATCAAGGTCAATGTCTAATGAGAATTGCTGAGGAGATCGTAGAGTGGCCCAAGGGGACGGGGGGAACGCACCACCACAAATGGGCATAACAGATTGCTACTGCACAGCAGTACTGGGGATGACTGACTCACTGCAGCAAGAGAGCTTATGTAAGCAGTTAGGACATGATGGATGCATTGTGTTTTGATATGTTGCTTAGGACATGTTTGTCTCCATGCTGATCGAAGCTTTTGTATAAATTTTGTTATAAAAGTAGATAGTTTATAATGTTTTCAGCTGTAGAGAAACAAAAAACCAAGCACAGAAAATGTAAAGTTTTCATCCAAGTAATGAGGAGTATTTTGAATTATTAACTGAACTACAAATACAGAAAGTCTGGTGTCATGAATACTCCTTACCAAACTCTTATCTGCTTCTTGTTCATGTTTCTCATTGGCAAATACAGCTGGTGAGATCTGTGGCTGTAGATTGCACCAGCAAATTCTGCAGGTACCCTGTTCACTCAAGATAAAGCACAATTTTTATTGGTCCCATAGAAGGCATTAGGTTGAGTACATGAACTTCACTTTAGTATGACAAGTTCACACAGTTAAAAGGGTTCAAGTACTGCTGTAAGAGCATGTTTTGGAGCTGGGTCATGGTAGTGAATGTAATAAAGCTACTTATTTTGCTGTGGTATAGTTGTATGAAATGCCGAGACTTTTTCAGAAGAATGGAGCTGAGGCTTGTCACACAGAAGCAAGGCCATCTTGAAAATTAAATCTTCAGTATCTCTCCTTGGAAAGGTTCTCCTTTCTGCCTCTCACTGAGTAAATGTGCTGAGGTTGTCACATTGACTGATTTTCTTAATCTATCTAGTCCAAAATTTATTTTGTCCCTTGCCTTTTTGGATAGTGTTGTCTCTTGAAATTATGATAGGTTACCTTCCTTGTTGACAAAGGTAATTGTCAGTTTACCTCATTAGAGAACTTGGTTTTAGAAAGATGAGGTTTTAGTTTCATTCTCTCCAGAGAGTCTATTCAGACGACATAGCATTAGGCCTGACGCAGCAGAAAACTGTTCACAGATTTCATGTGGCTGTGGATCAGTATGAATATAAGGACAGTCCAGTATAATGTCAGATATTTTTTCTGGTTTCAGTGGTTTTGCATAGCAGTAGTTGGTAAATTCTCTCTACAGCAGTCTTGACTGGAAGTATCCCTTTAAATTTGTATTCCAGCTTTGTAAACAATTCTTACTTCTAATTCTAGTCTTCCGGTTCTAATTAATGTATGTGTCATAGTAAACACCTTCCACATACAGAACAATTTACTTTGCATATATGACTTACTACAGTCACATATGTACAAGAGTATATGTAGTTCTACTTAATTTTATGTATGGCTCTTTCACTTAGCGATTAAAAAAATCTTCCATTTTAATTATGGAGGGAAACGTTCTACAAATGTAAACCCACAAAGCAGCAGCAAGTGGTTTTGTGGATAAGTGCTAAATAACTCTTAACTTGCTGGTTTGCACCTGCTAACACTGAACTATTTGTCCGAATGTAACTATCGTTATCATAAAATGCTGGAATTCATGGTATCTTCAAATGCATATGAACTAGAGCTAATACCTCTTTTCAATTTGCTGCAAAGAAATTCTTCAGTGTTTACATTCTGGGGTGTTAAAACAGTTTAGGAGGGATGTTTAATGTGACCTTCTTACTGGGTTTTGTTTTAGTTCTGTTCCTTTCCCAGCCTGCCAAGTGAAATGAATTTGTCATTGTTAAAAAATCTACATTTTTATCTCCTTGGCCCTTAAAAACTGGGAGTGGTATTTCAGCCTTTTAAGTGTATATTTTGCCTTTTTTACTCTCCTCTCATCTAAATTTCTGGTTTGTACACAGATTAATTATTAAAACATTTTGGTTTGTAGGGAGGCTGTGTAGATTCAACAAATCAGAGCCTTGCTCTGCTCCTTATGACCCTTGGACAGCGGGATGTTTCCAAAGTCCTGTTGGGACCTCTGTCTCCATATACGTAAGTTGTTTTGTTCAGTTCAATTACACAGTCGTGTTTTAATTCACTAGTTTTATTGCACACAGCTATTTTTATATATGGAAGACTTTTCCTATGGTTACAAATAGAACAACTTGTACCTGACTTCAAATGAGACAAGTGGTGTAAGTTGCCTAGAGTTTGTTTCTACATGTTAGATGAGTCCCTTACTGTTCTATATTATTCCTATTTCTGAGAATTGCAGAGACAGGATTTATTGATGGTTCTTGACCTTGCATATATGTGTACATCAGTTTGCTTTTTGTTGCCTAGTGTACACTATTATGTTTTCCCTGGTGCGCTCTCGTAGCTGTGTCATTAAATGTCGTATTTCAAAGGGCTAGTCAAACTCTAGAGCTGTGATTTTTCCTAGGAAACAGCTTAAGACTTCAGTTCATGGAGCTGTGTACTATTTCAACGTTTTATCGGGCAGCAGAATCTTATCTGGTCCTTCAGTCTCAGTTTTTACTAAAGCTTTGTTTGCAGCTGCTAGTTGTTCAGAGGATAGAAAGAAATTAATTTCTTATATTGCTGGTTATAAACACAGGTTACAGAATCATCAAGGCTGGAAAAGATGTCCAACATCATCAAGTCCAACTTTTGACTGAGCACTATTTCTCAACTGGACCATAGTGCTAGGTCTAGTTGTTTCTTTAACACTTCCACAGACTGTGACTCCACCACCACCATGGGTGGCCCATTTCAATTCTTAACAACCCTTGCAGTGAAAAAACTTCCTGATGTCTGATCTGAATCTTCCCTGGTGCAGCTTGAGGCGAGTTCCTCTAATCCTGTCACTTGTTGCCTGGGAGAAGAGACTGACCCCCACCTCCTTTCAGGGCGTGTAGACAGCAGTAAGGTCTCCTGTGAGCCTCCTTTTCTTCAGGCTAAACAACCCCAGCTCCCTCAGCTACTCCTCGTGGGACTTACTCTCTAGACCCTTCACCAGCTCCATCACCCTTCTCTGGACGTGCTCCAGCACCTCAAAGTCTTTCTTAGAGTGAGTGGCCCAGAACTGAGCACAGGATTCAAGGTGTGGCCTCACCAGTGCTGAGTACAGGGGAACAATCCCTGCCCTGGTCCTGCTGGCCACACTGTTGCTGGCACAGGCCAGGATGCCATTGGCCTTCTTGGCCACCTGGGCACACCCTGGCTCATGTTCAGCTGCTGTCACCAGCACCCCCAGGTCCTTTTCCTGTGGGCAGCTTTGCAGCCACTCTGCCCCAGCCTGTGGCGCTGCCTGGGGTTGTTGTGACCCAAGGGCAGGAGCCGGCACTGGCCCTTGTTGAACCTCACACCACTGGCCTTGGCCCAGGATCCAGCCTGTCCAGATCCCTCTGCAGAGCCTTCCTACCCTCCAGCAGATCAGCACTCCCACCCAACTTGGTGTCATCTGCAAACTGACTGAGGGTGCACTCAATCCCCTCGTACAGGTCATTGATGAAGACATTAAACAGAACTGGCCCCAGTACTGAGCCCTGGGGAACACCACTGGTGACCGGCCACCAGCTGGATGTAACTCCATCCACCACCACTGTCTGGTCCCAGCCATACAGATGGTTTTATACCCAGTGAAGAGGGCACCCATCCAAGCCATGAGCTGTTACTATAGTTCCCTGAGTCCTCCTTCTGACTCTTCTGGTATGAGCATCACACTGGCCAACCTCCAGTCCTCTGGGACCTGCTCAGTTAGCCAGGACTGATGCTACATGATGGAAGGCAGCTGGTGAGTGCTTCTGCCAGCTCCCTCAATACCCTTGCATGAATACCATCCAACCCCATAGACATGTGAGTGTCTAAATTGTACAGCCAGTCACTAACTAGATCCTCCTGGGGTACAGGAGATCTATTCTGCTCCCTGTACCCCAGCTCAAGGGGCTGGTTGCCCTGGAGATAATAGTCTTACTGTTAAAGACTGAGGCAAAGAAGACATTAAGTACCTCAGCCTTTTCCCCATCCGTGATGACAATGTTCCTCTCTGCGTCCAGGAAAGCGAGAGATTTTCCTTGGCCCTCCTTTAGTTTTTAATGTATTTTAAAAAAGNTTAAGTACCTCAGCCTTTTCCCCATCCGTGATGACAATGTTCCTCTCTGCGTCCAGGAAAGCATGGAGATTTTCCTTGGCCCTCCTTTAGTTTTTAATGTATTTTAAAAAAGACTTTTTATTACCTTTCACAGCAGTGGCCAAATTGAGTTCTATGAGAAAGTGGTTAGGGAAACAGCATCCATTATCAAAAATTTAATTTATCAGACTTGCAAGTGATTTACTAGATCACAGTTATTTCTAGAGACTGAGCAGTTATTCTTTAGTCAAATGAAGGGAGGTTTGTTTATCTGACAATGGCATCAAATAATAAGAGTATGAACTGTCCTTTTTCGGTTATCATGGTACCGGTGCTGTATACGTGAAAGGTACAGTACTGTGATAACTGAAGAATGGTGGTGCCATCACATGAGAGCTAAAAATTTCCTAACTGCTCTTCTCAACTCCTGATACCTTGGAAACAACATTCATCAAATTTTAAGGGGAAGACAGGGAAGTGTCCCATTGCACAGAGGGGAAGTAATCCCTTGTAAAGTAAGTATTCGTGTGGAAGGTTTTGGAAGAGTAGATATTAGTGTTTGAAGTGCACAGTTAAGCATATGAGACAATCCAATCACTTGTCATTGCGAGTATTTTTAAATTTTTTACCCTTTTTTTGTTCTGTGAAAATCAAGCAAATGCACTAGTTTATTTTGTAAGCAGGCAGAGTTCAAGTTGGTGTGTTGTCACGTCTTCCAAGCTAGGTGTATGCAGCAGGGAAAAAGGTCAAGAGTACACATATTGAAGCAGCAGATCTTAGAATCTGTCATTCTGTGAGAACCTGTGACTCATCAGTCCTGTGAGGATCTGTTCTATCTGTGAGATAGAATGCAGCTTTTTATGCAGCACCCCCATGCCCTCAAGTAGGGCTGCTTATAAAGGACTGGTATATTTGGCTCCCAAGCTACTCATTCGATACACAACCTCATGAAGTAAATTGCAGTACTGTCATGTTCCACATCCTTGTCTCTTCTTTTCTCTCTCAGAGCTGTGACATCTCTGCATTTAACACTTACACCCTACAGAGTCTGAAGCTATTTAAAAGCTATGTTATGCTAGATTGGCTTCCCTGTCCAGCATAATATAGGATGAATGTGACAGCTCAGCTGGCTGCTGAGAACATCACATGGGGAAAAACTGCTTTGAAGTATGTTCATCAGAATGAGGAAATTTCTTTGAGATCTTTGTATTTTCATGGGATACATCTGTTGCCTCAACTAATGATGGTGGGTGGAAGGGCAGGCAACACCATGAGCAGGGCTGTCCTGAGTGCCAATGGGGCTACCACTCTGTATGACCAGCAGCTATCTGCATCTTCCCTTTCTTAGCATCCATATTTCACAGAAGTAAATGCCTTTCTGTCAAGCTGAGCTTAAAACCAAATGCAGGGTGCTGGCCATGCCACTAACTCACAGAGGTCAGTCTGGCAGTACAGACCTGTCTGCATGCAGGTGGATCAGCATGAGCCAGGGGTACGGGAAGGATAGCAACAGGAAAACCTGAGTACCCCAACCCTTGGCTTTGCAAGGGTTTAGGGGCTTCAAGAGGTGGGGTTAGGGTGCCTCTGCCCAGCCAAGCTGACATTTTTAGCTATTCCTCTGACTGGGGGTGCCCACCTCCAGCTCCTCAGTCTGTGTCCTCCTGGGAAGGTCTCTGGCAGGACTCAGGAGAGCAGTGCTGGGGCTGCCAGTGCTGCCAGGCAAAGCCCTGTGCAGGCCACAGGGCGACTGAACCAAGAATGCACTGCTGGTGCACAGGTCTTCTCTCACACTGGTCCATTGGTTGCTTTGCCCAATACATGAAGTTCTTGTGTACTTTTTGATAATCCTTAGCAGGCTTTGCAGAAAAGACAGCGCTTAGATAAACCGGCTTTTTACTCTTGTTGTTGTTGTTGGCTGTAAGACCTCCAGTGTGGCCCACGTAGCTGTCCCTGCACCTAAGAAGCAGTGTTCAGCTCTGCCTTGTTCTTGCCTGAACACACAGCGTAAATTTTCAGCAAAATAAGCCTTCTTTGTACTTTTCACCCCCTCCCTCAGTCCTCCAGCCTGTGCCTGTGTGGTTGGTACAGCCTGCACTATTATTTGAGGTGCTCACCTGTGACCCAGACCAACCTCAGAGCTAATACAGACCTCCCTTCTGTCACATACCTACCTTCCCGCCTCTTTTTCTCCTATTTTCAGGGCTCATACCACTTGTGCTTCTACTGCTACAAGACAAAGCTGGCCTTTTGCTGCTTCGACATTCTCCCCTGATGTTCCCAGGCAGCCTCCCCTTCCCTTGCACTCCAGTGAGCCTTTCCCATGTACATGGGGGATGATACTTTTCTCACTCTGCGTTTATTCAAAAGGGAGAAAAGGCAGAGATGCAGGGTGCAAAGAGAAGTATGTACACCTATGTGCAAGGAGAAGTATGGACTGAACTGATCCCACAAACATGTTGCAGAGGTTGCTGATGACCATTTAGGATTTTTCCCTGAGTCTCTGGCTCCACACTGCCAGGATTTGTACAGTTTATTCTGTGCCCTCCTTGCAGTTCAGCATTCCACTCCTGCTGTTTTGGGCTTGGCTGCTTTCTTGTCACAGTGCCAGAGCCCTGTGAGAGGACCCAGCTAAGGAGCAGGCTGATAGAGTTTGTTGCCTGTCAGCTTTATTGAAGCAATTATGCCAGCATATGCCAATTTGCCTATCATAGCTGCAACCAGGAACCTTGCAATTGGGGAGGCATGGAAGAAAAGGTATTTTTTCAGTTCTTCCTTTAAACTGTTAATCTGTTTGAGAGATGAGAGAGCTTGTGTCTGTGCTGAGGCAAGTTATCAGCCCAGGAAGGTGCGGTAGAAAGTATACATAGCATTGGGAGCAATGTTCCCACATTCACCCTGCAGAATTATTCAGCAGATTGCCCCAGAGATAAGTCATATCATCCCAAGCACACACCAGTATAGGTAAAGCATCCTCTCTTTTTCTGGGTCCTGTCATTTTTCTCTCTTCCTGTGCATATATCTGAGTGCAGGAGCAGCAGCATGCCCAGCTGAAGTGTATAAAGCAATTTTGGTCCTGCAATTTTCATTGTACTTCTTCACAATTTCTGTGAATAGGAGCTGCCAGGAGGCTTTCAGAGGTCTCATGATGCCACGGTGGGGACAGGCCTATGCTTTTGGTCTCCTGCTTCCCATTTTGTGGGTACTTTCTCTTGATTTGTTGTAATCATGTATGTGTGATTAGCTTGCAATTATGCTTTCAGCATGTAGAGCAGACAAGCCAATGTGTGAACGGGATGTCCACATTCCCTTTCTTTAAACTAAGGAAAGCACATACCAGTTGCTGGAGGAGATTAAATCTTAGTTCAGGACTGCAGATTTGCTTGTGGCCATGACTGGAAGAGTCCAAGCTTTTGTCTGGAGCAATTACAAATTTTCTTTTGTAGTCTTTTGGTGTAATTACTTGTTCCCTCTTTTGGAGAAGCCAGTAAAAATGTTTTCTTGGCTGTTTTTGGTTTTGTTCTTTTTTTATAGTTTGTTGTGTTACTCACCCTCCAGTCAGTGTTTGTTTAGGATCAGTGTGATTGCTTAGTTTCTTCGTGCCTTTCTTTCTGAAATGATGAAAGGATTTTTTTTTTTTCTGAAAATGAGAAAACAGGAAGAATTGTGAGTCAGAATGTAATTCTAATGAAACATTTAACTAAGAAGTGGAGAAGTTAGTAATACAAATCAAACACATGCTTTAGGATCTCTCTTAAAGTATGTACCCAACCTTGTGGCTATCCCTGTTTATGTTTTATTTCTGCTTTAAACATTGGGCAGGGGAAAGGAGGAAAATCACAGGTTGGTATGGGGTTCATATAGCCCTGATGAAGAGTCAGCATCAGGAGTAAATGACCTTGCCTGGCTACATTTGTCTCCTTTCTTTGTTCTTCCCTCACCATTTTGTCTTGCTGTATTACCAGACATTCCTCTCTCTGCTTATACAGAGCGTGCCGAGGTTTCAGTAGGGGTCACTAGCCACTTCTACAACACAACTGAGAACAGCGTTTGGAGCTTGTAGCCTTGTTTCTCCGTTTGGACTAAGCAATATTTTTGTATTTCATTCACCATGCTCCTTGCTGGAATCTGTGTTAGTACATAATGCTAAAGGGCTTTCTGTTTGGTTTCTTAAACTGTGTCATTTTCTCTCCCTCAGAATTGAGTTTCTGCGACACCTGAGAAGCTTCTTCCAGATCATGTTTAAAATTGAAACAAAGACCCCTGAGGAAGAGCACATGGGCGGGGAGAAAGTCTTAATGACATGTGTTGGCATTGGATTTTGCAACCTCAGTAAAACGATAAGATAAAAAACATGTACAGACTTCATGAAAGACAGAAAATGCTGCAAAGATCTAATAAAATCTACCTGTCTCTGTACTTACTCTGGCATAGGGAGACCTGTGATGATTCCAGTATGGGGGTACCCAAGCTCACTGCATGTAAACAATAAAGCTGACTTCAGACTGTTTAGATCTGTGCTATTTATAAATGCAATGCCAGTATTCTGTGCTGCTTGGAATGGCTCTCTGGAGTCTCAGCTGACTTGGGACTCTTTGCACTGTATTCCACTGAATGGGACACAAGTGCTTCATGTCACTGTGCTTTCAAGCCTTAATGAGGTGAGTGCTGTTGTTTAATGCATTTACTGATTTAATTTGTAGCTTTTTCTGAAAGGTTTAGATAGAGGGGGGGGAAAAAAATTGACCAAAACAAGCTTTGCATTGCAAAACAAATGATCACAACAGAAGTATTAGATTCTTGAGGTAATTGTGGAGATAATATTGGCATGAAAATAAAAGTAAGGGTATGACAGTAATTCTTTGTTTATACATTGTGTGTGTGTCGAATTTGTCAGATGCTCCACTCCTGCTTACATTTACTAAATTCACAGAATCACAAAATAGTCTGAGTTGGAAAGGACCCAGAAGTATCATTGAGTCCAACTCTTAAGTGAATGGTCTACACAGGGATCAAACCCATGACCTTGGACATTATTAGCACCATGCTTTAACCAGCTGAGCTCATCTCAAGGTTGCAGTTTCACAGGAAGAATAAAATATCTGTCTGTTATTTTTCCTAATGTTAGAATACTGCAGAAGAGATCCCAGCCTATACTGACTTATTTTAGCCTCTTTTGCAAAGATGGGCATGGGAGATGGGCACCCTCCATGACAGCTTTTGCCTTACCACATACATTCTTTTTAGTTTTGTTTGGCATGCTATACATGTGGTTCACAATCAGTTGTGAAAAGCAGCAAAAACAGCTGTAGGCTTTGAGGGAGAAAAATGTATTCTGTCACACCATCATATTCTGTGCATCTGCTCCCTTTTTAAAGTGCTGATAATGCTGTATGGGCACTACTTGGATTGATAGATACAAAAAAGTTTCTACTAAATAAATATTTACCCATGAAAGGCTTTTGGTAGATTCCAGGATAAACCTGTTTAAGTTAAGGCTGAAGTCCTGACCCAAGGGAAGAAATTTATATTTGACTTCAGACTATACTTTGTGTGTCTGGAGGAAAATAAAACTGTGTCAAAAGCTGGTACATAGAGCAGATACTAGTGACTGTGTTATAATGGTTTTACAAACTTTATCTGATGCCACTGTAAAGTGGGCATTACCTCTGTAGTATGAAGAACGTATATTGGACCCAAAAAGGACTTTGACAAAGGTTCGGTATTTGCTTTGTGTTTTGTTAACTATTGCAGGCCATGTGAGTAATTTTTTTACTGTACTTTGTTCTTGTTGCAATCTGTCAAACATGTTTTGGAAAAATAAAGTATTTTTTTCCTAAATAAGGTTTTATTTCCCTTTAAAGCAAAACAGACAACAACTGGAAAAAAGAAAGCCTGGAAGTCTTTCCTGAGCCCTTCATAAGATAAATGGCTATCTTGAACTGACTCACTAAGAAAAACAGCTTTGGGAGTTGCCAGAGAGGGAGGCAGGGAAAGGGCAAAGCCATTCTTATAATTTACTAGCTTTCCAAAATTTGACTTGGAGCTGAGGAAAACCTAAATAAAACAATAGGATGTGAAATAAAATAACTTGACTATATTTTTTACATTTCAAGTTAGAAAAAGGTATGTAGGCATGAAAGAATTTACCTTGCTCCCTTCTGCCACTAAGTAATGAAAAAACTAGAAATTATGAATTAGAATTACCCAAAATACAAGGAGCCACTGATCCAAAAGGTGAAATTAATAGCCACTAGAATAAAAATATAAAGCTTACATTAATTAAAGATTCAAGTTTGTGCCACAGCTCAGATTTCCAAAATTTGCCTAAATAAAAATTTGGAAGTATTGTCACAACTTCAAAAATGAGAATATTTATTATTTTTAAGCTTAACTATGAAGCTGTGAGAGTTTTTCCAAATGTTCCCGTTGCAGCAGGCATAGAGAAGGCAATAAGTTGCCCAGGCAGCAGGTTCTTCAGCAATAATTATGTCACACAATTACCTGTACTTAACCTCAGTGTTAAAGCTGGACTGGTAACCCTTAGCCCTGCTGCAAATTGCATAGCTCTACAGCACAATGCTTGCTGCAACTCTGAATTTGCTTGTTGCTTTACAGAGAAAAAGGTATATGAAATAATATGTTTTTCCAGAACAGTCACTCTCTGGAGAAATATTAACAATTCCAGAGGAGGTTTTAGGTAAGTGCTTTCTTAAAATTATTTGGCCTTCATATTCTGGGAAAAATACTTATTAGAAGGAAATCCTGCAGATAAAAGCTGTTTGTTTATCGGCAAAACAGCAATTAACATCTGTTTTGGTTGTCTGATCATAAAAGCAGTAGTTAATTTTAGAGCTGGACAGAGGAAATTTTTAGTGAAAAAAACACATAGTGTTGGTAGCCACAGACTTCACGGTAAAGATGATAGTTACTAGGAGACACATCTTTCATCTCAGTCCATCCATGGCAGAGTAATACTCAGTAATAATCAGAAATGATTAGCTGGACATGAATAATCCTGTACTCTTTGAACAATCCATCAGCAATTTAGTTTATCCCTCTGGGTGAACAGCTCTGATCATAGAATCGGAATGGTTTGGTTTGGAAGATACCTTAAAAATCATCTAGTTCCACCATCCCCCAACCATGTTGCTCAAAGACCCATTCAGTCTGCCCTTGAACACTTCCAGGGACTGGGCATCCATGACTACTCTGGGCAACCTGTTAGAGCAGCTCACCACCCTCACAGTACAGAATTTCTTCCTAATATCTAATCTAAGCATACCCTCTTTCAGCTTAAAGCCATCACCCCTTGTTCTGTCACTACATGCGCTTTTTAAAAGTTCCTTTCCAGCCTTCCTTTAGGTTCCATTAGGTACTGACTGAAAAGTGCTATAAGGTCTCCACAGAGTCTTCTCCAGGCTGTACAAACCCAAATCTCTCAGCCTGTCCTCATAAAGAGGAGAGGTGCTCCAACCCTTGGGTCATCACTGTGGCCCTCCTCTGGACTTTCTTCAAGAGGTCCTGGTCTTAAGCTGGGGTCCCCAGAGCTGGATGAAGCACTGCAGGTGCAGTCCCACAAGAGTGACAGTCACAGTGGTGATGTGAAAAGTATTTGCAAAATATGTTTTTACCTTGCATCTTCTGCCAATTTTATAATAGCTGTTGTCAAACTTTCTCCTATGGTGCTATGATTGCAGTTTAACTCCAGTGGTTGTATCAGAAAATTCATGCTAACTTGCTGTAGGACAGCTTCTGGAGTGGAAGAGATTACACTGGAAGCAAAATTGTTTCATTCCAAGCCAGTGCACTTTACCAAAGGCATATGGCTAGAAGCCAGTGCAATAACTCTCTGGGGAAGTACACAGTAGGTAAATTAGCTAGGCCAAAACAGTAAGTACATGGCTGTCTTGGGTAATGTTTTCAAAACTATGTTTATGTTACTGCCAGAGTATAGATACTTTCTCTCTTCTTCCTCTTCCCCATGGGTGATATGGATTTTGTTTCAATCCACAGAGGCGTAATTCTCTGCCTGCAAACTCTGACATTCACTTCCCTGTTTCTCAATCATACTCTTGAGACAGAAACCAGAGTAAAAAAAAGACAAACAAGAAAACCAGTTTTCAGGATGCGTAATTTTATCTATGAGTTTATTTCCTTGGTTTTTTTTTTTTTATGTTGTATGGCCATGTCCACACTTTTATTTTGTATGTCTGATGTATGTCCACTTCTATTTAATCTGGCTCCTGAGGGATCCCAAGTGAGACACACAACTGTGTCAGGTCAACTCTAAACAAAAGAAAAATGTGGAAGGAGCATTTTTTGCAGTTACTGCGTAGGTCTTGGTAAGCTGTATCTTAAAAGATCATTCATGATGGGCTATATAGGGTCTTCCTTATGCCTGATCTATGAGCAACACTGAAAAGCTCTGAAAAACACCTATAACCTGTTGTCAGTTAGAGGGATAAAAAGACAGAAAGTCCTGCAGGGACGAGAGTGTGTGGGCTGAACTGTGTGATGACAGCATTGTATGAGTAACAGGATTAAGTCATGCACTATGTCAGAGCATCACAATGTCCAAATAGCCCTTGGACTAGATATAAATTGAGTTGTGACATTGTTACAAGACAGATCTATTAGGATGATTTGTAGTAAATCTGTAGCAATAGATGTCAGGTGTTAGTGCTAATCTCTTACCTGGAACAGTAAGATTATGTATATGCACTAAGAATAGTGCCCAGAGCTGTATTCCCTGTATATTGGAGAGTATAGAATAACTGTGTGTGTATGTAGCAATAAGGACACCCACAGAGAAAACCTGGTTTAAAGTGGTATTGATCAAGGTTGTAGCCACAAGAAAACAAAGGCCAAAATAAACTCTTGAGGGTGAACAGTGGCTGGGTGGAAATGAAGTAGCAACTGCTCTCCACAACTGAGCACAGAGGTAGGCTGTGTCTTTCCATATTTGTCCTCGTGCTGTATGTCTGCCACATTGTTGCTCCCTCTTCTCAGTACCAATTTAGGCACGCTTCCCTGGCAGCCTCCACCATGCTGTTCACACAGCAAACATCAGTACTCCTTCAAGAGTGAGCCCATGGTGAAAATCTGTAGGGCCTTGTGGAGACTCATCCATGTGAGGTATGTGGTGCTTAACTATGGATGAGCTAGTAGGATTAAGGGCTTGATTCCAGTGATCATTGATCAGTGACTACATGTCAGTGACACATCCCATTATACAAAATGCAACAGGCTCAGGAGGGCACCCATGTTTGCAGGATGCCTCAGAAGTTACATCATTTAGGAACAAATGCCTTACTCCTTCTCACTGTATTTTTAACCTGCCACCACCTTGCTCCTTGAAAGTTACTTATATCTTTTTTCAATCCTAAACTGTCTCCAAGGATAAGAAAAAAGTTGCTTTAGCAACTTTTTGCATAAATGTAGATATATTTTTTAAAGTTTTGATGAATGTGGATATATTCTGTTCATTAAGACTATGGTTCTGAATGATCATCCCTCACCACATCAGGACAGAATTTTCTTTGCATGTTTGGAAATACAGTTTTGATTCCATATAATGCACTAAACATCTGCAAGATACATCTAGATCAAAATACGCATGAGTTTTGATTATTTACTCTTTTTTTTAACATCATGAAAATGGGAAAAAAAGAGAACAAAACTCCAGCCATATTGATTTGTTTGTGTGTCAGCATACAGAAGGTGTCTGAAGCAGTAAGGCTTCCTGAGAGATTTGTTAAAGTATTTGTATTGAGCAACACATCTAAACATTCAGAATGTGACTGTGGGAAAGTATTTCTATTGCAGAATGTTTTTGAGCATTGATTGTAAAAATCTACTTCATAATTCATGCCTCAAGTTTATTATCCACTATTTTCACTTGATTTTTGGGACATAAGTAATCTACATAATATGTTTTCAAAGAACACATCCACAATGAATCAGGGCTAAATAAGACAGAGTTGGAAATGGTATTTCTATTTCTTTTGGAAATGTGTTTGTCAGGTTGTTAGTAAAAACACTGTTTCTTCATCCTTCACCATTAATGTTAGCAGCAAGTTTTGCCTTGAAATAGTGTCAAGATCTTGTTCTAGAATTTTCTAAGCAATGATGTATGAATTCAAAGTAAAGAGATGTTTTGAAAGATCTGTCTTTTTCCGTGCTATGTAGAGCATCTTAGAAGAACAGGCTGTTAGACAAGCACAGGCTTCTTAACAGTTTCTTACTCAACAAGAGGGTGAGGGGGGCTAGTCTAAAGCTACACCACCAGAGGCTGGATGTGGCAGCTGCCTAAAAAGGTTTTCTTAATTTTAGTTTAAAGTACAAATAAAGAATGAACATCTGTTTCAGTTTGCAGAGTTAAATAAGCATTGTTAGCACATTTTTTAGAACTTGGAATTTACAGTAAGAAGCAAAAAGAGAGTGCAACTAATAGCCAAGGAGAAGGATATTGCAGAATCTTATTATCCTTCTTTTCCCTCCTCAGTCTCACAAGTTGGCTCAGAAGAGAGAAATTTTTGTGAGAAATTGTTGAATAGATACTGAGACATTGTAAGGAAAATACAACAAATTACCAAAATCCTCACTTGCCTGACTGACACATGGAGTGAAAACTTAACTATATTTATGTTCACGGCATTTTCTTCACTGAACCACTTTCAAAGAAAGAGCTGCTATGAGAAAACTTGTCTGAAACTTCTCTTTTCACACCTTTCCAGATTTCAGTGAAGTCTCTCACTTATTTCATCTGCCTTATGTCTTCTCCAGACAATAACAATGCTATTAACATATGATTTGAATTGTTATTGAGAAGTCATAGGCATATAAATATAAAAAGGTACATCATTTGCATTCCTGTAATGTAATTCTTGGCTTCATGCATTTTTATCCTCTGTTCCAGAGTCTGTTTTTTGGAGAACTGCTTTTGAGCCAGTGGTAGAGAAGAATGAAGTGACTCATTTGTATCCCACAGGGAGCTGGACTAGAAAATACCAAGATTCACAGAACCGCAGGTCTGTGCAAACATTTGCCTCACTTCATGATGGCTATAATCTTGTTTGGGATCTACAAGCCTCAATCTCCCTGGCTTAGTTTTGCTCTTTTTTTATGTTGGTTTTGGTTTGAGGGTGGTGGGGTTTTTATAGGTTTTTTTTGTTTGTTTGTTTGTTTGTTTGTTTTGGTGAAGTTTAGATTTTTTCCTTTGTTTTGTTCACAGAATTTGTTTGGTTTATTTTGTCTACCTCTAAAGACTAAATTCTACTAGTTTTACTTGAGAAAGCTTTCCATTGTGGTATATCCCTTTCCTCTGCTGATCCCTTCTCACTCCTCCTGTTAGATCCATGGTCTTTTCTCTATTGTACAAGCCGGAAGAACTGCCTCCACCATGCTGCAGCGGGGCTTCTGAATTGCTACATCATTTCACTTCTCTGTTCCCTGTATGTACAGAAGCCTCTGCAGGCTGTCCCCCTGGCCACTCACCCAGACAGCTTCCTCTCTTTTTTCCACTGATCGCTGATCTGCCTCACTACAGGGATTTTCATCCAGGGTTTCTGAAATGGAAGAGTGAAGAGACAGATTGGATTTCTTCTAACTAAGTCTGCCCTAGCAGTTCCTGCTGTGGAAACAAAGCATTGTCCTCATCTCTTCCATCTCAGAGGTCTCCTTGAAGGCTTGCCATCTTGAAAAGCAATGGTCTTCTGGCTGAATCCTCCGAGTTTTAAAGTGGAGCAAAAAAAGCAAACTAAGTCTAACACTCAAAATCAAAGTTTCTTGCTGACTGACACTAACATGTATGGGCTGCTTTGAAACCGGTGGAATACTACGCTATTAAATTGACAATGAGCACATTCTTATGAAGTCCTAAGTCTCTAAATTTTACTAGATAAAATCTTGATTTAAAGCTCCAGTCTTATGGAAATAAAAGACTTTATTCTTTTAGGACCTTCTGTTAAGGAAGCCAACCTAATGTCGTGTTTGCTTATCAGTACTGTGGGGGTTTCTGTCATTACCTTTCCACTGGTGAAAACCCTTACAGCATTTAATCACGTAAGGTATCCAGCACTGCTACTGCAAAGACTACCTCCAACATAAAGTCAAGGTTAGCTTAAGAGAAGGAGTTCTGAGGACTAGATACTACTTTTTAGCTTCTTGCTTTTCAATGAAGCAGTGTGGGGAATAAAAGTCACGAAGATATAAAAGCACACAATTGAAGAAACTAATGTAACTGTGCTACTCTTTCAATTATCTGCTTATAGTTAAAATCTTTAAAGCTATTTTTAAATATTGTTCTTTAGCCCACTAGCATTTTATAGGGAATAAAAAAAAAAATCCCAACCCTTGCCAGCATATTTTTGCAGCACTAGCTCATATAACAAATCAAGAAACACAGATGCTATGGATAGTAGTTCAGTAGTTGTACCTCACCCACCACTCTCATGACAATCCACTTCTTCTGGCGTTACTGCAGCTGCTAGCCAAATATTAAACTCAACAAGCTCTGTGTGGGGCTTGTTAGTTTCACTTTTGGGGGTAAGCAGGACAGTAGCAGTTCCAAGTAAAAGCAGTTCCCTTTGCAATCTTTTCGATTTGCTTCCTCTGCAATTTACTGAATGGTAATCTCTCCATAGATCAGTAGAATATTTATTTCTGTTGCCTGCTGCAGCATCTCTTAAGCACAAACCGGCTCCTGTTGTCAAAATTTCTGCTAACCAGAAATATCTCTCTCTGTGTTTGCTGGTAGCTTTAGGCTTTCCGTCTATGGCTGACTCAATTCTGTAGCAGCAGAGGAAGCAGAATAGAAGAAATCCAAAACCAGGAGGGTTGGACACCTGTGACGCATTTCAGAGAACCCGGTTTCCTCCCCAGGTCTAGCTGTGTTGAAGGCAGTGCCAGGGCTGCAGGCTAGTCTTGTAGCTTCTCTGGTCCTGGGAATGCCAGATTCAACATTGCTCAGCATTGAGCGAAAACCATGACAAATAGGTTTCCTTCATTTCTGTGGGTGAGAACTAGTTGTCCTCCTTGAAGCAATTAGATAAACACATCTAATTGCTTTGGTCCTTCACATGAAAGGTATCTTGGGAATGACGCACTCTGAAGCTACTCCCTGGGAGGATCAAGTTAACTCCTGTTTCTGCCTCAGGTACAACTACCTTGACAATATCTTTTATAAACTAAGCTTTGAGGAAACTTAATGGCCAGTGATATATATTCTTTGCCCTAGAGAGAGCTTTTGTGCTTTATTCTGTACGTGTACCTCAGTGTCAGGGAATATTTACTGGAACGGCTTATCTAAAAATCTCCCTCCTCCAAGAAAAGGAGTTTGTGGAAGCTATTTCTAGATCCTGCAATGTTCTCCCAGAGAGCTCCAATATGTGGTTTATTTCCATTACGCTATAAAGAGTAGAACAAGGAATCAATGTTTTCAAATTTAATAGTTGCTGGGTGCTTTTTTTAATATAGGAAATTAAAACAGCTGAATTTGATTTATTGTTTTAATTACAAAGAACGATCTTTAACTGGTCTGACTCAAATTCAGAATTAAGGGAGGAGAAAAAAAGAGCAGTTTGACATGTGTTTGATGTTGTTTGTACCAATGTAACTACAAAGCAATAGTGAAAATTAGAAGCTAATTTAAATTATGTGGAGTCTGATCCCACAATTAATTAATGAAAGCTGTGTTACCCAAGTGGTGGCCTGTAGGACAGGCCTCTCTCTCAGAAGTGCCTCTTAGCTGGTTTGCAGAGGTCCATAGCAGGGTATCTTTTTGAATCCAGACCAGGAATTTACTTCTTTATGAAACTCTTATGCTCCTCCTAGTTTTAACTGAAATTGGTCAAAAGATTCAAAAGCAAAACAGCTATGCTAAAGATACCTAATAATTTATTTTTAACATAAAATATTTTAATGTTACAGTTTTGCCAGTGTGCACATTTGATACCAACACTGATATTTAGCTTTTTCCTGAAGTAACTTTTTCAGAAATATTGATAAAGCAAAGGGTCTCATATCCATTTTCATTTGAGCAACCATCACGTAGCACATTTGAAGAATCAGTAGACTGCATATTTTTATATTTTATTTCAAACTGGAATAGGTTTCTGATTTTAAACTCTGCTCATCCTTTTCCAGGACTGTGAATCAAAACACAACTTGCTGCTACTGTGTACTATCAACCAGAAGGAAAACTGAGTAGAAACAAAAGTGAAATTCAGTGTCTTTGCTTCATTGTGAAATATTAAGATGACAATACCACGTGGAAAAATTAACTACAAACAAATTAAATTTTTCACTTTGAGTTTACTGTAAGGAGTTGAGAGACTTCTAGAATCAGTTCATAAAAGTTTCTTGTTTGTATATTTGTGTGTGTGTATATTAGAGGTTCTTGCTCTTACAGAATCATAGAATGGTTCGGGTTGGAAGAGACATTAAAAATCATCTAGTTCCAATGCTCCTGACATCTTTCACTAAACCAGGTTGCTCAGAGTCCCATTCAACCTGAACTTGAATCCTTCCAGGGATGGAACATGTGCAATTTCTTTGGGAGACCTGTTCCAGCACCTCAGTATTCTCACGGTAAAGAATTTCCTCTCAATATCTAATCTAAACACACTTTCTTCAGTTTAAAGCCATTCTGTCCTGTCACTACATGCCCATGTAAAAAGTCTCTTTCCAATCTTCCTGTAAGACACCTTTACAGGAAGGTTGCTAAAACTGGAAGGCTGCTATAAAGACTCCCTAAAGCCCTCTCTTCTCCATGCTGAACTCAAGAGCCTTCATTAAGGTCTCTGGTGATTGATGTGAGTACAGTAGGCAGTTAGGAAAATGTGCAAGATACACTTGGTTCAGTTTTACGACATCGACTTCTGTATTGCATCCAAGTAGCGTAGCAGCCGTACATAAATGTGTCTCAAAATGAAAAAAAAAAAAAAAAATTAAAAATATCATAAAGGTTGAGCTCTCAAGTGAGGAAATCCCAAAACTTCAACAGTTGACCTTAACGGCATTTTTGTTACCCCACTGTGTTGTCTTTTGCCTTTTAGTTTTTAGCTGTATCACACTCACATCCTGCTATACTAAAGCAGATTAAATTACACAACAGATTAAATAACACAAAAAGAACCCCAAACCAAACAGGATGAAACATTACTGATGGAAATGAATCTACATAAACATTAACTTTTGAGGCTTCCTGACTTTCACAGATAGGTAAGTGTTGCCAAACAAGCTCAGGAAGGTTAACTTTCCATAATAATGCATGGTAAAAGAATCTGGAGAGAGCTGCAGTTCATTGCATTTACAATCAGATATTATTAATCAATGCAAATTTAACTTCTAGAAACATTAATTTTAAAAATGCATAACATGTTCTCATTTAAATCTCCACACACATCTTGAAATGTAGGAAAAAATTCTAATATATGCACACATGTGAAAAGAGTATTCAAAGAAAAATCTTACTTTCCACAAACAGATACCAGGTCATTATGCAGTTCTGAACACTGTGCACAATGAAGTCCTGCAGAAGGTATTCACATGAACTGGGCTGGAAACCTGTCATTTTGCATTAGAGTACTTCTGGTCAATTTCTGAGTCCCTTTAAATATCTGGAAACTCCAAGAATGAAGAGAAAAATATTAGTTTGTGTATATGAGGGAAGCAGGCTGTTTCCTATATTTGACTAAGATAAGAAAAGCTGAGGTGATTTTGCTTCGATTTTTCAAAAGAAAAAATGGACCCTGCTCTCCCCAAAATCTATTATGAGAGGTTTTCAATCTAGTAGACTTCCCTACTTCCATGGGATTTTCAAAGACAATAAGTTATTTTCCTAGTGATAGGTAGACCTGGGAAGGCGCTTTAATTTGTCTTTATTATGAATACAATTTGTGTAAAAGTAGAACCGAAAACCTTTTGAATTCTGTAGAGGGTTGATCCTGGCTGGATACCAGGTACCCAGCAAAGCTGCTCTAACACTCCCCTCCTCAACTGGACCTGGGAGAGAAAATATGGTGAAAGGCTCATGATTTGAGATGAAGTCAGCGAGAGATCACAAACAATTACCATCTCAGGCAAAACAGACTGAACTTGGCGATTAATTGAATTTATTGCCAAGAAAATCAGAGCAGGATAACGAGAATTAAACCAAATCTTAAAAACACTTTCCCCCACCTCTCCTCCTTCCTAGCTCTACTTCGTCCCCCAGTGGTGCAGGCAGAAGGGGAATGGGGGTTATGGTCAGTTCATCACACGTTTTTTCTTCCAGTGCTCAGGGAGAGAAGTCCTTCATCTGCTCCAGTGTGGGGTCCCTCCCACAGGAGACAATTCCCTCTTAATTTCTCCAGTGTGAGCTCATCCCACAGGCAACAACAGCTCTCCATGAACTGCTGCAATGTGTGTCACTCTCCCGTGGGTGCAATCCATCAGGCACAGCCTGCTGCGCATGAGATCTCACAGGGTCACAAGTCCTACCAGGAAATCTGCTCCAGTGTGGGCTCCTGTCTCCTTGGGTCTGCAGGTCCCTGCCAGGACCTGCTCCAGCACAGGCCTCCCATGGGGTCATAGCCTCTATTGGGCATCCACCTGCTGTGGTGTGGGTCTCCTCCAGGAGCTGCAGGTGGATTTCTGCATCCATGTGGTCCCTCCATGGGCTGCAGGGTCACAGCTGTCATACCATGGCCTGCACCATGGGCTTCAGGGAAAGCCCAGCTGCTGTGTCTGGAGCACCTCCTCCCTCTCCTTCTTCACTGACCTTGGTGTCTGCAGAGCTGTTCCTCTTACAAATCCTCACTCTGCTCTTCTCTGGCTGCAATTACATCTGCCCAATAACTTTTTTCCTTCTTAAATATGTTATCAAAAGGTGTTACTGCCATTTCTGGTTGGCCCAGCCTTGGCCAGCAGCATGTCCATCTTGAAGCCAGCTGACACTGGCTCTACCAGACATGGAGAAAGCTTCCAGCACATTCTGACAGAAGCCAGTAGCTCCCTCACTACCAAAACCTGGCCAACGAAACCCAAGACAAATTCACATATTATTGTGTTTAGATATAGTTAAGCACAGAAGATATCCTGCTTTAAAGATGAAAGGGAAAACAAAGCAAAACAAAACCTATGCAAGAGAAAGTTGATTAGGAAACAAACTGTTACTTGATGGAGGCCTGGCATACTGATGGAATCCTGGAGCATTTGTATTGCAATCACTAGGACTTTTAACAGCAGAGCCACTTACAAACACTGCAAGCTGAGTCTGCAGTGTCTGTGCTTGAAGGTTCTCCTTCAGCCTCAGGCTGCAGTTTTATTAATTTTGTTTTATTTCATTCTGTTAGCACATTTTGAGGAGAAATACAGACTTACTGACTCTTTTCCTCACTGTCTGGCACTAGTATACCTAAATGTTTACTCTGACATAAGCAAAAAGTCACAGAGTGGCAGTAAATTTGTGATTCCCTGTAATGTCATTTATACCAAGCCGTTTCCCATCAGTGGACTGCATTTCAAAAGTTTATTTTGGAGTTCTACAGTTAAACCAACTGCTTGCACTTAGTTGCCTGCCTGCTTCTTCCAGCCACATAACTGTTGGCTGCATGCTAGGTTTTATCCTCTAATAAGAGAACGGCACATGCTCCTTAAAAGGAAATCCCGTGCTGCTGCTCCGTTGTGACTCAACTAACTTGGCAAGAAATTAATTTACTCCATTTCCCTATCAGATCCACACCGACCTGTGCTGAGCCACGTGGATGACAGTGTTCAAAGGATCGGAAAATTTAATAGAGCCACAAGTGGTGTGGAGATCAGTGCAGGCCTTACTATTCACATGAGGCAATCATCTTCATTAAATAGTAAATAAGCAAATAATTTAAGCTTTATTTGCAGAAAACCTATCAGAAACTACTGAAACCCACAAAACTGGGACAATTCAATTTGAAAGGTACAGATGAAAATCATGCACTCCATGTGGTTGACTTGTGCATATACTATGAATATTGGTAAGAAATACAGCAATACTGCTACGCAATCCTTTGTATCCAAGTTTCAGTGCCACTGAACATCTGTCACACCCATCCGTCATACAAACCAAGAATCTGTCACACAGAGCACTATTCCTGATTACTGTGGGCTACAAAGCAGGCTTCTATGTCTTCTCCTTGTACTGTTTGGAGGGAATCCCAGAGAGCTGTTGGAAAATGAAAGCTTATCTAGCTCCTGGAAACTTCTAGGAAAGGAAACAGGGCAGTTTTGGACACACAGGGAACATTACCTGATTCCATTCCTCTGGTTTATAGAAGTCACTCTTCTGCATTAGTCACTGTAGTCTCTGAGTGCTTTTTACTAGCTCAGCAATTGAACTAACGCCTGTCCTTGTAGGGCTTTTTCCATGTTTGTTTGGGTTTTTAAAATTTTTTTCCTATGGGATTGCTGTGTGATGCAGTGTTTTGTACCTGATCAAGAACACAGTGGGCTGTTGGAGAATGAACTGACAAAGAAGTGCATCTTCCACCAGGAACAGCAATGAGGGTAGAATTTAGTGTCTGGAGAAGTACCTTTAGAATTCGTAGGTATATGTTCCAAAAGCCATCTTTGCAGAAATGCATTACAAAAGGTATTTTTACGTACTTTCTACTGTCTGTCAGTGGAACAGGTGGATGCGTGTCTGGAAGGGGACAATCTTGCGCTTCCTGTTCGGGCCCTCAAGGCCAAGAGATGGCTTTTTTTCCTAAGTTATATTTTCCCAAAGGGAATGAATTAGAAGTGTGTCATTTTGGAAGCTGAGTCACATACAAACCTGTATTTACAGGTGGTTTTTCTTCTATTCTCCTCCAGGAAGGAGGTAAGCACTCATATGACTTCAGGAAATAGGTTTCAGAGAGTGACTATAAAAAATGAAAACATTTCCTTTAAAAGTGTTCTTTGTGCCATATATTTAAAGGAAAAGCATGGCTTTTTAACCAAAATATGTTTTTCTCCAAGACAGGGCCGACTACACAAAGAAAAGGAGAAAAAACATTATGAAATATGTACTTATTAAACAGTAAGGATTTTGCATCCTAACACAAAAGTAGAAGGAAAAGTTAAATACATGCAGTCTGACTTCATAGATTTGACTTAAATAAGTAACTTCCTTAGTGTTGTCATTTGCAAAGGTTTTGCAAATAATTCCCTAATCCTGAACAGAGAATATGGTTTGATTTTAATTCCATCTGAAAATGATAAATCGAAGTCCACCTATGGGAATTTTTGAAGGAACTACTACAGAACTATTTCTGTAATTTTCAGCTTTTTGAAAATTAATTTTTGAAAAATTAAAAAATTTTAATTTTTTGAAAATGAAAGAGAATCTATTTCCTGGCCTGCACACTAATCTCAGAATTTGGAACACAGAAGCAGTCAAGTAAGTAAAACTAATCTTTTCACACAGATGGCAAGTTTGTAACTTGCTTTGAAAAGCAAACTAAATTTGAAGCTCCTACACCACCTGTAGAAATCATGTTTTGTGTATAACTAGTGGTATTTTTGTCCATTATTTGGGGATATGTTCACTAAGTTTATTGTTTAGCATCCATGTTTTTGGATTCTGTGGTTATCCCTTGTTACTACACTCTACACATGAGGGTATTCACACAGTGTGAATATGCAAAATGAAATGTGTGAACAGTATGGAGATAAATGATACTTCAACTTCCCACCACAGGCTGACACTTGTATCCAAGCATATTAACACGCAAATGTATGGACACTGTATGATCATTTAGCAAAGAATAAGAAAAGGGGGGTGCTTAAATGGTAGTTAGGTGCAAACCTGAGATGTTTACAGTTTTTGAGTGCAGATGCCTTTTAAAGGATTCGTTAAAAATTGATGGAGTAGCAAGAACTCTGATGAAGGTAATGAACAATGCTGAACTAGTGAAAAAGGATATTTCGTAGGACAATACTGTTTCTTGCTACATTATACTAAAACATGTTTAATTATAATAGAAGACAAATAAAAATGCTAGGTATCATTAGATAAGCTGTACTGTTTGGAGTCCTAACACAGACCGGACTTTCAAAATCCAATCAAGTGATAGTGTGACTTGTCACTCCAGAGGCTGAGGAATTTTTAGGGTCCAACTACACCTGACCCTGACAAACTACTGAAACTTAATATAAGGTTTTGTCATCTACTTCAGTTGAATTCTTTGCATTTGCAGGGTTCTGTCCACAGAGGTCTTGATGAGCAGAGTCTCAAGATATGGAGTGAGCACAGCCGATGTAGTACACTACTCTCCTTATCTTTTGAGTGGTCTGGATATCAGGGGCATATTAGGTAATTATTTTTGGGAGGCATCAGAATATTTTTATTGTGGAGTTTCTTTCTTTCCTTTCCCTGCTTGGAAGAAGTTTTCAGTGTCACTGCAGCATGTTTGTGCAAGTTTTCCACACTGCAAACTGGGAAGAGACATTAAACATGAAAAGCAAATTATTAGAGGAGGTAATACCACAGAAACCTTATTTGAGATGAAGGACGAGATATTATAGAAGAAAACATGCTGTAATTTACTTTATTTCAAAATCACTAGGTATTCTTTACACTGCACATTCAAGAAAAACAAAGCAATGTACCCACCGATATAATTTCTAGTTCTGAAATGGCCTAGATTTTGTTTCTTGTGAGATGTTGTTATAGGTCACACTCTTTTCTTCTGTACAGAGCAAAAAACCATGCATCACATCATAAAAATGACAGGGACAAGATTGTCCTTAAAAAATTACATTTTGACGGTACCAAATTGCTAGTTGACACATAACAGCCTGCTTTGAAAGCACTGAATGTCATGAGCATGAGCCTGTTGGCAGTCTGAGACTCATTATCTATCAAACTTTTACATGGCTTTTTAGTTCTTCCCTGTCCCAGCTTGTGTTTTTCCTTTGTCTAACAGACAAGCCAGTTCCTGAGCTTTCAGGTGAGACACGTTTACTTGGCACGGACAAGGAAACAAAGAACAAACTCATCACACAGGAAGTAACAGAAGAGTGTGCATTTCAGAAGTCAGAACTGTGCAATAAATCCCAGGAGGTGGGACAGAACTAGCACACACACACTTTGCTTAAAAATCAACCGTACATTTTTCCTTTGGCCCAGCTAACACACTCATTACTGTGCAGCCAGACCGCAGCAAAGACGCACTGCTGGTTTACCAGGGCTGAACAAGGCCAGATCTGTCCCTCACACTCGCTGGTCCGATGCCCTTCGCCTCACTGCGGTCCAGCTTTCACCTCAGCGGGCTCCTACAGACGGAGACTTGTGAGAGACAAGAAGCCCTTGCTGCCCACACCGACTGCCGAGCAGGCAGCAGAGGCAAAGAGCAGCACTCGCCTGCTCGGCAGTGCTTCCGCTTCTCGCACCGACAAAACGCCGGTACCCTCTCTAGTGCCGACGGAGCCTGACAGAGCTCCAGGTGAGTTTCGATCACGCTCTCAAGCACCTTTGTAACTCTTGGGGATGGTACTGTGTAGGGCCAAGAACTGGACTCGATGATCCATGTGTGCCCGTTGCCCTTTCCAACTCCGAGTACGCTGTGATTCTGTGACGAGGGGGCTGCAGCTTCCACGGGAAAGTTGCGCGGTGCCTGCCCCGCGGCTGCACGGCACTCCTGCGGGCCGACGGACACGCCACACCGCCCCGCCCGGCACCGCGAGCCCCGCGCGGAGCGGCCGCGCCTTGCCGGGGGAGCTCGGCGGGCCCGCC